>OW386286.2:120818221-121351410 GCA_936432065.2 Rutpela maculata
ATAAAATGTTCTACAATGTCTCAAAAAATGCACTTAACACTATTTTCCTGTCCGAAAATAACCCTCGAACAATGTTCAGTAAATTAGTCCACTGTGTTAGCACTAAACCTCGAGAATACTTCTCGAACACTCCAGCACAACTTCAGAGCTCCTCTTGTCATAAAATTCCGCTTTCTGACACCAATTTGTCGCGTGTTTCCACCCTTAGGAAACCACCCTCGCAAATTCCGTGGGTTTCAAAAATTATAACAAGAGATGTCCACTAACACACTTTATTAAATATTTACTGGATACTTCACAATACTATTATTAATTTAAATACACTTTACTGACTAAAATCACAAAGTCTTAACCTCACTTTCTATACTTTCTGAACTTTCTGAACTTCTGAACTACTCGCCGAGAATGCGGTCGGTCTTTATACCTAAAAATGACAGATCTCGATTGTTCTGTGATGACGCCACCATTCTCTCGATAATTCCAGATGTCACTTTGGAATCTTCTGGTAGGTTCTTTTTCGAGTAGGTGCAAATACATCATTCTAGGGGTTGTAACACATTACACTATTAACATCATCTAGACTGCCTGATGAATTTAAATTTGAATATGTTTCGCTTTTGTGATCCTAATTTTGTTATTTCGATAAATGCATTGATTTCATTTTAAAATTAGATCATCTGAGGATTATACCATCAGGAGAAAATTCTGTTGAATTTAATTTATCATGAAAGTAAATTTTGACTTCAATTTTGAATGCGTTCAGTTTACCACAAGATATTCATCATTGACAGTAGCTTTTCTCTAAATAAATGCTTTAATATTATCTGTAGTTAGTTGCTAGTTTTACCAATATATAACCACATTTTACTTGGAACACTTTTCAAAAGTAAGTAAAAAGTACTTAAACTTTTGCCTAGAATAATTTCTGAATTCAGCATTTTTTTTACATACATTCTGCATTTTCAATATCTTAATTTTTACATTTCTCACATGTGGAATTCAGGAAACGTTTATCAATAAGTTGCGTAACCTTATTTCAGTACTAGACATTTTTCTCTTATTGTTTTGGTCAATTTGATTGATTTGAGTGCATTCACTCTACTCTAAATGCAAAAATCAAAATAACCCTAAAAAATCAAGTAGTCTCAAAAAATTTTTAAACTACGCAGTCGTACTTAAAATCGTCTCCGAAATCCAAAAATGTAAAAATATACAGGGTGGTCCATTTAAAATTTCAAAGTTGGGGTCATTTTCGGGGAAACCGGAAGAGATGGAAAAGTGTCAAACTATGAAGAGTTTTCAGTTTCTGGTACATATTACCCCTGCCAAATCTAAGGCTTATATCTAGAAAACTCTGGAAACTATGGCTTGTCTGATGATTCCGTTAACACCCGGTATAGTTCAGAACTCACCTCAAATAATAAAAAATCATTTACTGTTTTAATTTCTAAGAAAAAATATTAATGTTTAAAAGGAAAAGATTAACACTACATACTCACTATGATTACAAATTTTCCTTTCTAATTAGGAATTAGGTGTACACGGGAATTAAAATTTAACTATATAGTTAACTTATATGCTTCCAGAATTTAATTTACTACTGAGTATAAAGCGTAAATGATGACCGAAAGTTATGTCGCATCCATAATCATAAAATATTTCATAGCCAAAATAATTTTAATGCTTTGTCTCAAATAATTTATACTAATAAACATTATCAATGTTCACACATACAACCGTAGCATACCTATATCTCACTAGTTTTTATTAACAACACTTGTATATCTACATATGGTATTTTCGTAAAGTGTTCATAAAATCTGTCATTGTGTGTAGTGTGCACGATAAGATGTCACTGAAATGTATTTTACGATATACCAGACGTCGGCTATAAGCGTTAACAGAGCTGTGAAAACATATGTTCTTATTAGTCTTAATTAAAAGAGTTCATAAAGAATAACAAATTGCCGTTGAATTAAATAATTTGATGTCTTTATTAAACCTGTTTATTTTTTGTACGTTGAGCGGTGTTTTGGGGATTGAACAAACCAACTAAGCAAATAAGCTAAAATACTGCTGTTGTTAAACATGTTTTAACTACCAGGAGTACATTTAAAGCGGAAATTTAATTTAGAAACGTAATCGTAAAATATAAAAACAAATACCATACTTGCCAAATTATTAAAATTCGAAAATTGAAGTAATACACTGTTTTACTTTGTTAAACAAGTCATTATATTTTGAAATACAAGAGTGTTACCTCGGTTTCGTAGCCTCACTACATTATCAAACACAATAAATAAATTGATAATATAGTGAGGCTAGAAAAGCGCAGCCAGACTTCTGTTTTTCAAAATATACATGCTTAACAAAGTAGCAATCGAAATAATGATCGACATCCCTCCTATCTGGGCGGTGTTGTAGAGACGCAATGGTTGCAGAACGCAGAGCCGGATTTAACAATATTGTTTGCTCGTTTACTTTTACTTCCACGTCCAGTGGAAGTATAGTAACGACAAAAAATGTTTAAAAATTTTTATTGTCCAAATAGGCTTAAAATGTCATGAAACGTCGAGATTTTAAGTTTGAGCGAAAAAAAAATTTCTGTCTGTCGGTCTGTCTGTCTGTCTGTAACTTTTTTTGTGCGCACGTTTACTCTGGAACCGTTTAAGATATTGACTTGAAATTTGGTACAAATATGTACTTTAACGAGATCTAGAACTAGATTATATTTTCATCTTGTTCCGTCGAAGGGTTGGGGGGTAAATTGGGGTAAATTTGGGGTAAATAGGTCAATCAAGCAGGTAAGAGTTCATAAAATTGGTATTTAGTATATACAAGAGAAGCTAAGGTCTCAAAAAAATTTTTGGCATTAGCCACCCCCATTACCACCCCCACCCCCTTATTAAAGGGGATGAAAAAAAATTGTGATTTAGTGTATGTACAAGAACCAGAAACCTCAAAATATTTTTTTACTTCATCCACCCCCCACTATCACCACCCCCCACCCCACTACCGATGTGGGGTATCGTTTTATGGGTTTTTGGGGTAGAGGATTTCAAATATTATATTATTAAAGTTCCATAAACAATTATTTTCACATACAAAGTTTTTTCGTTGTGAGTGACTTGGATAGAGAATCTGGATGTGGAAGTAGTGATTCCATGGGCAGCGGTTTTTCAATGTAGGTATTGGTCAGCCGCGGCTTGTGAAATTTAGATTGGTTATATCTTAGTATTGAGTCATGGGACCAAAGCCATATTTCCTGGGTTTTTGTAAAAAGACTCATTTTTTTTTCAGAAAAAGGAGGAAAACAATATTTAATAGAATTTAAATAAGTCATTTTACAAAAACCTATTTGTTGTCTGGTGATCAATTCATTTTTAAAACTTTTCTTTTTGCAAAATTCGATGAAATTTTTTTGCAAAACTGCTTCAATGTACAAGAAACGTATTTTAACTTGAAATAAAAGTGGTGACTACACCTACAGTAGTTACAGTATCTACAGTTCGCCTAATATAAATTGATACTATCCAGCAAGAAGCTCGAGGAGGTATGAGCATTTCCCGCCAGGAAAGCATGGGTATGGAATATTAATATAGGATAAAGAGATTATTTAAAAAGTAACAAGAAACCTTTAAAAACAAAATAAGAACAAAAAATATACTCTAAAAATAGTAACAGAAACAAATATTTGTCTCAATAAATAAACTAAAAATAAACTGTAATAATAAGTAAAGTTATTACTACAATAAAATCAGAAAGATGAATCATTGCAAAAATAAAAAAAAATTATACCAAGATAATAAATGGGTCCATTTTCCCTGAGTTGTTTTATCTCTTCTAGATATGAATTTCGCCAATCTACTATTCGTCTGCTTTCCATAATCGCCATTCGTTTATTAACAGTTTGATATTTAAATCCAATTTTTTTCATCCAATTTCCTAAAGTTCTTTTGGTATATCTTAGAGGATAATCCAGTTTTCTGTCTATCACGTCAAGAGTTGGAATTTCATTTTTCTGATACGCGTCGTAAACTACACATTTTCAAAGTTTTGCTAAAGATGGGTCCAGAGTTTTCGATTTACCGGCGTCGGATCTTTGTTTTCTTAGGAGGGCACCTTCTTTCACTAGTTTGTGTATTGTCGAACGGGGAATTTTTGTCAGAGATGCTGTTTCGCCTATTACACTAAATCATCCAAATTAGGGTCATTAGATTTTCGTTCCAAAATACTATCGTAAACATTTAAGCAAATTTGTTTTCTGTCCACGTCCAAATGTACTCGTTTTTTTCTTACTGAAAACACTGATGGATTTTGATTTTCTTTATCACTCTAATCACTATCACTTTCATTTTCACAAACACGATTAGATGTAGACGTAGATGCCTCACACGGTCGAAACATTTTTATATAAAATATATTTTATAGTAAAAAATAAATAGATATAGGTAAAGTAATAATAAATTATAAATAATGTTACACTTACAATATCCCCCAAATCACTGCTATGAATTGGTAACAAAACTTATTAAAATTATTTTCAAACACATTACCAAATAAAGAAATATAAAGTAATTATCGAATTATATCTTCACCCCGACAGTATGAACTCGACTGCTGAATAAGATTAATAATTTTGTACTACTAAGTTACTACTAAGAAATACCCAGGTCTTACTATAAAATTTAATACCGTTGTGTTATTAGATATTATTGGGTATTATTAAATATTATTATTGGATATCATTAGATACGTATTTTTAGGTATTATTAGGTATTATTGCATTTTACCCAGGTATTATTGGGTATTACTATGCAAAGAGGTATTATTGTACAGATATTTTCTCTCGAAACCTCTTGAAGGTACATAAACGCTTTCTGTTACTTTGTGTTTGTTATTAAGACTAGTATTATATTTCCGGGAAACAAATCTCATTAAGTTATAAAAAAAGTTATGCATTTTATTAATTATATTATTATATTTTAGTAATAATTTTTATTATCTGACATTATGAATTGTTTTCATTAAAATAAAAGTGACGCTGGAAAATTCTGTTGTTTCCATAGTCAGCTCTGTTATTAAAGATTAGGAATAGTTTCAATAAAAACATGTTAGAAATAGGTACCTATACTTAACTTCTATTTGGAAATTAGGTGATATTTTTCTTGAAAGTTTTAAAATATAACTTTAACAACAAACATAAAATAACAGAAAGCATCTACATACTATCAATACTGAAGTCAAAATATTACATTTTATGATACTCATTTTCTTGTAAGATCCATCCATTTTATTCATTCTAGTACGGGAAGCCTGATGATTCCACATTATTGTGTTCAAAGACTACTGTAAACCATTTGTTTTTAAAAATTATCATTCTACTCCATCCATATTTATTTGAGTATAAATATGGCATATTTAGTCTACGGAACATGAAGCGATTAACTTACAAACACTTAATTAAAAACTCTGTTCAATATTACACTTTGTCAAGATGATAAATAAATTTCTAAATAATTTATCACACTCTTCATAGCTACTAACTGATTTATATGACAACAATTTCAAAAATTATAGCATCTGTTCTGCATTTTAACGTATCTTTATTTATATGAATTGTTTATGATTTATCTTTATCAGGGTTAGTTATCATTTTTGAAATGTTAATAATATACTTAACCTTCTTTATATCTCTGATTACGCTTTCTCGGTGTACCCAATATTAATTATTTTCTGTAATAAACTCATTCTACTTGCAGAATATTTAAGGAAAATACAAAAGAGTAAGAATGTTAGTATTCGATGAAGGTAAGGATTATTATTTCAATCGTTATGGACTTGAACCCACAGTATAATATAACTGATTATGGTACACATATTTGATTGTCAATTATTTGTAACCGCTAGAAACAAGGTCTGGTTCTACGGGTGTCGCGGAGTTGATAATGATCCGTAGAATGGTTTACGGGTTTTGTTTGGCGTTGATTATATTTAATTTTGACGTTTTGTGTGAAGCAACTTTAAAGCTATTTCACAATTTGAAGATTATTAAAAGTAGTTTTATTCATTTTCAATATTCCTACACAAATTTCAGTGCCTGTTGCGGAGTTCCACAAGGGCCTGTTCTTGGCCCAGTTTTATTTTTGCTATATACACTATCGGAAAATGTTCGCTTTGGTACGGGCAATAAGAGCAAGCGAGAGCGAAGCAACTATTATATTCTTTTTTATCGTATTACACATTCTACAATCGTGCCACCTGCTTTCCCCACCACATGTGCGTGGGCAGCTCTGTCTGCGAAATTTCAATTTGCTTCCGCCTTGATGCTTGATGATTCGTGTCACTATTTGCCCCTTTGCTAGAGCACTGGTAGACACCTTTATTGTGGACGGTCGGTTAAGTCGTTGAAACTATGCAACACCTAAGACAGGACTTTCCGATACTGTATAAATGACTTGGCAACTATCAATACATACGGAATTTTTACACATTTTGTTGATGACACCACCATTTTGTGGCATAACAAAAATTTGATGGTATTACATAAATGGCGCAGTGCAAATCTGCTCACATTTAATATCGCTAAAATTATTGTAACTTTCCCTTGGAAATTACATTCTGAAAATGAAACTGATACAACGTTTCTTGGATTGTACGCTGACGACAAAACAAATTTTCAAGAACATATCAGGAAGCTAAATTATAAATTAGTCTCCAGATGTTATATTTGTCGAATTGGGACACTTTTCGGTATCTCTAATATCTCACAACTAAGATATAATATCCCATTTTGGGGATTATGCGGCCAGAGATCATTGAACGGTGTACTAATTTTGCAAAAGTGAGCAATAAGATACATGTGTAAAGTGCGTTTGAGAAACTCTTGCAAACTTCTAATAATTGTTGCTAACAGTAATATCCATTTTTATCCCCGAAACGGTGTATTTATTTCAAGAAAAAAAAAAGTTTCAATATACAGAAAATTGCCAAGCCAAATAATATTAATTTGCCAATACCATCTTCCAGTTTTACAAGAAATTTCCTAATTTATAACAACAATAACATTTAAAATACATCTTCCGATAAACAAATTAGGAAGACCGAAAAAAATTCTTAATCTTAATTTATTATAATCTGCAGGAGTGCTATGATGGTACATACCGTGTGTGTAGTCGCGGGCTAGGCATGGGGAGAAGAATTACAACATCGCGCGTGCCAGCTGGCTGCAATGAAATAACAGAGCTGGAATGCTCCACCAACGGACGAATTTACGGCTGCCGGTGCTGTAAAATCTCTCGCGCTACGTGAATGTACATGCCTAATGGGAAATTACACGCACGGTATTAATGTGGTTAGATTATCATGACATGGTTTCTAAAATATACTTTCTTGTGGCGTGATATAATTTTTTGTATTGTTTGTAAAATTGATGAATAAATATTGTTTCTTGTACCTATATCTATTTCTAACCGTTGAGTACGTGTTAAAAATTCATTTTTTAAATCTTCAGTGACAGCTGCCGAAACTGACAGATGCAGTCTTGCTCAGATAAAACTGGATACTATATAATGGCAGTGCATCGGTTTTTAAAAATCATTTGCTTTATGGTGAACCTTGCAATGATGAATACTGTTTTCTTAAGTAAGTTTATAAATTAATTGCTACATTCTAGGATATCTACTTGTTATTTTGTGTAACGTTTCTATTTATTTTACTGCATACGTAGTGTCTCGAGACTCGACGTATCTTCGTTGAGAAGGGTTTTATTAGCTCCAGCTATGTCGTTATATGACGAATCTCGTCGGAAATCAAAGCACTAAAACTTGAAAGGCATTTTACTTACTAAAACATAGCTTTTGAGAGGCACGTCAGTCGAAACGTTCTTTTTCTTTTGTTGCAGACATTGTGTGTTATACTTTGGTATAAAATGTACAGCCTCAAAATATTTTATTATTTAATGCTGTAAGAGGAACAAAGGGTGATCAAATTATATTTCGGGGCAAATTGTACACGTTTACGTTATAAATGTTTATGGAATTATAAAGGAAAGAAAGATTTATGGCCCTGTTAAATTCTAAAAATTAGCATACATAAAATATGAAAGTTTGCTTATAAGCCCTGGTAAATTTGTACAGTCGCAAATTATAATTTCTTTTGCCTGTTTCCACCTACAACGTTAGGATGTTTAAGAACAGCAACGCTTTTTACAAAGATTTATTGAGTTTGCCGGCTGCGTACTAATAAAACCTTGGAAGTCAGACTACGAATATCTTCTGTGTCTGATTGTGGAAGCCCATTTAGAATGCACATTGCGTTATTACAGGACCTCACAACTTGAAACGAATGCGGTATGTAACAGTTGCTTTGCTTGGTAATTTATTTACAATCAAGAACATTAAATAATAAATAGCCAATGGGTACAAGTATGATATCAAATTGTATTATCTGTAGATTCTTCTTCTACATACTTATTTGTGTGCTTAAAAATAGATCTAATTAAAACGTTTAACTTTAATATTTTCTTGGCCATTAAGATAACATTATTAATGTTTTTCTTCCCGCGCTTCGGTTTCTAGTAACAATCATCATCAGCGCTACCAAACTATGTTCCTTTCTGTTTTGTTTCGTGTTTTCAGGTTAAGAATGTTCCATTATATTTAATTTAGTTTCTTTATGATATATTCATTTAATGGGAGGACAATCCAGCTATGGATAAACATAACTTTCAACGGAGTCTGACATATATTTTATTTATCTAACGACGACGCGAAGGCGTCAATGTTTATTAAAAATATACTAAAAGGTTTTCAGTTCTAGACGTGGCTGCAGGTGAAAATTTCCCATTAATTCAATTTACGGAAGCGTAAAAATCCTTTAGAAATGATTTTTCTTTGCACTTCGAGATTAAGAGCAGAAAACTATTTTAGTGATTTATCTGAGTTTAAACAAATGATTTAAGTGTTTTCAATATACGTTTTTGCTTTAAAATGCTGAAATAAATAAAAAAGTGTGTAAATTGTGATCCGTTTAATACCTAAATAGTATTCTCTAATCATGATGAAAGCAAATAAATAAACCATAATAAATTGTATGGATTGATATATATGATGTATATGTATGATATATTTCACAATGAAACTATTTTGACACCAACTAACATTATGATCACGTCCAGACAGGAATAAGTTTGTCTTAGACAAAAAACAATACCCAAATAAGGCACAGGCATAAACAGTTTATGATCTTGCAGGTTGCAGGCGATAACAAACGAAACTCGACCTTAAAAAAGATTTTGGGCGAGCGCTCTTAGAAAAATTAAGAAATTAAGTTGCACTTGTAATAATAACAACAGCAACATTACTAATGGGTGTTTTTGATCATATTAAAGAAACGTAGCCAGAATAGTGCAATAGGCATGATCACAAAATTTTAATTTCTATTGGAAATGATAGATTTATCGATATAATAAACTAATGTAACAATAAAAAATACATGTATCTTTATTTTGCCAGTTATTTGTAATAGAAATCACCCTAATGTAGCGAGCCTAACAGCCGCATGCATAATCGTTCGCCAGCGACTCGTTGAAGTTTCACCGTTCGCCAGATGAGAATTGGAATGCATAGTCGGTCTCCGATAACATAACGCATGTGCATTAAAACAAGTTTTGGTAAAGTGGTGGCGACGCGCTGGAGATGGTCAATAGCATCTCCAGATATTTTCTGTGGACTTTCCAGGAAAAGAATCAAATTAAATCATATTAGGCATTTCTTATCGGAAAATTTTATTAACGAAAATTGTTCGGAATTGTCTAAAAATCTTAAATCCAAAATTTAATCAAAATAAAAAATTTGAAAAATGCCTACTAATTTTTTCGGCTTATTTTGGTACCGAGGTGGCTTTGAATGTGTGGGATTTCGTCAATAAAGTAGATATTAATTTGTTCTATACCTCAGTACAAATTGGTTCAAATAAAAAAAAAAATAAAAATGTTATAAGAGTGTCTTCATCTTAAGTGTATCACACTGTATAAGGTGTGCAACTAGTAATGTCATTTTATATTTAACTTTAAGACAGTATACCTACATTTTATAATAATATGTCATCAATTTATTGAAAAATAATATAATTTTTTTTTTTGTGGAAAACTCAAATAATGAAGCAAATCTCAATTTAATGGTGTCTCATGTATATGATAATTCAAATAAGTATATACTTACTAGATTATTATAAACGTAATTATAATTAAGTACCTTATTCCTATTTATTTAACAGCTAGTCGCTAACAAACACGTGCTCATGTGCCGCTAAAGAACGTGTGTTTGATGTAAACAAACAATTTGCGCATGATTAAGCCATCGGCGATGCGCTCCAACGGAGGGCGAAGGGAAAACGACTATGCAATGCAAATTATGCTCTGTTCTTTCGCCAGCGAATCCCTCCAAAGAATCGCCGAGATAAACTTCAGCGAGTCGCTGGCGAACCACTATGCATACGACTGTAAGAAACATTCCCAAGGTAGAGGCTAGTAACTTGACGTCACCTCCTTGCAAGAAAGCCGGTTTTCTTTTTTAGGTTATTTTCGCGATTTACAAAAAATAATGGGTAATGGACACCTGATTCGCGTTGAGCACGTCGAAATACAAAGAGGTCACCCAATGAAGCTCCATTAACAGACCACTTTTTTTATTTTGTAGAGCTGTGTAATTTTCTGATATTGAATAAATCTTGTTAACCCATTACCGCCTGAATTAATTTTACTTCCACATCCAGTGGCAGTATAGTAACGAAAAAAAAATTTTGAAAATTTTTGTTGTTCAAATTGGTTTAGAATATCATGAAACGTCGAGATTTTTTTTGCTAAATCTGGTTTCCGGTGTATGTAATAGCACTATTTATGTACAATGAAGTTAAAAATTGCAAAAAAAACTATTTACAATTTTCATTTTTTCCAAAAAATCGGTGTTACCATATGGTAACACTAGGCGCTTGTATGATCAATTAATATAAATTTAAAATAGCTTTATTAACTTCATAAACATATGTTATTTAACATGAAAAATTGAAAAACAATCAATGCACAATTCCATATTGCACTTTTTGGCACATTGTTCTTCCTACTGATGCGCAACCTTCCCCTGCACAACGCCGTCGCTTGTCGCCTGGAATGCGAATAATCAAATGTTCCCGTCCGTCGTACCGCAAATCATCTGATATTCTGTTCAGTGTAACTAAGTTGCACGATGTATTCAAGTAGTTTCTTACAATTTCTCTTCTAAACTGTAGCTGTGGCAATGTTCCACCGCTTTTTCTATGAATTTGCCACGCATTATGTATGCGTATATCTACTATTCAAGTAAAAAGGCACCACCACCACTTTTTACCCCTTAGCTATATATGATATCTAGAAATATTTTCATCCATAAGATCCGTGGCTCCCACTGACAAATTATATCTAGATATTAGGTATGGCTGTGAAACCTGCACATTTTTTTTCTCCCCCTGAGAATAACGACGAACACTTCCTATTGGCTGTACTCCAAGCAAGTTGAAGCCACGGTAACCATTACATTATCAAACCATCGGACAATAATAATTCCATCGTTTTTATCAAAGGCAGATTCATTTGTTCCTTGAGCATTGCTCTTTTACCAGTAAGAGGTACGCATTTTGGAATTCGCGTTTCTCTTAGAGTGCCAGTACCTTGGCAACCGTTTTCTTTGAGGTGTTTTAGTAAGTTTGCGCTTGTAAATAGGTTGTCAAAATATAATTTATATGGTTGCTGACCTTTCGCTTGAACAATTTCATCTAGCATCGTTGCTAATGGAGCAGAAGCTTTGCTAAATTCATTTTCGTATTGAACCGAACGTCTAGGATTATTACCTTGATACATTTCGAAATTTATAAGATATTCTGATGGGCTGTTCAAACACCACATTTTATATCCGAAACGTACCGGCTTACCCCTAATAAACTGTTTACAGCTATGCCGTTCAAAGTACTTGATCATAGATTCGTCATAGCAAAGATGCTCCTTGGGTTGAAAATATTTTATGCACTTATTTTTTACAAGCTTTTATTATACTCTTCGCAAAAACGAAGAGTATATTGTATTTGATCGACACCTTTCTAAAATCGTAAATATCGCTCGTAGAGAAAAAAAATTCATATTATTGTGTTAGTGAACGAACTCTGAACAACTTTCAAAATGTCCGTCTGTCCGTTCGTCCCACCTCCGTCACGTTTCTTGTAAGCACGATAACTTAAGAAAGAAACGTCCGATTGTATTGAAATTTGGAAAGTAAGTTAGTGTAAGTTAAAGGAAGTATTGTTTTTGAAGAAAATCGATCAGTAAATAAAAAAGTTATCAATTATTAAATTAAAAAAAAAAGATTCTCTTAATTTTTGCCGCTTGTACTTGTACTCCATTTGTACTCCATAATATATATTTTTTTTGTTTATGCATTTTACTAATATATATTTCATATAAATATATCGAGTTGAAATATGGAAAGATATATATATCACAATTTTCGTAGCAATTTGTGATGGTGCAGTGGCTAAAGTTAGATCGTGTGTTCGAATCCCACACAGGTTAGATATTTTTTTTTCATATAATTTTTTTCACAACAAAGATGGTATCACAAAATTTAGGATGTCCAAAAACTAACATTATTTACAAGAAAACTGCGAAGAGTATCCTATAGAATGTGTAACAATTATATAAAAAGCTCAGTAAATTGGTGACGAGTACGTTTTTAGCTTGTTATTACTTGTTTAACTTGCAATGTTTGTATGTTTGTTTGTTTACGTCAAACTTGCAAGCTGAATTTCGACTAGTTCTAATTAAGCTAGAGCTTTGAAATTTGGCACACGTGTATAAGTTCGGTGGCAATGCAACATAGTATAGCCATTATCGGTCTAAATCCAATATGGCGGACCTCCCAAGATGGCGGACGTCCCAAGATGGCGGATCGCCTTTCTCTTCACGACCCGCTGGATATGGGTATCAAATGAAGGCGGATCGCCTTTGTCTTCACAACCCTTGATATGCATATGAAATGAAAAGATTTGACGAGTAAAATACGACTCTGTCGTCATTCTAAATTCAATATGGCGTACGTCCCAAGATGGCGTATCGCCTTTTTCTTCATAACACCTTTGATATGGGTATCAAATAAAAGGGTTTGACGAGTAAAAAACGATAAACTATGTGACGTCATTCTAAATTCAATATGGCGGACGCCCTAAGATGGTGCAGTATCTTTTACTTCACAACCCCCTTGATATGGGTATCAAATGAAAATACGATAAACTATGTGGCGTCATTTTAAATTCAATATGGCGGACTCCCCAAAATGGCGGAGTATCTTTTCTTCACAACCCCCTTGATGTGGGTATCACATGAAAGGGTTTGACGAGTAAAATACGATAAATTAAACATCATTCTAAATCCAATATGACGGACACCCTAGGATGGCAAATTACCTTTTTCTTCACGACTCCCTTGCCATGGGTATCAAATGAAAGGGTTTTGTCTGTCTGTTTGTCTGTAAAAAGTAAAAAATAAAATTATATAAAAAAATATTTTTAAGAAAAAGCTTTTTATTTGAAAAAACTGTACTAAAAAAATAAAAATAATTTTTTTAAAATTCATACACCTGGAAACCAAAAGCTTTGGGGGCGGTCAATTGAGCAAAGTACCTATGAAATAGCGCTATATGACCGTCCCCAAAGCTTTTGGTTTCCAGGTGTATGAATTTAAAAAAATATATGTTTATTTTTTAGTAGTTATTTTAAAAAAAAGCTTTTTCTTAAAAATATCATATAATTTTATTACCGTATCCATCAAAGGACGCAGTTTCTATATTTTGTCCGACAGGTCTGGATTGTTATGGTCAACAAAATGTATAAATCTAGAAAATTGCAAAAATCTATCTCTACGCATCGAGTTGTATACCAGACCATTTCTCATGTCTTAGATCAAGTCCCAGTAGAATCACAGATTTAATATTTGAAAAATATAATTTTAGGGAACCGTAATCCGAAAATTATAAATCAAAATCTTTAAATTTTGGATATAGGGGTTCTAAAGCTTGCCGATCAATAATATTATATTAGTCTTTCGATAAAAAACACCGGACCCGCATTACACACACAGGGCGGCATGCCTGAAAGGAGATGTTAATAGCCTCTACCTTGGGGACGTTTTTTAGCCTCGCTGCATTGGGGTGATTTCTATTACGAGCAATTGACAAAATTAAAATATTTTTTATTAATAAGAAAAAACTGATTTTGGTACTAGGGGCTCTAATATATGGTTTTAACTAATATTAATGTATATTATTTTTTTGTGGACATGCCTATTAGATACTTTTCACCAGAGCACGATACGTCGTCCGTCTATGCTTTCTCAGTTGTTCAATTGGTTTTCTAATAGTTGCTTTGTCCTATGACATACTGTTCTTTAACAAAAATGATCCTCGTGTTTTGTAGATTAATGGGGCAAATGTGGGCAAATATAATAAATAGGTATTTTTAACACGCTTCTATTAGCTTGACTTGTAACCTTGTAAGACCTGTAACATTGTAAAAACTCTTACTCTTACAACTCACTTTTCACCCACACAATTGTCGTATCGATTTGAAACTTTGCAAACTTATGCAATTCTGGAAACAATACAATAACCGTAATAATAATAATTTAATATAAAGCTAAAAAAAATATAGTTTAAAAAACTAATTGATTGATTAATTAATTATTTTTAACTTTTTAGTGCACTACTCATAAAAGCATGTTTTTTTAAACTAGAATTTTTTTCCACATTTCACCCCCATAGCCACCCAGGACGACGCTTTGACGACCATTGGATTTTGGTGTCTTAGAACAAAAGTACCTAATCATTAGAAAAGAAATCACAATTTCATATCCTATATTTAAATAATAATGGTAGTCGGCACCCGCAGTTTTCGGTGAGCTAGAAAACCTATAAATTATGTCATTGCAACTGGCTACACAGATCATTAAACCCCAATCCCATCGAATATACCTGTGATATATTAAAGTACAATCTATTTTTCTATAAAACCTTTGTATCTATTATTTTACTAAAATGAAGACTTTCATTTAATTTTCAGTTCGTTTTAAATATTTATGATGAACAATAACCTATCCTTAATATATTACGAACAGATAGACATGTAATTATAGAATACGATGGAAATAAATTTTATTACAAAGGTAGGTCACATAAAAGAAATCTAGATTTACGGATACATTTCTGCAAGTAGAAAATTGTTTGGAATCTCCTTAAAAGACTTTTTCCATTTACGAGTTATAATAAGGATACTAGAATGCAGTCTGGAAATAAGTTTTCACTAGACTCATCTTTTACTTTTTATTGATTGATATGGGATAGGTTATTATTATACTTCCACTGAAAATAAAATATAATTCTTATATTATATTATTATATAATAGTTCATCAGCGGTTTTGAAAGCACAGTGACACTCTAACTTGCAGTTTTGCAAAATACCCATTTTTCATCCGGCTTTAAATAATTATCTTGTTTTAAGCTTTAGTGTTGTCAAATTTATATTTGTAACGTAACTATCTTGAATATAGAAAATAACACAGGCCTGCGACCAAAAAACTTTTTTGAAACTAATAGGTGATCTTTATAGATTTTTGGGTGCTGAATCCGGAAAAAATAATAAAAAAATTCCATCACCCTCAGTTTTTTTGCAAATTCCATTTTTTCTGGGTATCGGTATGAAATTTTTAGTTAAAAAGCAGCCTCACTCACATTTCCCCATTTCTTTTTCTTATTGGAATATGCGTTTCATTGAAATGGGAGCAGTGCTGGATTACCCTATACGCTAATTACGCACGTGCGTAAAGCGGCAGACTTTTTAGGGGCGGAAGGCAAAATCAGAATAATAAAAATTCGCTCGACTGCACATCTTGCATTTATAACTTTGTAATTTGTAACATATGAATGGATATAATTTTTTCCCTAACATTATTTTTAGGATTTGACAATAATAAATAATAAGTTTTAAGAAGTGTATCGTTATCCTCAGTCCTGGGTGATATTATATACATAAAAAACGTCAACGTCTTTGAGTGGCGGTACAATTTGTATCGGCATTCAAAGACGCCGAAGTTTTTAAAAGCTTTTGTTTAACTTGCAATGTTTGTATGTGTGTTTTTATGTTTGTTTGTTAGTTTAGGTCAAATCTTGCAAGCTGAATTTCGACTAGTTCTAATTAAGCTAGAGCTTTGAAATTTGGCACGTGTATAAGTCCGGTGACAATGCAACATAGTATAGCCATTATCGGTCTAAATCTAATATGGCGGACGTCCCAAGATGGCGGATCGGCTTTTTAGTCACAACCCCCTTGATATGAGTCTCAAATGAAAGGGTTTAACGAGTAAAATACGATAAACAATTTGACGTCATTCTCACTCCAATATGGCGGACGTTCCAAGACGGCGGATCGGCTTTTTAGTGTCAACCCCCTTGATATGGGTATCAAATGAAAGGGTAAAATACGATAAACAATGTGACGTCATTGTAAATCCAATATGGCGGACGACCCAAGATGGAGGATCGGCTTTTTAGTCACAACCCCCTTGATATGGGTATCAAATGAAAGGGTTTGCCGAGTAAAATACAATAAAGTATATAACGTCATTCTAAATTCAATATGGCGGACGTGAAAGTGGTGGAAAGAGGTGGGGAAGGGATGGGAAGAGATGGGGAAGGGGTGGGAAGAGGTGCGAAAGGGGCGGGAAGAGGTGGGAACAGGTGGTAAAGGGGTGGGAAGAGGTGGGAAGGGGTGAGAAGAGGTGGGAAGGGGTGGATAGAGGTGGGAATGGGGTAGAAAGGGGTGGAGAGAGAGATCGGAAAAGGCAGGGGAAGAGGTGGGAAAGGGGTGAGAAGAAGTGGGAAGTAGTGCTAAATAGGTCAGAAGACGGGAGAGGGAAGGGGTGGATGGCGGTGGCAAATGAAAGGGTTTTGTCTGTAAAATAAGTGGACTAAAAAATAAAAAATAAAATTATATAAAAAAAATATTTTTAAGAAAAAGCTTTTATTTGAAAAACTACAAAAAAGTAAAAATAATTTTTTTAAAATTCATACACCTGGAAACCAAAAGCTTTGGGGGCGGTCAATTGAGCAAATTAACTATGCAATAGCGCTATATTACCGCCCCTAAAGTTTTTGGTTTCCAGGTGTATGAATTTAAAAAAAAATATTTTTACTTCTTTGTAGTTTTTCAAATAAGAGCTTTTTCTTAAAAATATTTTTTTATATAATTTTATTATGTAAAATAATAACAAAATATCACCAAGAACTATACACATACAGGTACATACATATTTGTATCGAGGCACTGCCAGGTTTGCGTAAAGCGGCAAATACTTTAAGTAACAATCGAAGCTTTTCCATGAAGAGGGAAAGCAAGTACAGAGCCATTAATGTGGATTAAATTAATAGAAAATACATTAACAGTGTCTTTCGTTTTAAATAAACTTAATTTTGAATAATAAAACCTTTTTAAAATTTTTAAAAACTGATGTCATTTTCGGAATCAGCACCCTTTAAAACTATTAGATCACCCTAAGTAATAAAAAAAGTTTTCATAAATTTTTTTTTGCAGGCCTGTGTAATTTAGAAACACTTATAATATTTATCAAAGCGACCGCCAAAAAAATATCTACCACCAAATAACTTCAATTCATTAAAAGACGACTGTCGACGAAAGCGTAGAAGGGCTGCGACAGAAATTTAATTTTAAAATGTTAGAATTCTGAGATAAAATACAAAACTGTAAGACACACTTGAAAACAGCGCTGATGTTATTCATGCTTAATGATAATTAGTGTGTACTGACTTTTATCGTTAGCTTTTATTAAAGTTTGAGCATTCTTATACTTTTCAGCCACAGTGTATAATTTTTGAAATAAAATTGCTTTATATTTTTGAATATGTAAGTATTATTGGGCCATACAAATTATTTCCTATTTTCATTTTATTATACTTAATGCTATTGAAGTGGAACAAAAATCTGAAAATTTTCCAATTTTTAAAGTACGGAGAGTCGAAGCAACATCAGGTAAGTAGCATTTTTCAGAATTTGTCAGAAACATATTACAGGATTTTTAAAGAATCAAAAACATTGCCGAATATGGCACAGAGATACAAAGAGTTTGATAGATTAATTTCATTTAACAGTTCATCAAGTTGGTAATACACCTATATATAGGTAAAATACCCTCTTTACTAGATTTTACCAGGTACTTTTATTAATTACATTATACACTAATCCTTCATTTTTTGCAAATGAGAAAATTTCTGTTGTGGTGTTCTCTATATCTTCTAAAATCTTTGTTGCGTGCCTCCAAGGCTTCTTCTGAAAATATTCCTATATTTAGAACATCAGCTTATATTACGTCTTCCTCTTGCAACAGAAATTTATGAACCTGAAGGGTATGTAATACCATTGTATGTATTTATCGCAGTTGCTTTCGCATAATTTCTAAATGACTCAATACAAACTGTGTACTCCAAATCCAAATCGTTTAATATACCTTTGCAAAGGTGTAATGTTGAAAAAGTGTCTTGCACAGTTTCCATCATTAGTGGTACCATAACCAGGTTTTGGGATGTCAACTGTACCTTAGCCGGGAAAGGAGGATAGTAATAAATACAATTACTCAGTGTGTGCCATAGATCCTATTGGCGTTTTAATTTGGGGGGAATGTAATTCAGAATAATTTTTTCATTATACCTCTCCGAAAACACTATGTTTACATACCTATTTGGCGCACGGAGAATGGAATTTTCCTGTGTACCCACACAGCAAAAATTTTCCCGTGCGCTAATCATATTAGCTGCCTACTTGCGCGTCGTAATAAAATATATGCTATTGAAAGTTCCTTAGTAACCGCAAACAATGATTGTTTAGTTTCCTTAGCAACGCTAAACAACGCTTGTATTGTGACAGGTGTTCAAATTTGTATTTTTAAAATGATTTCTCCCGAAGAAGAAATATTACTTGAAGCGGCAAAAGTGCAGAGTTACTGCCCAGGAAGTCTTGTGAGAGATATGAAAATGAATACCGTCTATTTTGCAAGTGGCGCCAGCAAGAAAAAGTTAACACAGTAAGTGACGATACTCTTCGCGTATATTTGTCCGAAAAAGCCAAATCAATGAAAGCTTCAACTTTATGGAGTCGATTTTCAAGGTTAAAAAGTTGTCTAGTAGTAAAAGAAAATGTGAATGTTAGTAATTTGCCTAAAACTACTGCATTTCTCAAACGACAAAGTGTTGGTTACATATCGAAATAGTCCAAAGTATTAACTGCAGATCAAGTCACCAAATTCATACTTGAAGCACCAGATGAAGAGTGTTTATTAACTAAAGTAATTTTAATATGTGATATATACGGTGCATGTTGAAGAGATGACTTGATTCGTTTACCTTTGAAAGACGTGGAAGACAATGGCCGTTTTTTGGTGATATTTCTTCGAGATGGCAAAAATCACAAACCAAGAAGTTTCACAATTACAAAGGAAGGATGTCCCTTTGATCCATGCAGTTTTTATCGTAAATATATTAATCTAAGACCTACAAATATGGATAGTAGAAGATTACTTATTGCATATCGCAATGGTAGATGTTATGCTCAACATGTAGGTTGTCATACTATACATGGTACAACAAAACAGACTGTTGAATATCTGAACCTATAAAATCCTGAAGAATATACTGGACACGTTTTAAGACGATCTTCAGCATCTATGTTGGTCGAAGGCGGAGGGGATTTGCTTACTCTAAAAAGACATGCAGGTTGGCACTCCTCGACTGTGGCTGAAGGCTGCATCGAAGAATCGGTAAGCGAAAAGATTGAAATTTCTCGTAAATTGTTTAGTCATTCAAGAATAGGAAACACATCAACACCAGAAAACATTTTAATTGGGGAAAACCAAGAAATAAATTCTAATATAGTACCTTCGACTTCATCAACTACAATTCTACAAAATGAAGTGCCTATTATATTCTATTCTCGTGCTTGCATGACTTCCCGTGTGAGGCGTAGCCGAACACGAGAATTTGTTACGTGCGCACGGGAAAAGCCTATTTTTTGGACTCCTAATAATGAAATATACTATTCCAATATTTATTAAATCAACGTTGCTCAATGACACGTACCGCTTGACACTATTGACAGTTCAATTCACTACTTTTCTTCTTTCCCGGTCAAGGTAACTCTCATTTTATCACGCAACTCACTTTTAATCCAGGTTTTTGCTTCCCATAATTTTTGTTTTTCTTGTCACTTTTCATTTTCTTACATCCAGACGATACGCGATGTGGAGAATATATTCAAAGCACCTTATCCATGCGTGAAGTGTGAAGAGGCCGTATTGGTACTTAATTTCGTCTGAAAATTACTCGTGTACTCTACCAAGATCGTTCATATATTTAGGCGATGCTCCATATACCCCACAGATTTAACTAGGTATGTTAAAAATAACAGCAGACATTTTACTGTCAATCATTTTAAATTTTAGGCCAGAAGAAACAACAATTTCTTGATCACAGAGAGGATTTTGTTATAGATCAGAGCAAAAAAAAGCAAAAAAAAATGTATTATTATTATTTTATTATAAATCCTCAGGCTCTAAAACAATCAGAAGAGCGTTGTTGTTATATAAGTGAGAGTTGCTGATTTAACATTACACCCAGATATATATGGATAACTTCATCTATTTATAGTCGAATCATTTAAGGCATAATTGAGAATAAATAGATTTGTTTTATTGCTGAAGGTCTTGGTGCATATTTTGCTATAATTCAAGGTAATTTACTTGAAAGCACCAATTATTTATGTATGTTTTGTATCTATGTAATTTTCCGTACCGCTGATATATTATAATTTCATAGCGTCTGCATTTCATATCTTCTGTATAACATATTGCCTACGATCTATATCTATGGTATGATAGAAAAAAATGTCGCGTACTTAGAAAGGAAACAAGAACTTGAAGTTTAGAGATAACAAGAACCTTACACATATGCGACAACAATTATTGTTGAATATTTACTACAATATAATTTCATTATAAAAAATTCATAGTCCCTCGGGGTGGGCTTTAACTAATGAAACTGAACCTATATATACGACAATATAATCCGAATCCTATGGAGCAGCACAAAATACTCAAAGGGAATGTCATATCATTTATTATTACTGTGTGGTTAGTAGCGATCACCCCAAATAAACCGAATCGCGTTCGGTAATCCCGCCACCAAGTTGGATTATTTAAAAGATGAAACTACAATAAAACAATTAAGTAACCCCCATGTATACAAATTGCAAACGAGAACAAGTAAGTGGGCGGAAGGATTTCAGTAATTGATACAATTGCCTCTTATGTTAAATTAACCAGAACTTTGTCCCTACAGTGTTTTTACTTTTTCATTAGGCTATTAGATTTCGTGGGTAAATTATTGTTTTAAATACTGTAACCAATATCTTCTTATTACAAGACGTTGTGAATAAGAAGAAAATTCAATGTTGATCAAAGTATTTAAAAGAATAACACTCTCGAAATTTAATAGACATTAGACAAGTGTCAGTAAATCAGTTCTAAAAAAAATGATATCAGGTTCAGACTAAGCATATATTTATCAAAATTAAGAAAAAAGCAAAGAAAACAATTCATGTACAATGAATAAGGGCTAACCGTGGAGATAAATATGGTAAATGTGTTTTAACATACCAAGGAAAGTAATATTTTAACACAGAACCAGGGTGTTTTCTGTAAAATATTAGTTTGCAGTGAACTGTGACTCATAATAGTGATTTATTGTGTGTGGAATTTTATCTGTAAATTACAATTAAAAAATTTTACTACCATGCCGTTCAACTGTGTAGTGACAATACTCAAACAAGATCATTTTATTGCTTCATACTTATAAACAGTGCATACTACAGTCAGTGATCGAAAGTGGTGAGTCAGTTTGCAGCTATAATTGCATACTATGCATCGTTTGTTACATAGAAAAACAATTGCCAGCTTTTCTTACTGTTACGTACAAATCATCGCAAACGAAATTGAACCTAAAGGTTACGAAGCTCTTCTGATCACTGATTACACATGAATGGTTGAATGATCTTGTTCAGCATCATCTGCCTTCTGAAATACCTCATGAGTCTGCAGACTTTGTTAAATAATGCCTACTGGAGAACAAACAGCGGATGTACGACAACTTATTGAGGAGGTAAGAGAACATTACGCACCCTTGTACTTTCGTAGATTATCATAAGGCTTTTGACAATATGAAATGGGAGAAATTGTGTCTAATTGGAGATGGGGGCGTCCAACCATCTGGCTTTTATTATTCACCATCTATATGATGAAAACTTTGCTTTAGTGAATGTAGACAGCTGTAAATCCGACAAATGTCGAGGTTGCAAAGGCATCCGATAGGGCTTTGTTCTCTCGTCAATCTCCTTTAACATCTATAGTGACCACGTGAAGCGACATGTGCCAGAGGAGTAGCAGGGTAGAGTAGCTATAGGCGGAACTAAAATGTCTGACTTGAGATTTTCACATGATTACCACATTAGTTTCACCTGCTGGACAAGCTTCAGACAACAAGCTCTTAGAAAGATTTAAGTCTAAATTACAGTAAAATGAGAATTTTGATTTTAAACCGGACAAATGATAACCAACTGGACGCGTTAAGGATAGGCGACTGTGAGGCAGTAAACAAGATGATATACCTTTGAGTCCATGTGCACAATACTGGAAACTGCGAATATGAGATTCGGTGAAGAATATGTAGATGACAAGATAGGCAAAATTTGGCGTCACAGAAATATCACGATACGCACAAATATTAGGCTTACCGAACTCGTTACGGGGTTTATCGCCCTCGACCTCGACAAAGCTTTCGACGAAGTCTGGCATCCTGGACTGCTCTATAAACTCCTCATCGCGGGCATCTCTATTCGTGTCGTTAAAACAATACACAGTTACATATCCCATCGCAGATTCCCATCGCATGCCCTCCCACCATCCCTATCTTTTTTGCTGTCCCTCAAGACTCAGCCCTAGGACCAGTACTATTTAACATCTAGATTCATGACATCCCAACACCTACTGACCACCGTACCACCATTTGCCGACGATACAGCCCCTACTTACACCTTTAACAACCTCGACCTCGTGACAACTATCTTACAAAAGCAGACCAACTTAAACATTGACTACTATTCCAATTGAGGATTAAATACAAGTATTGAAAAATCTCAACTTTGATAGCTCAGGTGGATCACCTAAAAAATTTTAGGAAAAGAATTAGTTCAATGTAATTATCCTAAAAAATGCCCTTATACATCTTTCCATATTTATATACAAAACATACCTCCGCCCAGTTATTACATACGCCTCTCCCATCTACTTCCCACTGTTATCTAGAAATCTAGAACACAACAGAACCGAATTAAAATTTTGCAAAACAAAGCTTTAAAACTCGCAGCCAATATCGAGCTCCGCAGACCTACACAATAACTTTATGGCATAAATGATAATTGGCACACCTACAATCATCAATTTCATTTTAAAACGCCTCATTTTTCAATTTCGCTAATTCTCTTCTCGCCTGTGATAACCCTTCAATTAAAGATCCACTCACCACCAAATTTGCCATAGCCCCGACACATAACTTAATCATATTTATAACCCATAATAATTATGTATCTTTCTCCCCGATTATGTAGTACTAACTTGTTTCTTAAAAAAATGACAAAGCAAAAACTAAAAAATATTAAAAACAGAATTAAAACAAAAAAGGTATAATCCAGCAAAAAAAAAATAAAATAAAAAGCAAAACCAAATAAACCTAAAAAAATATTAAAGACAACAATCCTAAAAATAAAAAATACGTTAACATTACACTACATAATACTATGTATATAACAACTCAAAACCATATCTCAGCTATCTTGTTATTAACCATTATTCACAGGAACAGATACTATATTATATATCTATATATAACCTGCGAGCATAATTCAGCATATATAACAGCCAGCTCATACCAAGTTACATAACTGGATGTCTGAAAACTCATGGCAAGCACCAAAGAGGTGGAAGGCCTTACAGATAACCTACCTAGGGACCAAAACAGTACGAGAATATCAGACTTATTAACATCCCAATTTTCTTAATTTTTCTTTACGCGTCCGAGAACCGTTAGAGAAGCTGACAGGCGGACGATTAATGCTTTCAAAATGTGGGTCTAGAGACGTTTGCTATGAATTTCCTTGCCCATCACATTAATAGCTCGATTTTCCAAGAAGTATGTCCCTTGAAACGACTCAGTAACATATTGTCCTAAATCCTCTAATTGTTTGCCATTTCAACCGGACAGAGAACAGTATAGAACGACTGATGATAGTTCAGGGAAAACCAGATAGCAGGAGACAACTAGGACGTCCTTCAAAACGTTGGATTCATGTTGTTGTAGAACCTTCCAGAATCGACCTAAGTCGAAGCCAAAATAAAAATTCGACTTAGGCAAAAAATTTCATTTAAGGGCATTTTCAAGAGTCTGAGAGACTTCAGAGCCACAAGCTAGTCCAAAAGTTCCGATAAGACATCAGGCACAACCGGGTAAAAATTCGAAGAAACACCGAATTTTTACTTAGGAAAATATATTTTGGTCCAGGATATGAGAGTGAAAGTATATGGTGGTCATGGAAAAATGAATCACATACTTTTTTAAAAGTGCGTCAAAAAAGTACTTTGAAAATATTCAAAATATTTTCAATTTTAATTCCTCCGCCGAAGATATTGACCATAGAGGTACAGTCATTATTTACCTTGTTCTAGAGAATGACAATAAAATTTTAACAAAAAAATGCATTAGAAAGGCGAAACCGACGAATTTGGCAAAAGCGGCGTAGCGCCTATAAGCAAAAATTGGCAAAAAATCAGTGAAAATGGACCTTGTCCTTACGGTTTCTCGCATAAAACAAGTTTGGATTCACCCAGCGACTCGTAATTTGGTCGAGTGCGTTGGGTGGTGAATACAAAGAAATGGTAGGAAAGCTAACTGCAGGGCTTTCCAAATAATGAAGTTATAGAGAAAATCGCCTTGTGCTCAGAGGACTCAAAAGACCATTTTGCCAAAAAGTCGTTCGAAGGTGACTCGCTGCCATTTTTCCTATATTAACCCTGCATGGGGACAAGTACGTCGTAAGACTGACCGAAAGTTACCAAACTCATGTATTATTCGAACTCCGCGATCACGATCTGGGACCTTTAAGCTATTCATAAGCGAACAAACATTTTTTAAGTAAAGTATTTTTATATTATTTTCAGTCAGCCATAATTACCAAATACAACATTTTTTAAATTCTTTTTTAAAAGGCTTGCCTTAAATTCTCAGGAAGTTAAATGAATCTTTTCTACCAAATCGATTGTTAGCATACGCTCTCATTGTATAGTTAAAAAGTCATTTGCCTTAGTTGGGGAGGCGTGATTTTTCACATAATACTGTATTATTTTACACTTATTAAATAAATGGTATTCTTTGAACTAATTGCATTTTATTGATGTAAGGACTTGTTGCTAGTCTTAATCCCTGGAGCTTTTGTTTGGAAAACCTACACAACTGAGTAATCGGGATCTCATGATTCCCAAGTTTAATACTGTGTTCTGGTCGCCTTACCGGAGCTTGCTGGGGATTTTTGTATGTAATTTCTCCAGAAATCTTTAAGTGCAGAGACTATTATTAGTAGGTAAATATATGCAAATCACGTCAAATCCCAATCCCGTCGGAGAGAAATCTTCGATAGGGATTTTTTTATGCAAAAATAGCAGAAAATAAAAGACGTCAGACCACTTATTACTGTAGAAACAGATTCAAATTACGTCAAATTCCAATCCCGTCGGAGATAAATCTTCGACGGGGATTTTTTTAATGCAAAAATCGTAATAATCTAGAGACGTAAAAGCTCTTATTGTCAGTAAAAAATTGAAGTCACGTCTTGAGAGAGCGTCGTTAATGATCTGAGGTAGTGCAGCCTTGACCCATTACCCGTCTATCGAAGTATATCTTATCTCGAACCCGCTTGGGAGTGGAAGAAAGAAGCAGAACGCGACTGGCGCCCTTCTAAATATAAATTGGTTTTGCGTCAATTTGACGCCTGGTAGTGTGTTCTTCCACAATGTCACCAAGGAGCTTCTGAGAAAGAACCCTGGTGGATTCGCGTGCCTAACAGACAGATGACGTGACGCTATCAAACGTGCCATACAGCAAAGAGAGGCCAACTAAAATAGTGCATGGGTCAAAAACATCTCTCAAGACGTTGTGAATAAGAAGATCATATTCTTCTTTTTTCTAAATGCATCCAGAGATGTTTCTACATAGTTTTCTCTTTGACTCATTCAAGGACTCATAAAGGGTAATTTTTAATTAAAATATTTCTGTAAATCGGAGGAAAATCCGTTTAAAATAGATGCATACAAGCGTGTAATTCTTTTAAGCTTGATAATGACGGTGTGAGACACGAAAACATTTTATCTTAATACGACGGGGATTTATAATAGAGAGTGAAACAAAGTACAAAATTTTTCAGGGGAAGATTAGGGCATACACCATTATTTAAATTTAGTGCTGCCATAAAATAAAGTTTATTTTATTTAAGTCGTAAAAGCTTTATAATCGGATTAACTTTTTATCTTTGAAATGCAGTAATTAATTTCAGGTAATTTTGATGTTTAGATTTAATAAACTTGTAAACCTTTTAGTGAGTTATATCCTTAATATAAGTAGAATTTAATTTGCGAGCAGTACAAACAAGGATGATTCAATTTAGGGACCCTTAAGAATTTATACTTATCTTTCTCTCAGACGGTCTTGTATATCGGAAGTAAGAAATTTATATCCATCTTTTAAAGTGTCTATAGAAAATATTTTCATATAAATAATGAATTCCCAGCAGAATTACATATGATATTGACTTTTCTATATATATGACAAGTACTGTTCGTGCAAAAATAAATTTTGAATTGAAATGAAGAAAAATAGCACAGTAGTTGAATTATTTTCGGCGACAATATTCCACTAGAAATTTCATTGTTGATTTTTATGTATTATGATCTTCTGATTACGAAAAAAATATTTGCGCCTAAAAATTCCTGGTGCGTCAAAAGTTAATACACTTTTTGACGCGCTTTTATGGATTTTCTACGTATCTGCTTAATATAGCTTGTACTAGTAATCGAATGGGAATTTTAAAAATACTGGGCCTATTTGAAATAAAATTCTTAAAAAATATAGACTTGTCCGATATGTATAGGTTAGTCCGCTATCTTGGAAAAAAATAGAAAACACCAAAAATGGTCGAGAAAATCAAAACTTAATATATTTTCGACAATAAGGAATAATTTCACCAAAAATGGCAGAAGAAATGAAATTTTTAATTCTTCGTCAAGTATCAAGGAGGAATTGTACGTCACTTTTCTTTTCTTCGATTGTAGGTTCTTTTAGGTACTTTAAGGGGATAAAGTTAAAAAAAATTTATTTCGAAAAAAGTGCATTTTCTACAATTTTTTAAAAATCTATATTTTTTGAAAATCAAAAAATATTTGATAATATCGTATGTATTTTCGCCAGCAGGATTTAAATATGCAAAAATATACAGGTTTTCCTATTTAAAAATTTGATTTTCATTTAAATTGCATCGAAACCGGAAGCCGGCCATTCTGGTTCTTTACATCATATAATTGTAAATTTCATCCCATATCATCACACCAAATTTGAAAAAAATCCATTGACCCATCCGAAAATTACAAGAGTGCCCCTATCGGCTGAGCCACCCGGTATATAAAACGTTTTTTAGCGAAATCTGATGTCATAGTTAATCCAATTCCTTTCAGAAGAAATTTGCAATAGAATCTGGGAAATCACATCAAGACAGCCCCTTTTGATTTGACGAAATTCTGCTGCAAAATGTCCCCACAAATCTGCATTATTAATTTCGAGTGCCTGCCAGTTGTTTCTCAATTATAACCCCATAATTGCATTCAATAAGTCACGTTCGAGAAGTATTTCCTATTATACTTTAATGAAACTAATTAATCGCAATCTTTGATCATCTGCGATTTTAAACAATTATTATTCATACACAGACGTCTGAGAGATATCGTAGGTATTAATACTCACAATTAGAAATATCTTACGTAGACATTTAAGATATTACTATTTTATACGATTAATTCCTTATATTTGTCTAACTTAGCTTAAGTGCTCATTTAGTCATTCCAACATACCTTACTATATCTCAGAGCAATAACATTTCTATAAAATATATATACCCACGCTAACTACTTCTGATTTAGGAGTAGATAATTTAAGAACCAAGAAACAGAACGATGCGAATAATTTTCAAGACGCAATTTGCGAAAATATATCTGTACTTACGGTACATCTTTTTTCAACTAATTTTATAATTTACCATACATTTGAGAGGCATGTATAATGTGTAGGTATTTTAATATGCACACTGAGCAGGCCGTGAAGTGATAATAATTTAACATACCATATAAACGAGGTGCAAATTCCACGATATTAACGTAATAAAATAACTGAATATTCCATTTAGTGGTGTTATTATACTGATTTAGTTATAGTGGAATACAGCTCCATTTAAATGAATGCCTAAAAATTAACATAATGCTAATTAATTTTAATTTTTAGCGAGAAATTCATTATCGTGGCAATTATGCTTGTACATTTGAACTGGGTAGCGCCAAAATCTCCTTAGTATTTATTTCTATTATGGCTTTTAGGTTTGAAAATTAAATTTTTATTTTTCTTGTACCAGACTATGGTTAGTTCTACTTAAAAACCCACAAAGCAATAAGGATTAACAATATTACGGTAAAGTGTTTAAGTTCATCCTTCATAAAATATGTCAAGAAATATGGGAGACAGGAATCTAGCTCGGTGACTGAAGAAGCTCAGTAATAGTGCCACTTATATGAGAATTTAGATTGTTGGCCTTCGCCAGGAAAATAATTATCCATAGTCTTTAATTCACACTTCACACTCATTTCGGCAAATATCCCATGAGCAAGTAGGCTTTGTTAAAGGACGCAGTGGTAAAGTAGATATGGTAAAGTAAAATATGGTAAAGCTTTTGATAATGAGGAATGGAACATACTCTAGACCGTACTAGTATTCTCCGAACGTCTACGAGTTCTTATTCCACAAGAGTTATGCTTGGAAAATATTCTTTCAGTTACCAAAAACATAATATTGCAGGCCGATTTTCAAAAAGTTAAAACCCTTAACGTTATGTAATACTTACATTTATGACTTGGCTATGTTGAAAAAATACTGTGTTGCTCAGGACACTATTACAACGCTGATCTTATTGAGAAAGAAGAAACGGGTTAATGCAAATTATTGACGATAAACAAAGACAGAATTTGCGTTGATGCCAAGGTGATCAACATGACATCTCTTCGGTTACGCACGCGATTGTAAAATTACATCCAACATTTTACAGCGCGACATCAAAAAAGCCATTATTTTAATGGATGCAAAATATAGAACGCTTTTCCACTGACACAGGAAAATGAAAAAATGTCTGTATTTTCAAAAAAAAGGCTTAAGATTTTTCTGACTGACATAAACTGTCATTGTATTGAAAAAACCTCCCCCTCCCCCACTATCACCCCTGTCACCTCCCACTACCAACGTGGGATATCATTTTAGGGGTTTTTGGGGTAGATGATTTCAAATATTATATTATTAAAGTTCCATAATATAAACAATTATTTTCACGTATAAATTTTTTTCGTTGTAAGAGACTTGGATAGAATAGATTTTCTATGTGGAAGTAGTAATTCCTTGGGCAGCGGTTATTTTATTAAGTTTCAAATTAGAAAACTAACAGCTGTATTAGATATTATCAATTCGTGCAAGATACTTGCGTAAATTGTAAGGTCTGTGAATTTTTTAAAATATTGGATAGTATATCCACTACGTAATCCTCGCCTTATGTTACATAGCTTCTGCGTATACACTGATATACAGGCCACTACAAGGTAGGACGAGATCGTTGAGTTTCCTGGGACGGCCTCCCATCTAAGTACTAACCACGATGAACGTTTCTTTACTGTATGTATTGAAATAAGTCAAAAAATTTCTACACTTGTCCCCTATTTTTGTGTTCTAGAATATAATAGTTATTTTTCTACAACCACTACTATAAGCAGATAATTTTGTACAACCTACAAACTAAGTAAGCTTTCGTATGTATTGGTGCGATCGCACGGTTTTTATGGTTTTCAACGGTCTCGGTTTTTATGGTTTTCAACGGTCTCTATTCAATGACAAATTTTACTTGACAGATTACAGAAAGCTGTATATTGAAATATTGAATATCTATTTTTTTGTCAAATCGATTTAGCCAAATGCCAAATGATTTCATTTTTCGTTACGCTCCTACTGAATGAAATTTTCGATTTCGCGTGCGCGATTAACGATGAGCCCTTAATGCCATTCTTGCCCTTGCGATATTGACATCATACGGTCTTCCCACTCATGTATTAACGCAGATGCGATCGTTTAAAAATTTCGTTTTCATTGCCAGATACTTCATTAAATTCTTAGGAATATTCCTATTTTATTTAATATAATGCGAATAAGTAGTGAAGCCGTGGAAAAAGTATACTGAAACAAGGGCTGTAACGTAATTATGCACTCGTGGAATTACACATTCGCCGCTACGCATATCATGGATAACTTCTTCCACTCGTGCGTAATATGCTCTTACAACCCTTGTTATGTAATATACTATTAAGTTACTAGTCTGGAAAGTGATATTTTACTGAACGAGTATGCAAAAAATTCTGTGAATCCAGTAAAAAACCTTCCCGACATATGACGTACAATATTCGGCGGCCAAATTTATCTTATCTTTATTTTGACATTCTTCCCTGACATGTTTATTTTTCGAGTTATTTGGATATTTGCCCCTCCCACCCTTATAAAAAAAACGATACTCAGACGCATCAGTTCTTGAAAACATAAATATAAATGAACATCTGTGCAAAATTTTATGGATCTTCCAATTTTTTGCTATATATTTCCTTTTTTGACGAACTAAATAAGCTTAATTAGATTTGAAATAAGTAAAAACGCATCGCTTAGGTTGTAGTTGTTTTATTAGTCTTAATGTGTAAGATATGTACGCGAGGTAAGCCAAGGATAAAGGAATATCGCCGTGTTAACACCTACATGTTGTCTTCTTTTCACGCAAGTATAAAGGAAGAGCGGTCACTAGCACCTACTATGGTTGATGATTTTATAAAAGATTATGTTGTTCATGTCACAGGTACAACTCATTAGTCATTCATAATTAGTCGATTATAATTACTGAACATCGATAGATAAACAAATTTATGTATATGGCTTGAAGGTTTCGTGTATGTTTCTAATTTCTCATAGATTGTTTGATAATAGAATAGGTCTATGAATATCCCCGGATGTGTAAACAGTTTAAAAAATTACTAACCGAATAAATTATCATTGTATTAATTTTTATGGCTATCGCTCCCGACGGATAATAGTTTCATTAAGGCGTCCCATATAATTATAATTAATCTCAATATATAAGTTGAATAAGTAACTTATAGCTAGCGGAGTAATTGAAGGATCGACAATTAAGACGGGTATTTTTTCATGCTGTTATTATCTACGCCACAATCTAATTAATATGCAATGATATGTAATGTAGAGATTAATTAATACTTTTTATTTACTGCGTAATGAGATGGATAAAATAGTATAATGTTACAAAGTAGCCCGCTGTTTTCTTGAGGAATTTGAATTTAGGTCAAACTGGCTGAATTTATAATATGTTGTAGATTTCAACCTTGTCATCAAAAGCTCCCATGTGCCCAACTCGATCCTATTAGTATGTAGTTGAAGCAATCGCATTTGTGAGCGACGTTGAGAGGCAAGAGGTGCAAAATGCAGAGCCGGATTTAACTATATTCTTCGCTCGTTTACTTTTACTTCCACGTCCAGTGGAAGTATAGTAATGACAAAAAATTTTTTTAAAATTTTTATTGTCCAAATAGGCTTAAAATGTCATGAAACGTCGAGATTTTAAGTTTGAGCGAAAAAAAAATTTCTGTCCGTCTGTCTATCGGTCTGTCTGTCTGTCTGTCTGTAACTTTTTTGTGCGCACGTTTACTCTGGAACCGTTTAAGATATTGACTTGAAATTTGGTACACATATGTACTTTAACGAGATCTAGAACGAAATTATATTTTCATCTTGTTCCGTCGAAGGGTTGGGGGGTAAATTGTGGTAAATTTGGGGTAAATGGGTAAATCAAGAAGGTAAGAGTCCATGAAATTGGTATTTAGTATATACAAGAGAAGCTAAGGTCTCAAAAAAAGTTTTGGCATTAGCCACCCCCATTACCACCCCCACCTCCTTAATAAAGGGGATGAAAAAAAATTATGATTTAGTGTATGTACAGGAACTAGAAACCTCAAAATATTTTTTTACTTCATCCACCCCCCACTACCACCCTCCTATCACCACCCCCACCCCACTACCGATGTGGGGTATCGTTTTATCGGTTTTTGGGGTAGAAGATTTCAAATATTATATTATTAAAGTTCCATAAACAATTATTTTCACATACAAAGTTTTTTCGTTGTGAGTGACTTGGATAGAGAATCTGGATGTGGAAGTAGTGATTCCTTGGGCAGCGGTTTTTATAATATTATACTTACAATATCCCCAAAAGCACTGCTATGAATTTGTAACAAAACTTACTAAAATTATTTTCAAAAACACATTACCAAATAAAGAAATATAAAGTAATTATCGAATTATATCTTCACCCCGACAGTATAATCTCGACAGTTAGAGCGGTCCTGGATTAAACAACACACTCAAAGGTATACTCCCACACGCCACGTCAGTTAGCCGACATCAAATGGCTGATATCTTCTCTCTCACTTAATGTAAAAGTGGAGTAAAGACGGGAGATCTAGTTGCCGCCTATTTATTCCTCTCGCTTCTCATAACGGCTCACTATTAAGATTGCTTCAACTATAAATAGAGATTTTAAAATGATTGATCGGGGACAAAAATGCTATGAATGATTTTTGGTATAGATGTTCCTATGGGTCCATGGATCAGCTGTGAGTTTTTGACGCGATCTCCAAAAAATGGCCGAAAATTGAGGATTTTTGCACTGAATGAAAAATATCTAAGTTAATATTGGAGTTATCAAAATTTTACAAGAATTATAAAATTGTGTGTGCGTCTTTTGATATATGATACGCCATGCATTAATCAAACTATATGAAGTTAATTGTTGAATGAATCTTGAAAATTATATAAAATTGGTTGGTTTCTTAATTATAGGCAAATGTTTTACTTACCTGTATACCGGGTGCCACAGATTAGTGGCTCCCCCCTATATTTCCTTTATTTTTTAACTTATCCATTTGAATTTGGGGTGCATGACCTACCTGTAAAAATGGATTTTCGGACATAAAAACAGCATGAGACCATTTCCGGTTTACCCGGAAATGACCATGACTTTCGATTTTTAAATGAAACACCCTGTATATTTTTACATATTTGGAATCAAGACAACATTCTGAATATATAATGAGATTTTCGCGAATTTTTGAGTCGATGTTCAGTTTTTTTAAAGCATTTTAAGACATTCGTCTATAGTGGTTTGGAACACCAAAATTTGTTCTACGGCAGGTAAATTTCAAGGGAAAAATATAATTTTTCGTTTAATTTCATTGATAACTATTTACGAAGCCTCCAAAATTGAACAAATCACTTTTTTTTATCGAAAACTTTTTTTTTCAAATGGGAAGGTGGTGGCTCCTAGTGTTCAATAAATTATAGATTTTTTCTATTTTATTAAATTTATTTAAAAATAAAAAAAACCACTTTCAAAATAATTTTTATTGATCCTTATACTTTGCACTAGTACTTACAGTGACGGTCCCAGGATTTCATTGTGGGGGGGGGGGGCGAACTCGAAAAAAAAAATGAAGAAGGAAAAAAATTGTTGTGAATTGAAAATAAGATATATTCATTATTCATGAAAACATTGAAAACCAAATAAAATATAAATAAAAACAAGTTATATCTATAGAACCACTAACTCCAATTTTTCAATTGCATTCGTCTTGGCTTTATTGCTACAAAACGATCAATAACTTTTTTGTGATCGATCTTGTTTTTATCTGATTGTCATATTATTGAAGAAACACCAAGCCAATGGTGAAACCGCCACTGAGTACTTATATCTATTAAGAAACAAAAGAGAGGACCAAAAGGCTGAGTCGCGTGCGCGTGACGTCACAGTCTGAGACCTTAGGAAAAACAAACTGAAATTCTTTAACTAAAATGGCAACTGACTGAACTTTTCGTAATATTATTATTTCTGTGTATATTATACATACAAAATGACAAGTTTTTGGTTTATTATCAATTGTGGAAGTGTGATGATCCAAAACTATGCCAATTTTTATAAAATAACCTCCATTTACAACCAGCTGAAATTAGAGGTTAAAAGACTGCAACTGATTTCAAACAATTAAGAGAAATGATTTTACAACAATCTTCCAAGAATTTTATTAGTGGTACGTTGTTGCATATGAATGTAAGAATTCGATTTTTAACGTGGATTTATGTTGTAGGAAAAACAGCCGTATTACAAGACCATGATGATACATTCAGTTGGATATCATCTCTCAATAAGGGATATAATTTAAAACCGATATGTGAAACTGAAACTGCTTATGATAATAATTACTGCTGCTCGAACAAGCAATAAACAATTCATGGAAAAGAATATTAACATTTTATGTTGGTTTGTCAGTATTTTTAAAAACTATTTCTTGTTTAAATTTTAGTTGAGCGAAGGTGTGAAGCTGTACCAAGGGAGAGAAAAGTGCAATGGCAGAAATTGTTTTAAATAAGAAATAAGGTACACACCAAGAGGAAAATTTGCAGGCTTCATAAGATATTTAATGAAGTACATAAATTAAGGAAGGAAATTCCAAAGTACCTACGTGCTGTCAACAAGTGATGCAATGTGCCCTTTTAAAGTATATCGTGTAATGTTTAAAAACTCAATGTTGGATTATTGAACATTGAAGAAGTATAAAATTAAAACTTTGAAGTGGTCTAAGTCCAGTGAACACATAAACAAAGTCTGAATGGGCTACGAAAGTGTTGAATTGTAGCTATAAAAGCCCTTTGAGTTACACGGTGTGTCCCAGGATGGATGTAACAAGAGGTGTAATGGACCAAAAATGTTAGAATTTTGTAATGGTATTTGGTGATTGAGTCCTACTTTGTTGTAAAACTAAAGTACACCAAAAATGACTTGATTTGGTGTTCTACAGGGTATTTTATAAACAAAGTTGTAAAAATCACCACTAATAAAGTACCTTTATTTTTCAAAATTGAAAAAATTCCGCTAAGAAAAGTTTTTTAGAATGCAATTTTATACCTACATACCAAAGTTCAGGAATATAAAATTATTTTTTTGAAACTTCGCATTTTTTCAATAAATTAGTAGGTATTTTATTTTGAACCATTCAATTAAAACTGCATAGAAATTATTTTTTGTGAATTACCAATAGCCTACTTTTTGAGATGATTAACATTTGCTCCTACACAACTTTAAATATGAATTCAACTCTTAATTCGCAATACTACTAATAAAGGTACTTTATTGTGTGATTTTTACAACTTTGCTTATAAAACACCCTGTAGAACACCAAATCAAGTAATTTTTGGTATACTTTAGTTTTACAAGCAGGACTCAATCCCCAAATACCATTCCAAAATTCCAAAATTTTTGGTCCATTACACCTCTTGTTACATCTATCCTGGGACACACTGTATATAAACTATAAATGTTACCTTTATTGCTTAGATAGATATTAATCTAAAGTATACATGTTATGTTACAATCATTTATTTTTTGTTACAATATAAACCGTCATAATTTATAACTTTCTTCTCGATTATTCTTAGAAGTACTAATAGTCCTTGGATAATAAATTACTTAATTAGTGAAGATATTTTGTTTTGCTTCCAGTTACATGCATGTACCTAAGTAAAAATTCGACTTAATTGACTATTTCAATTTACTGTAACAATATTTAGTAGTATGAGTGATAAATAAAACATAATAAAAAGGGAATATTTAATAAAATAATAATGAACAAATAACTTACATAAAATTATAAGACATATTACATAACAATATATGAAAAATAAAATTCTTACAGAAATTACAATGGATTATATACTTAGTCCAATCTATAGATACATTATAGACGAGGGTTAATCGCTGGAAGAAATTGTGTACGTCTAGACGAATGTCTTAAAATGCTTAAAAAACCGAACATCGACTCAACAATTCGCGAAAATCTCATGGAATACTCTGAATGTTGTAAAAATATACAGAGTGTCCCATTTAAAAATCGAAAGTTGCAGTCATTTCCGGATAAACCGGAAATGGTCTCATACCGTTTTTTATGTCCAAAAATCCATTTTTACAGGTAGTTTATGCACCTCATTTTAAATGGATAAGTTAAGAAATAAAGAAAAAATAAGGGGGAGCCACTAGCCTATGGCACCCGGTATATACATATAAACATTTTCCCACAATACATTGTTGTTAGTATTAAAAATCAGCGATCTTTGAGTGCATAAGTCTACTTTATCAATCATTAGATATATTCAATATGTTTAATTACATAAAGAGAATGAATGGTAGAGGTTCTAGTGTATTGCTTTTTCGGTGTAAATATCCTATCAAAATATCATAAGACATTATTGACACCTTTTTTAACAAAAAAAACCTAATAGCAGTAGTTTATTGTGCCTCTATGGAGAGTCATGTAGTGGGAGAGCGCACGTGACTCAATTACATTGCTGTAGGTATAACCTCAAATTTTTTTATATCTACCAGCGCATCTTGTAAATGAATATAAGTTAGTTATTTCCTGAAAATATAAAACACCCTACACCCTATAGATTGGCAAAAAACAAACCTTTTAATATCCTTCTCAAAAGTGAGGTTACCACCAGCTAAAATGTCAATATCTTTAATGATTCTAAATAAAAAATTAATGATTTGATCCGAGTGGGAGAAGAGTTATAAAAGAGTATAAAAAAATAAATCATCTTAACACAAATCACAATACTTTTTTAATAAGCAAAATATTTGTTGATAAAGAATGACTTTTTTCAAAAAATTAAAATTTAGGTCAATTTGTGATATAGATAACCCCATTCCGTGCACAGGGTGTGCACAGAAATACATCATGTTATTTATATACCAGAAGAAGCAGAATTTTGTTAATAAAAAGCTACTTTTGTAAAATTTTGATATCTTGAGTACCATTAGTGGTACTCAAGATAATTTTGATTAAATTAAAAAAACAGCTAATTTTCAGCTATTCTTTGGATATGTCGGCAAAAGCTCACAGCTGATTAGTGGGGACTCGACGGATTATTGTTACTGAATGCCCATGCCAAAATTCAGCTTTATACCATTTTTGTGCAGCAAAAAAACCCTATTTACTGAACTATACGCCTAATTTCAGAATTTCGGTACTTTCTAATAGTGTTTTAGAAAAACTTTTGGAAATAGCTTCTTTGTCATCAAATGCTAATACTATATTAGAAAATATTATTTAGGTACTACGCAAATCACAATTTACACACTTTTTAAAATGACCTTAAGTTTTTTTTTATTTAGAATTATTTTTTCGTACTCACCAAATAAATCAACAATTTATATAGAATGTAGGTCAACCATAACATTTCCGCCGGAAACTAATTGATACGTTTTTTATTAATTGGCACTGCACGTGGCACAGGAAAAACAGGGGTTTTAGTAGGCTGGCTAATTGATATTGTCGGTAGCTTTGACAATACCAACTCGCCACCACCCAATAACATGCACAAGGGTTTTAGGCAAAACATGATTGAGCAATTATTCTCATAGGTCTGGTGTTCTTGAAACAAATGATGTTTGATAATGTGGCGTCTTACGCCACCTTATAAAGTCAAAGCTAGGGGTGGGCCGCCATGTTCTAAATTGCTTTTATGCCATGAACAACTTAATTTCTGCCTAACAATGTCCTCAAAAATGTGCGACAAAAACAAAACAGCGAGGAGACGTAACAGTTGACTAGAATTTTAATTTTATGTACATACGCGATAGGTGGAAAGCGAAGAAGTTGATCATATCGGTCAAATATCCGTGCCCAGATTTTGTTCAGCTTTGTTTTCTAGATCGTTTGCATACAATGCACCTAAAATATATTAACAACTTAAATATAAATAGTACTCTGAAAAACTTCCCCTTAAATAGTTTTCGTAGAAGAGTAAAGAACACTTTTCTAGCATTGTTAAGTTAATCGAGATTATCATCAATTCACATCTGTTACGAATGTCTATTTATTGGTATTTTTTTTGGGTCGTTTTTCGGTTGTATTTACAACTAATGCAATCTATATTCTGGTCCTAAATTGTTACTTTCTTCTTTGCTTTATTATCTTACAAATATTTTGTAATAACTTTTGCATCTTGCAAGATTTACATTTCTTGTAAAATAATTATTACTTTATTTCTAAATACTTATCAGTATCTGCATTATATTATACATTATCTTAGGAACGATTGGGAAGGTTTGACCCTAGTACTTCATGCTGACCGGATTTCTTGGTGTACTGCCATTTAAGTGTCAATGGACACTCTCCTTTTCGCCATTTAATTTTCACCTTGCGTATGGCCTTGAAAAGCTAGCTGTCACTTGTCTTTGAAGAGCCCACGAAAATTAATATTAGACATGAAGTTTACAGACAGAAAAAGAAACACCTAGATCAGACTAAATTAGCAGACGTTAACTAAAGAGCAGCCGAGTTGAAATGGAAATGAGTTGCTTGAAGAACCGATAATTGATGGACAAATGGACTGTTGAAATAAAACGCCACATATAATAGATAACCTCCAAATCCAAAGCCTAGGCTGCCTGGAAGAAGATAGAGAAGAAGAATATATTTGAAACACAGGCAACATCCATTACCTATCGATTTTGTCAGTATCGTAGCTGGGAATCGAACCCAATACACACTGGATAGTGTGTCTAAGCGTGCTCGCTACACAGCATGCTTTAGCTCGCTGTACTACTGCGATAAAGACCAAGAGAAGGACGTAGAGGTACCTGTGTGGCAGAAAGAGTACTAGATGAAGGGACGATATAAAAAAATCGACAAGACTCCACCGGATGAAAGAAGACAGCAATATAGGAAGATAGAACGTAATAGATAAGCCTACATCTGGCAGAATGAAAACCAGGAGGAGATGCGATATCAACTGATCAGTAGTACTTCTTTGGGTTAAGAGAAGCAAGCAATACAGGGAAATGGAATGTGTAAAGTCTACAATTATTATCAGAACGAACACTAAGTAGATGAACGATATAAAAAATCAGCAGAACTACATTGGATGAGAGAAACGAATAATAGAGGGAGATGGAACGAATTGGGTAAAGCCTACAGCAGTGAACAGTGAATCGATAATCGTGAGCATAACCATGGCAAACAAAAAGCTCAGATTATTCATGAAACATTATTACTGCTTGCTGTGAAATTTAACAGTGGAGGTGTAATCGGTTCGTATATGAATAATTATTAAAAAACTCCCAAATCAAAGAAGCAGAGGAAGAATGGTAGGGAATTAAATCACAATATAAGGTAGACGCACAATTAATCCACATCGTAAAGATGAGCTTGACTCAAAATATAATAGGCTGTTACAGGGCCTTGGCCCACTTGTAAAGGGCAGCCCCATAGGCTGCTAAACAGCGAGCAAAATTTTAATGTTTAACGTGCGGTACCCCCTCTGCAAAACACTGGTGAGGAAGGGGTCTCACACGGCCGACTAGTCAGGTCCTTGGGAGTGGTTTCGATAATTGGGGTGGTGCAAGATGATCAATTATACAAAAACAACGTAATTTTAATCAACATTTAATGACGAAAGTTCGGTACGTAGTACAATATACCATACAATATAACTTAATAAGTGTAGCTCACACCCTTAACACACAATTCCAGTATTTTAGTCCGAAAGCACATTCCAGGACTTCGATGCTTGAATTTGCATCGTCATCCGGGAATGTATTGCTAAATACACAATATAGTATTATGTGACCCAAGGTATGGAAAAACATAAATTGCTTAAAACTATTGAAATCTATTTGTAAAATACAGAAAAACTTTAGTTATTAGAGTAACGATGCACAAAATATGCCAGATATTACTAAAATTTACAGAAAATTAGAAACTATATGTGAAAGGTGGCAAATATTATTTAATCAGTTAAATAACGTTACCCAAAATATGATCAATATTTACTGAAAACTGAAATCGTTATGAGCAAAACATTACAAATATTACTGAAAATTATTGAGGTAGTTATGTGCAAAATATGACTAAAATATTACTGAAAATCATAGGCAAGTTATGACGAACGGTAGAGCAACTATTACTTTATAATAATTAAACTAAATGCCAGAAGTGGCGAACGGTAGCACATCTACTACTATGAACTAGCTGTATACAAAATAGGACGAACGGTCCTGTTCGTTCTCTTGTCTCGGGTAAACAACCCCTAATTATTGCACTGTACGGTGGACGTTGTGTTGATGTACCAGATCCCTCAAGATAATATGATTCCGCTTACCTTTGGCAGTCTCTGAATACCTTTTCCCGTCCTACCAGGGTAGCATCATTTTAGGTGATAGCAGCCACAGGTTGTAGACAATCTACGTGGTGGTCTAATATAACGTGACGGGGTCCCCAGTACCATACACAAGACGGTATGAAGAAGGATTCACCATCCCCGGAACGTGAGCCAACGAGAGTTGTCCATACAAGCACAACATAATAGGCAATAATCCAAAAGGTAGAGACCAAGATCTGGACTAGAAGTCGAAATCAGAGTCTGAAGTAAAACTGAAAGTTCCACGTGAAATGTAGAACGTGACATAAAAGTTCAAGTAGAATGTAAAATAACAGTCTCAAGTAAAATGTAGAATAACAGATCCAAGTAAAGCACAAAGTAATAGATCCAAAATATATCGTAAAGTAACAGATATCGTAAAGTAACAGATCCAAATAAATCGTAAAATAAATAACCTAAATTACTAATCTATTTCAACCTTAAGAGGGTTTCAGAGGCATACCTGAGATGTGATGTGGGCTAAAAGAGGTCCTTTGCTGTCGAATTGCACTCCAAAATGTAGTTGAATCTCCCCAAAAACGTTACTCAAATACCAAAATGGAAATACGACTAATTTTTTGCTGAATACTAAATCCCATAAGTGGAGCAAACTTACAATATCGCTAAAACGCGTATTCACACGACTCAACTTTCCAGCCAGCCACAAGAAAAATGATCAAAAAGATGTCCCCCCATCAAATCGTCAGGTTCTCGTAACTTCCATCGGGACGTTCGGAATTTCCAATTCACGGCGTACCCCTACAACTCTGAACAGATTTTCCACATTCACAAATATTATCGTAATATATTCCGGAGGCCGTCCTTTTATAAGTCTACATACCAAAAGAAAGTTTAATTAACAATACTGGGCTTGTGGAAGCTGTACCAAGGCGTTTTTGCAACGCGCTCTCTTAAAGAATACTCGAACGGACCTCGTTCGTCTAGCTTCCGTTACCAGCAGCGCATGGAATGGCCCGAAATAGAACATTAGGTATCACTATGAAGCAACCTGTTATACTCGCTTCGCAGCCGAAGGAAATATCTAGCTGCTTACGAAAATCTAGTTGGCGAGAGATGGCACTATTATGCTCCAATATACGATAAAATTTGAGAAATCAACGAAATTAGTACCTAAAATTCCGGAAATCACTAAATGTGAAAATAGACTGTAACAAGGCAGAGATCATCCGTTCAATGCTCTGTTGCCAATGGAACTACCGTGCTTCTTCGAATGTTCAATAAAACTGGAAGAGTAAAAAACTACCTACAATCTGTACCGATGCTAACAGATCATTATGTTTCTCTTGATGTATAAGAAGAGCTGAGGACAACAGTGCCCTAGTTAGAATTTATAGAATAACATTAGTGAATGGTCAGTTAGAAATATTACCTAAAAATAATTCTCTGTGAAGAATATCGGAGTATCTATATTTTTAAAATGTAAGTCTGGATACGATTGTTACGAATTCCATCTCGCTAATACCTCGATTCTCCACAAAATCGTCTCAAAACCGACTCTCCAGCCTCATAATCTCTGGAATCCTTTTTTTTGGCCCTATCAACTGGAAAGGGGACAATGTAGAAAGGTTAATAGATCAGGATAAACCAGATGGCAAGAGGAGAAGGGAACGCCCCCCAAAACGTTGAACTGATGTCACCACCAAAGAGCCGATGGGAAAAAGCTTTAATGAGGCTGTGCGCCCAACAGACAATCGCGACAGATGACGTGATGTAGCCAGGAGTGCTGTGCAACAGAGGGAGGCCAACTAGAGTAATTTATGAATGACAAAATTCTGGCAAGACTTTTATCTCTGGTTCTTATAAGACCAAACCGCATACACCTGAAGACCTAGATAATGAAACAAGTCGAATTGTTTAAGAAAGACCAATGTAGCCTTTTTCAAAATACATTAGATGCGTTCCTTGATCGACTGGGATATTTTGAGGCAATTCAAGACATTGGTTTGAACATCTGCTTTAACTAATAATTTATTTTATTTACTTAAATGTTTTATTGTCTTATATCCAACATATTCAGTATATATTATAGGGATCATGATTATTTCGGAAATAAATCAAGTAATAGTATGGTAGCCCGTTACCAAAAACTTTTATCAAAATAGCGAGCTTTATCGCAGGGAAACTCTATAGATTGTGAAATTCTAAGAAACTTTTTCATACGACAAATTTTCGAAAATCGATACGGGCGGCTGGTAAACGACTTTCCATCTGTCGAACAAAATGTCGTAATTTTTATACCGCGGCGAGGCAATTCTCGATTAATACTCGTTAAAAATGATGAACAAGACATGAATTAATCGAGAACTGCCATTTTTCATTGGCCTAAGTTCCAATAATATCAATCAAAGTTGTATCAAATTGAAGGCTAAAATTATCAAAGCAGTGAGGCTAGAACTTTTTCTGTTTATAGAGTGGGGTGTATAAAACGATAAAAAAATGCGAACTGCCGTTTTCCGTTGGCCGTATATGCCCGAAATTGAATGGAGTGGCATATACGTTCGGCGTGTTGGCGCGGCGGCGCGCGGAGGGCACAGAGATACTGGATGACTTCGTTGCCTATGGCAACGACATGAAGTGTATTCGAAGCCATGTAGCATCCCCGACCGAAGATATAGAACGCGCTATAGAACGTAAATAAAAGATACTGCGTTTTTGTTATACAGATATGGTATACTCCTTATAGTGCCAACGTAGTATCCTCGGCCAGGGCAGCTCGTATCAGAGTCTCCTGGTACATATATGCGTGCTCCGGAATGACCTGGCACGCGGCGGTGCGCGCAATACATGGAGAGGAGACGAATCAGACAATGAGATATATATGAGTGAAAGCTCATCAGATGGCGATGAATTAAATGTTTGAAACTATAATAATAAACCTGACGATTTTAATCCTTCTTCTATCATTAGTGTGTCCGGAACCTTGAAGTTCAATTCCAATTCCATTTAAGCAAATCCTCTGAGAGCTTGTGCATACAAACAGCATTAATTTGCTTTTCTTTGTCGCGGCGGAAATCATTTTCTTAAATGTGAACTGGGAAAATTAAGCAACATGCGAATGCAATCACTCGTAACTGAACTAGCAAAAAGTTCCGTTCGAACTTTCTTGTGGTCAAGAGACATCGAAGCTACTCGATAATGAGCAGAACTGCCTCGCCGCGATGACCAGAATTTTGACCACTGGCTATTTGTCATTATTTCGGTCTTTGTAATTCAGCGTATCAGTCAAAAGGGCAATTCTCAATTTTTCCTCAACATATTTACTTCCCTCGACAAGAAAAAAAAAGAAAGTGCCTCGCTGCGAAGAGCGAGATGACCGGTTTTTCTTTACATGTTCAAAGCTCGATTTGAACTCTTTAGGACAAGGTAAAACGTTCCTGAATTTTTCTTCTCAGCTCTCCCAGAACTGATGAGAAACGCTGGAATTATCTTCGCGCGCCAATATTCTTGGCTAAAGATGTCGGTCTCGGATGACTGGGGCCGGGCAGGACTATTGCCCTTTACCCCAATACATCGCTGTAGACCGGGGACCAGCCTCGTGCAGGGCGGGCGAACTTACTTTACGTCGGCCCCACCCACAAATGTGAGCGGTGCAGACGATTTCGGTCCACCTCCCTGGGTCCTGGCTCGTTGGACCTTGCTGGCTAAGGCCTCTTCTGGCGTTCTTCTGTCTTCGTCTTCTGCTCTTCGCCAGCTTGTTTGCCCCCCGGGGGGTAGTCATCTGTCTGTTGGGTGTTTTTGGGTTTGTGGCGGGAGTGACTGCCGGTACACAAGGTGCCAAGAGGCATCCTGTCATCCGGATCATCGGTAGGGTAAAGATGAGCTGTGTAGCTCGAGGAAGGGCAGACCTAACTGCTTTGGTAGCATTTGCGGCCTGCCCGGAGCTAGGGGGACTACAGGTACTGGACGGTTGTTTGTCCGGTACCCGCAGGGTCTTGGGTGGGTGGTTGGGTGATCGTCATGTCTCTTCCGTGGGGGGGGAACATCGGGTGGTGGTATGCTTCTCATACTCACCCGTTATCCAGGAGCTGCACCTTCGGCCGCTTGTGCCTCGGAGCATCTGCTGGGTCATAGTCAGTTGCCTCCCTGACTAGTGGGTTCCCATGCTCCTCGGCAAGGGCGTACATCTTTCTGGCTCTCTGCTTGATGATCTCAGTGACCGGGGTGTAGTCCAGGTCCCTGTAGATGTCCTCGTTGCGGATGAACCAGGGTGCGTCGACTGCCGTTCTGAGGGCGACGTTCTCCACTCTCTGGATCTGATGGAGGTAGCTCTTTGCTTGGTAGCCCCAAGCTACCGAAGCGTACGTCAGCTGAGGCCGGATGAGGGACCTGATAAGCGTGAGCTTGTTTCTCAGGTTGAGCCTGCTCTGTCTACCCGTCATCGGGTAGATTAGGGCTCTCGTCCTCCTGGCCTTCTTGACGATGGCCTCCGTGTTCAGTCTCCATGTTAGGCCTTTATCCATGACCACGCCAAGGTAGTTGGCGGAGTCGTGCCATTGGATGTCCTCACCAAACATGGAAACGTGACCTGTGGGGTTTTGTTTTCTTACCTTCTTGAAGAGGACTGCCTTGCTCTTCTCGGCGTTGACGGCTACCTTCCATCTGTTGCACCAGTCCTCTAGGAGGGTGGCCGCCTCCTGGAGGTTTCTGGTGGCTAGCCTGGCACTCCAGGATCTGGCAGTCAGGGCTGTGTCATCGGCGTAGAGGGCCATGGAGGTCCTCTCCGTCCGGGGTAGATCGGATGTGAAGATGGAGAACAAGTGGGGGGACAGCACTGAGCCTTGGGGGACTCCTGCCTCCATTGTTCTGTACGTGGACACCTTGTCCACGATCTTCACCCTCATCTGTCTCCTGTGGAGGTACGATCTCACTAGCTTGACGAGTGCAATGGGGTAACCCATACTCATCATTTTGGCTAGGAGACCGTCGTGCCAGACCCTGTCGAAGGCTTTGGCAACGTCCAGAAACAGCGCTGCCGTGACCTGTCGTTGGTTGAACCCCTTCGTGACCTCCTCGGTGAGGCGGAGCACTTGGAGTTCGGTGGAGTGCCTGTCCTGAAGACGAACTGCTCGTCTGGGAGGACTTCCAGCTCTTCTGTCTTCTCGGCTATCCTCTTGAGTATGACTCGTTCGGCTACCTTACTCATCGCTGGGAGTAGACTGATGGGCCTGTAAGAGGAAGGAAACGTTAGGTTCTTACCTGGCTTTGGGATGACTATGACGTCGGCCTTTTTCCACCTGAAAGGGAAGTGTCTCAACCTCAACATTGCGTTGATGATGTTGACCATCGCCGCTACTCCTTTCCGGGGCAGCTTCTTGAGGGCGATGTTCCCAATGCCATCACATCCTGAAGCTTTCCTGGGTTTTAGGCTCCTTAGGATCTCCTTGACCTCCTCGGGGGTGGTCGGGGGGATGTGGTCTTCATCTGGCAGACGGTTCATCCTACGTACCCTGCGTCTCACGTCGTCCTCCCAGTCCTCGTCCTCATCATCGAGTTGGTTTTCCCTACACTGCAGTTCCAAGTTGTCAGCAAAAGCCTCGGCTTTTTCCTGGCGAGTGTAGACAACACCATTCTCTCCGTGGATCGGGGGCATGGGAGTCCGCCGGTTTCGCAGGGCACGTTGGGTGGTCCAGATGCTCCTGTCCTGTGTGTCCAGGGATTCCATGTGGCGTTGCCACCCTTCTTGTCTGTGTTCCTGAAGGGCGGCCTTGACTCTCCGGCTCAGGGTGTTGTAGTGTCTCCTGTCCTCCGGGAGTCGGGTTCTCTGGGCCCGTCTCTTGGCACTTCGTCTGTCCCTTATCAGCTGCCTGGTTTCCTCTGGGAGGTTTGCCAGGGGAGCTGGTGCTCGCCTTGTTTCCGTCTCGGTGGTACTTACCCTTAGTGCCGCCTGGATCTGGTCCTCCAGGGAGGTGATGGCCCTCTCCACGTCTGCCTCGGTTTCGAGTCTGGGAATGTGTGCGATGTTCCTCTGCAGTTCTGCACGGAACACTTCCCAGTCCGTCCTCCTTTTGATGAAAGTTGTCGTGTTCTCACCGTCCTTTTCCCCTAGTTCTAGGAGAATGGGGCTGTGATCGGTGGAACCATCCATCATGGCGGTGATTTCGGCTTCGAGGGGCATCTCCTTCAGCATCGCAATGTCCAGGACATCCGGCCTACCAACACCATTGTCATGGGTCGGTCCCTCCGGGCCAAGGACCAGCAGGTTGCCATCGTGTCGTCCCAGGAATCGCAGTAGCTCTCGTCCTCGAGTGTTTGTAGTCCTACTGTGCCATTCCGGAGACTTGGCGTTGAAGTCGCCGATGGCAACCGTCTGGGTCCCTGGGGGAAGAACCGAGTCCAAGTCTGCGTCTAGCAGCATGTTGTTGGGTGGCTGGTAGCAGGAGAGCACTCTGATGTCGCCATTTCGTGCCGTGGACACTACTATGGCTGTGGCCTGCAGGTTCTCCATCTCTGGGAGCAGGATCGGGAGGTGTGCGATGCTCGTCTTCACTAGCAGGGCTACTCCTCTCACCACTCGTCTGTATGGCCCGGTCCAGTCCTTCCTGTATACGTGGTAGCCGCAGCTTCGTTTCCTGCAGTGCCATGATGTCTATGTCACCCCTGGCGAGGAGATCCTCTACCTCGAGTTTTCTCTATCGCAGTCCGTTGACATTCCACGAGGCGATCTGCAGGAAGCCTGGTTTGACCTGTAAAAACATTATATGTTAGTAAATTTTGGCATTTGTGCAAAAAATGCGCTCATTGCTGAGCACATTTGTTGCATTTGTGCCAGCACCGCGGTGAGGTTTTGGGCCTCAGCGGGTGCCTGCTGCCTTTGTGTTGGTCCTGTTTTGCCCTGGGCTACTTTTGCGTAGCTCAGTCCCCCAGTCGTGGTTGGCTTCCTGGTTGTCGGCTGGGTAGGCCTGGTGGGTGCTGGTTTCGTCGTTGCTGTTTTCTTTGGGAATTTCGGGCATCCCCTGTAACTGGCTGGGTGTGCCCCCTGGCAGTTTGCACACTTGGCAGGTACATCTCGGGGCTTGCGGCATTCCCCAGAGTGGTGTGGCTCACCGCACTTCACGCACTTGGCCTGTGCGTTGCACTGACCTTGTGCATGGCCGAAGCGTTGGCATCGGTGGCACTGTGCGACGGCTGAGGCAGCTCGCTGTCTTTCCGTCCTCACCACTAGGGAACAGCAACGGTTTACATCTAGGATCCTCTCCTCGCTGAGGGGGACCTGGACCAGCATGAGAGGAATCTCCTGTTTGGTCCGTCTAGATGTCATGCGGTGTACGGAGGCTGGTGAAAAACCTTTTCCCATCAGGTCCTCCTTGACTTCGTCGCAGGTTACACCACTTGGGATGCCCCGTATGACTACTCTTAGCAGTCTTTCCTCTGGCAGGGCGTATGTGTGGTACTCCCTGCTTTCATTGGCCAGCATCCTGGTGAGCTTGCGGTAGTCATCGGGGGCGCTGGTCTCGATGGCGATGCCGTCGGCGACTACTCGGGCCTTCTCGAATTTGATTCGAGTTTCGTCCATCCTCTGTTTTACCGCTGACCAGGTTTCTTTGTTCCTCAAGATCACGGGTGGGATCTTGGGGGCCTTTTCCCTGGGGGTTGTGGATCGGAGGCCTCTCGGACAGCTTGGCGGGAAGTTGGTACATCCGTGCTGGTGCTGGGTTGCACCTGGTTTTCAGGCTGGGCCGTCTTTTTCGCCCTTGTCCTGGTGACAAGGGTGAATTCGCCGTCACTGTCCTCAGTGTCGGCTTTCCTCTTTGGGGCCTCCTTTGGTGCGGGTTGTACCACGGGGGCCAAGAGCTGGACCTGGGGTTGGGCCTGGGTCTGGGCTTGAGCCTGAGCTTGGGGCTGGGGGGTCCTCTCTGCTCTTATGGCTGCCAGGAACTCTGCATGCTGGGTCCTTTGGGCCTCCAGCTGCTTGGCCACATCTGCTCTGAGCTGAGCCATCCTCTGGTTCATCTCTGCGAGCTGCGCTTTTAGCGCATTATTCTCGGCGGAGAGCGTTCGGATTAGCTCGTCCCTGTGGTCCTCCTGCTCCATGGGCCTGATAGTAGGGGTCCCTCTTTGAGAGGTACCGTCGTCTCCTCGGTCGGGCATACTGTCCTCCACAGTATTGTCCTGGCTACCTGAAAAGAAATTTATATTAGTGATGGTTTGGGGTAAGGAATCGGGAAAGGTAAAAATAAATTGTGTCTCCAGTGAGGGAGACTTTATTTATCTTTTGATATTAGCATCTTAATAAAGACGTCTAATATTTCTCCTCTTCAACTTCAGTGTGGGGCTGCCACTTCGTAGTTCTCGCCTCGCTACGTTGCTTGCACTTCACTTCACTACACTACTGCTGCTAGGTGACCTGCTCGCTTCGACTGATTATCTTCGCTAAAGTAACTCGAAAATCTGTTTAGACGGCTGCCGTACTATAAATACTAGATACACTAGGCCTGTAAAACAGAAATATGCCATTAATAGTAAATATTTTAACAAAGAAATTTGTTTGTTGAGTCATAAATTAACAGTTGTGACATTTCTACCAACCCTGTATATTTGCTACCATTGCCGAATATTTTCGATACATTAAGTTGAACATAGAAAAATAGTTTTCCCTTAGATTCCTGTTGACTTCGCATTATTGGCGAGTCTCTATTCTTCGTATATGACAATGTAATTCATATCTTCCTCCAAAAGAGCTATTCCTGAAATTGTTTTGTTCTACTACACTTTATTAGGAACACTTTTTCTACGTTTGTTAGAAAAACAAACCAATTAGGCTTCAATACCACTTGTAGTCGCTTTTTACAGTATATTTGTTATCGAAAAAAAATTATGAATTACCTACCTTATTTTGTGTTTACGTATAATTTTAATTTCATTGCACACCTTGTCTTGAATTATGTTAAACTTACGCATAACATATTTTCAATTTTCTTTCTCATTTTCCAAAGGGTCGGAGTGACGTTTCAACTGAAAAATTGCTTTCTGAACAATTTCCTAGGGATCTAAATCCCCAAGCCATTGGATTTTTCACTGGAAATTCATCTCATTTCATTCCAATTCGAGTAAGTTTGAAACTCAATATTATATATTAAATTTTTATAGAAGCCCACCTACTTTACTCCCAATTTTTTTAGATGTAATGATGTCGTTAAATGATACAGGAATAAAAACGGGATATTTCTCTGCAAGGCGAAATTTTATATTTAATATAAGCCCGTAATAGGAATATTTTGTTCAGATTATATTGTACTTAAGTAACCAATTTGCATAATTTAAGTACATACTCAATAGCATCTACTAAGCAGCAAAAAATGGTAAAATACAGAGTGTTTCAGGTATACAGTCATTAACTTTTGGGGGCGATTCTATGTCAAAAATGTTTTAAAAAATGTCATATAAACATTAATGCGGAAAGCCCTATTAAGGGAGCTAGAGCCTTCTGAAATGGGCACCCAAAATTGGGTGATATCTCAAGAACGCTTTGAGCTACAATGCAGATCGTTATTTTATTACAAACTCTTATTTAATTTTCCTTTTATATTAGTTAATTGGTATGTTTAGGAGGACTCTTACAAGTCAATTTTGAACCACTTAACGACGTCCAATTGAGCTGAAATTTTGCAATCACGTGTAGTTCTGGTGACCATACAATAATATGGTACCAGAAAGTGTGTTTTCTAGTTTTAACGCTATAATTTGATCGAATAGTGTATTCACTCAGGCGTTGCATTCTAGAAAATGGCGAAGGATCCGGTATTATATTATACTAATTAAGACGTAACTAAAAATTTAAGAATAAAATTAAACGTAAAAAAATTTTTGAAAACAAGCTTTTATTATTATTTAGGTGTACTAAAAAAAAAAATAAAATAAAACAAATAATTGTCTTAAAAGCTTGTCGCGTGAATAGAAATAAAAAAATACTTACTTAGGTACTTACAACTAAAAATTAATGCCTGTATGACCTTCTCGCGCGTCTCTTTTAAGACAATTATTTTTTTTAAATTTTTATTTCTTTCGTTTTAGTACACCTAAATAATAATAAACGCTTGTTCTTAAAAAGTTTTTTTTACATTTAATTTTTGTTATACATCAAGAGTAAATTCACTCATGGAAGCGCAAAATGGGACGGGAGGTTTCTTTTCCCCTACAAGCTTTTTTATGTGTATTTCTTGTGATTGTCTTATCGGAATACGATTCCTTGGAAAAAAATCGGCAGTTACTGGAAATGGCTGGAACATCCCCACCCGGTGGATCTTTAAAGCCGAAAAGAGCACTAAACTGTGTGCCATAATAGCACTAAACGTAATCCGATCTCAAATTGCTGTTTTTTATTTCTTTTTTCACGGAAACCAAAGCAAAAGGGTGCAAGTGCGATATATCGTTGAAATCTGAATTTTTACTGCTATTCAATGGTTCGATTACAAATTGTAAGTAATCATAAAATAAACAACTTACGGCACTAAACGTAATCCGATCTCAACCAAAACCTTTTCAGATCTTCTGGAGCACTAAAGAAACCCTCATGCAAAGTTTCGTCCAAATCCGTTTAGTAGTTTCGCCGCTATCGTGCTAACACACACACACACAGACATTTTTCAAAAACCACTTTTTTGGGTTCCTGGGACCTTAAAACGTAAACATTTGATGTTAGCTCAATTTTCGATTTTGGACCAATATTAGTAACCTCCCACAAATTCGTGGGGAGGTTAAAAATACAGAAGAAAGCTTATTTGTTTTATCAATGTTTTCGAGAAACATGAATCTAAAGAAACATGCAGACTTCTAAAATATGAAATAAAGATGTCTCACTCTCCCGTATAATTTGGAAAAACTTTTTATTCAAACATTGATCAACCTATTAAGTTTGCTTCTTATTAAGTAATTGATCGTCATTTTTAAATTATTGATATCTGATATCTTTTCTTGGTTCAGTTCAGTTCAGCGAAGGCACTAGCTCCCTTAATGATCATACAACGTCCGCCTGGCAGTACGGGGCGTATTACTTTGCCGATTATCGAGTATCTTGCGTTCTGCCAGTAGGACTGACACCCACTCCATTCGATGGAGAAATTAGCGATTTATCGTAAACAAAAACGACGTTGGTAGCTCTCTTAATATTAAAATGGCGTGCAAAGTAGTGACTAGCTGTGAGGTGTATGTTTTGGCTACGTATTTTCACGCGCCACGTAGTGAAAATAAGTGGAGTAAGTTTAAATGTGGCGAAAATTATAAAAGTGTTATATATAAAGGTATTGCCAAATAAGTTTCCCCCAGCTCCACAAGTGTTGATTGGTGTTGATAGCCAGGTTACCCTGTAAAATTGGAGAATTACCTCTTGTATAGACAAACAATTATACTGTTCTTGGTACTTCCTGTGAAGATAACTCATCCAGAGGTATACTTTTAGAGTGAAATTCTCCATAAAAATATTAAACTTACTTACTACTCAAACATATCGCTGGAGTTTAGTCAGGGCAGTTTACTTGCAAAAGGCACAGAAGGGGGGGGTGTTATTATGGAACATTTACAGGTTATCGAATGGGATAACGCTCTTGATCAAGAAAAAGATTAATGATGACATTGGTAATGAGAAACCCCAAGAGCGACCACTAGAAAGGAGGCTATATCTATACACTGGAGGTCCTATCAAAACACGATAATCAGAATAGACGAGTACAAATGAAGTGCATTGTCTGCTCTTCAGCAGAAGGCAAGCTACTTCTGCGTGAACTGTGGACCTCGTGAGGTTTTGTGCAATCCCCAAACAGGCAGAGACTGTTTTTCGTGTCACATTCAAAAGGGAATTTCTGCATAATTATTTTTTTAAATTATTTTTGCCAAGGTAAAATTATCTTGTTCTTAGTTTTTATCATAGAAAAACTCTGATGTTATATTATTTAAATTTTGTATGTTCTGTTTACTTCCGGAAGCGCTTCAAGCGGGACTTTCGCTTGTACGAATTATCATTAATAGAGATTTCCGAACACATGATTATAGGACATTTTTTACATATTTTTTGACACAGAGTCGCCCCTAAAATTCAATGACTGCATACCTGAAACCGGGGCCTTAATCTGTCTACTCCCCGGGTCGAACTATGGTCCGTCTCTAAAGTCTCGGTCTGTCTACTCCTTAGAGAGAACTCATTAGTAGCGCGTGATGATGATGTACTTATAGTGGTGTCAGTGTGTGCGAGATGGGTGAGAGATAAGATGCGGTTTGGAGGGTTCGTAGATGAGAGAAACAGTGTAGTGAATTGTAGGCTATGAATTGTTGCTGTGAAGAAATGTATCAGCGATGAATTGCCGGTGGGAAATTGTCAGAGATGAATTGCTGGCAATGAATTATTGGCGGTGATTCCAGAGATGCAGATCATTATAGAGAAAACCAAGGATGCACTACCCATTTTTCTAGTTTTTTTAAAGTTATGTTTAAATTCTTTCCATCATTGGTTGAGGCCAATGAGTGGTAAAAGTTAATCAAATTTTGTGTAAATAACTTTTTTATTTTATGAATTTGAACACAGCATTTTTTAATACAATCTTTAAAGTTATCAATATTATTATAATGTTCAAAAAGTAATATGATGAACAACTAAATGCTAAAAGTAAGTATGCATTTCCACAATAAACTTTTTCCATTTTCCCAGAAGCGGAAAGTAATTATTATTCTGTTTGAAATAAGACAGCACACTACTTGAGACAAGTTTCAGTTCCTTCTAAAGCAAATAGTATTCTGAATTCACTAAATTATTTTCTCTAAAATACAAACCTTTCTGGAAAATTAAATATTATGTTTTACTATACTACTCTCTGTAATTGCTTCTTTGGGAGTAAGTTTTACTATAATCAGTACACAGCAAAGTTTATCACAGAAAACGTGTATTTCATATTATATGCTTTATAAAAGCATTTGAAAATCGTTAATGTAGATTTCCGTTTTGACTTAACATAAACATAGATTTGATCCCAGGAACCTTGAAATGAGGTACATATAATGAGGCATTACATTCTATGGAACTTTTATAAAACGGACAATTTTCGAAAAGTCACTGGTTTTCGAGATATATGAATTTCAATATAATTTTTTTAAATATAAAAAAAATATCCATAACTTAAAACAAATTTTAGACGATAAATATTTCAGGACATTTTTCGTAGTGAATCAGACTGATTTAGATAGTGAAGAAACAAATTTATTTCAAAACATAAAACATAAAATGTTTAGTTTATTTTTTTAAGTAAAACAAAGGTGTCTGCGATTTCAATTTGGAAATTAAAGATTTTGACGCTACTGCTTATTGTGTTTGCCTAATTTTTGTGTTGTGTTTATGTTATATGCTCTACTCTTCGATTAAAGAACTTATATCTAGATATATAATGGCTACCTTTTCTTCATATACCTTATTTGCTCCTAACATAATCACATTATATGTCCATTAAAATGGATAGATGAACATCACATCCCAAAGGCAACAGTGGCGGGTATGTGTAGAAGGGAAGATGTACAATATTGTATCTATTTTATGTAATAATTGTTGGTTAACCTCTAGGAACATTACCGCAGATTTAAAAAATATAATAGGTAGAGATGTTTTATTCAAGGGAAATATGTATTGGAAGGATATTATTTATAATATTATTATTAAAACTGTAAACTGAACCTCATCATGTTACGACTATGACCTACTTACTTATGAAACGATCGATTTCTGCAAACGGCACATCACTGTTGCATGTTGCACTAAATTGTCACTAAACTGTGTAAATATGAATAGATAATATTATTTAGGTATTAGCAAATCACAACTTTAAATAAAATATGACTTCTTCACCACTTTTTCATCGGAGAACACGAAAAACATTTATTCACATTAATGGCGTATACTGTCAATAGCGTCAAACTGAGATTATGATAATCGAAACTGAACCGATCGTGTACGAAGCGGTCGCGAATAGGCCGATGGGCCAATCAGCAACTTATGGGAAGAAGTGCCTTAGATTGTGAGTGTTTCAGCATCATACAAAGTAATGCCATTATGTATCTAGATATAAGTTCTTTAATCGGAGGCTCTACCGAATGCTGTATTGTAAATTGTAGACACATAGCTACATTTGAAAAAAAATGCGGTTTTTGTTACTTAATAGTATATTACGTAATGAGTGTTGTAAGAAGCATATTACGTACGAATGGAAAAGTTACGCACGATGCCGCGTAGCGGCGAGTGCGTATTTCCATGAGTGCGTAATTGCTTTACAACTCGAATTATGTACTATACTTTACCTACGGTCATATTTATTTATTTATTTATTTATTTAGTAAAATCTGGATTTAGTTTACTAGTCAACAATATTATTCAACAAATATTATGTCAGTTTTGACACCGTTTGAAAATTAAGTACGCGTATTTGTTTTTTTAAATCCCGCGTTAGCGATATAAGCCACCTATAATTGCGTGTCCGTGCGTTTTGTTTACAATATGTAAAATTCAACTTACATAGATGGCAGGTAGTGTGTTTTTACTTCCACGTCCAGTGGAAGTATAGTAACGACAAAAAAATTTTTAAAAACTTTTATTGTCCAAATAGGCTTAAAATGTTATGAAACGTCGAGATTTTAAGTTTGAGCGAAAAAAAATTTTCTGTCTGTCTGTCGGTCTGTCTGTCGGTCTGTCTGTCTGTCTGTCGGTCTGTCTGTCTGTCGGTCTGTCTGTCTGTCTGTCGGTCTGTCTGTCTGTAACTTTTTTTGTGCGCACGTTTACTCTGGAACCGTTTAAGATATTGACTTGAAATTTGGTACACATATGTAATTTAACGAGATCTAGAACTAGATTATATTTTCATCCTGTTCCGTCGAAGGGTTGGGGGGTAAATTGGGGTAAATTTGGGGTAAATGGGTAACTCAAGCAGGTAAGAGTCCATGAAATTGGTATTTAGTATATACAAGAGAAGCTAAGGTCTCAAAAAAATTTTTGGCATTAGCCACCCCCATTACCACCCCCACCTCCTTATTAAAGGGGATGAAAAAAAAATTGTGATTTAGTGTATGTACAGGAACCAGAAACCTCAAAATATTTTTTTACTTCATCCACCCCCCACTACCACCCCCCTATCACCACCCCCACCCCACTACCGATGTGGGGTATCGTTTTATGGGTTTTTGGGGTAGAGGATTTCAAATATTATATTATTAAAGTTCCATAAACAATTATTTTCACATACAAAGTTTTTTCGTTGTGAGTGACTTGGATAGAGAATCTGGATGTGGAAGTAGTGATTCCTTGGGCAGCGGTTTTTACTATTTACAGTAGTGATCGTAAGTAAAAAGTTATATCAAAGTTCGAATATCGGTGATTTTTAGAAAATTGTTCATATTATAAAAGTTGTTTAGAACGTGATTCCTCAATTTGTAAAATGCCTATTTTTACTCAAAACTAAAGTCATTTATATATTCTAGTCGATAAAATTTTCAGAATTTAAATATCTCTTTTGAGTTATCGAGAGAATGTCCCCGGGAAAAGTGACTTATGTCAAATAAGTTGAAATTCGAATATGTTGTACATCTTGTGGTTCTGAATAGGTACGACCTCCGAAAGTTGACAGTTTTTGAGATACAGCTTTTCAAATCTAGATAATTTCCATAATTTTAGACATTCATATAAAAGTTGTCGAAATTAAATCTAACACCACGCAAAGCAACCTAATACATTAATTATGTAGGCACACAAAAAAATGTGTAAGGTACTAAGGACCAGACAACCATACCTTTATGTATTTTGTTGCCCTGAATTTGAATTTGACGTTCGAATTGCTCCATCATGTCACAGTTTTTTTTCTACCAAAAAAAGTTAACTAAAAACTCATTAAAATTTTTTCTTTTTTAATTTTGAAGAAAAGTTGACGTGATGGGTTAATTCAAACGTCAAATTAAGGATTCAGCGCAAGATAACTAGTACAGGTTACGCTCTTAGCACATGGCACTTGTTTTTGTGCGCCTGTATAATTAACGCTCTATAATACCTTCGATTCTGATCATTTCTTCTGCTCCTCTAACACTGTTGAATTTATTGAAAAATTCAACATTTTGCCAAGTCAGTTGATCGTTATACTCGCAAATTCATGTTATAAATACACTGAATAGTTTTTCGGAAGCTGGCAATCATGGAAAATAGAATAAATTTCTTTTCCATTATTTAGATGAAGAAACTTCTGGGCCTTGCAGATATTCGGATCCTATTGGTAATCAGTTGGAAACATATGAGAAACTACCTTCGAACACATTACCGTCAGGCAATTCGTTTGCAATACATGTACTACTCAACCATCCTAAGTTGGCAGGTAGCCGCACAGAGAGAGAAGAAATATCGTCACTGTTGGACAGAGACAAACAAAGATTTTTAAGCTTCTGAAGCTAGCTAGCTTAAGAAGCTTGTTTGTCTGTGTCCAACAGTGACGATATTTCTTCTCTTTCTGCGCGGCTACTTCCCAACTTAGGATGGTTGACTAGTAGACATTCTAAATGAACTGACTCCGGTGTGGAAATACATACCTATTTTAAATTTGAACTATGCTATTGTTAGTGGTGAATGTAGCACAAGTCTGTAAAATTGACATCCAGTGATACAGGCACACTAGAAGAGGTGGTCAAAACTACCGCCTCCCTAGTACCTATAATAATAGCAAAAACCCATTGCCGAATTTTAAGGGGCCAACAGAATATACAGTAGTGGCATTTTAAAATATTGAATCGATGCCAATGTAAGGTAGAAGAGAAGAGAAATGGATAATTAATACGCTGAAAAGAAATAGATTTAACCTAACGCTGTTGCCACTTTTCTTTTTAGCTACTTTTAGTAGTTGGCGGAACTCTTAACATGCTGAAGTGCCTGCATCAATGTTAATATATCGCTTTCTTTCACGTACATTATTTTGCTATTTATATTTCACTCTGTCTCAAGATTTCTAGGTGCCACTAGTGTATAATGATATAATGGTATGCCCCCTTATGATTCGCTATGAAATATCAATCCTGATGTAAATATAGCGCAAATCAGTTGTGGTGTATAATTCAGTTGTCACTGAACAAGAAATTGAAACGGACGGAAAACGGACGGAATTGAAGTGGACGGTGTAATTCAACGATATAGATTCTTCGGCCATCCAGAAAAAATTCTGCATATTCGAGAGTTGGTGCTCATCCATATTCTAAAGTTGCAAAGTTCATGCACCTGTGACTTTATCATCCAGGAAGATCAGTGTCAAAGAACAATTCCTGAATTTCGAGAGGCAAACGAGTACTTTGACTTCATTAGGTGGCAAAATTGTGAGGTAATAAAACCACTTATCATCTCTTGAATTTTCAAAGAAGACTTTGTGAGTAAAATTTGGAAAGTATGCCTGTCACACACAATGAGTTGATCGGTGGGCGAAGGTTTTCACAGAAGCTGCAGCAGTAGTTTGCAAGCTCCAAAGAAGAGGATGATTTTAAGAGAGTGCAAGTCGATTACATATTTTAAAGAATTCTGCACTGCACTAATATAAAGTAACCATAGTTGTGGGCGTAATATGTAGCAGTACCTCTACTTACCTACCTAAACATTTTGACTGTTTTCTTTGATCTACCTTGAAATCGACGCGAAGGAAACATTGCATAGAAGCAATTGCATATATCCATAACATTGGAATTCTTTAGCTATTCAAAAAAACAGCAAAAGAGCCACTCGATCTCAGAAAAGAATTAAGGCTAACAGATTTTTCCACAGGATATTGAAATATCATCTTAAGAAAATGGACAAAGCAGATGATGAAATGTGTCACTTTTGTATGGAAACAACTGAGACTGTGGAACATATACTTTGTTTATGCAAGGTCCTGGTCAGCCAAAGGCTACAACACTTGGGATAAGTAGCTTTGACACCGCCGAAGTGGGAAAATTCTAGGATTCTATAGAGCTCTGAGATTGAACAGGTATACATAAGGTTTACTCCTGCGACGGTGAACAGCGACTATTGGCCGATTAGCGTCGTGTGCGGTGATCCTGCAGAATCATGATGGTGCTTCTGTTAGCCGGGGAACGTTGATTGGTGATATGGGGAAGAACCTATAGATTAAAGGGTATTCACAAAGATCTTTTTAGGTCGAGGTGAAGAGAGGCGCTTCGTGCATATATCCATTAACAATCTAATCTAACCTAATGTATTGGGTACGGAGTATATAATGTAAATATACTTTTATTTTTCGTACTATTGAATAAATATATCCCTAATATGATTACAATACGATTTTATTTTACTTGCTTGCTAATATCGTCAAAAAAATATAAATGGGGAATATTCAAGATCGTTGGAGTGACAGAAGATGTTGACCGAATTAAACAAGGTTTTACCACAATACTAAGTTGTAGACATAAGGCAAATGGTGGTATTAAATTTTACAATAGAATATACTTTTTTTAATTCCATTCTAGTGGATACTTAACAGTTTAGGTCTGAAAATGTTTTTTACAAATGTTTCTGAATAATGGCACATAAAAGGTTTTATGTTAATGAATTAAATATTTTAACTTTTAATTTTAATTTTTATCTGTCACATTACTACTACTCTGTTGATTCTTATGATACAGTTACTATTTTATACCTTATAGAAACTATTTTCTCTAATGTCATCTACATGCCAGCGAAACAAAAAAGTCGGTGAGTTATAATACATTATTTCTGTCTTCTTGTTTCACTATTTATTTTATAGACGGAATCGTAAATTATTTTGCAAACCTTGCCAAGCCTGTGTTTATATGGGCTATAGAGATCCCTTACCACAAAGCACCCTCACATTAAATTGACTTTGAGAACGAAGATATATAAATATTTGCATCTATTCCATCTGAAACCATTTGCATGAGTTTATTTAAGTGGCCCATCGATCACTGTGAGGTCAACATGAATTCATCATACATAGATACGTATCTGTTTTTCACAAAATGGGAATGGAAAACTTGCGTTTGCATAATTAAAGGCAAATATATTCCACTGACGATTTTAAAATAAGCGCCCGTTTCAAACAACCTTAATATGCAATATGCATGCATAGTTCAAACAGTAAAACATTTTCACTGTTACTTACTGAAAAATATTCTAAAATCAAACATTAAAATAATATTAATAATAATAGTTTGTTTTTGCATAAGAAAATTTCATAATAAAATTTCATTACAACAATGCTAAAAGACAATGAATTAAAAACCGCTGCCTAAGGTATCACACTATGTGGAAATAATTGTTTATAGAACTTTAATAATGTATTTGAAATTGTCCACCCCAAAAGGCTTTTCGTTTTTATACACACACTAAATCAAAATTTTATTTTTTACCCCTTTTAAAAATTTTTTAGGCCTTTGGTTTTTGTATGCAAACTGAATCAAAATGTTATTCTTTACTCCCTTTCATAATCGAATTGGGGGATGGCTAATGCCAAAAAAATTGAGGCCTTTGATTTCTGTATAAACACTAAATCATAATTTTATTTTTTACTCCTTCAATAATGGTGTGGAGGTGATAATGGAGGTTATAGTGGGAGCTCTCAGATCAAAAAAATGTTGAATCTTTTACCTCTCGTACATACCCTAAACCCCAATTTTATGGACTCCTACTTGCTTGCTTTACCTACTTACCCTTATTTACCACCACTTACCCCCGAACTCTTTAACGGAATAAGATCAAAATATAAATTAGTTATATATACATAGGTGTACCAAATTTCAAGTCAACATCATAAACTGTTTCAGAGTAATCGTGAAGTAACATAATTTTGGAATTAATGATGTGGTATGGTTCCAATCCTTTGCTGCCTTGTGGATATCAGGTGAAAACATCTCATATAAGCAAAAATAAACGTTGACAAATAATGAAAAATGTTGTAAATGAGAATGAGAATTGTATGACGGTAAACCAACGATGTCTCAGTATCCCACTTGTAGCGGTACAGATCACTCGACATCCGCTAGAAAAAAAAAATTGAATTGCAAACCGCCCTTGCTAAAAGGAAATTTGAATCAGAATATACTGTGTATTTTGATTGTATGACCAGTGGCTGAATAAACGTATTATTTAAAAATTAATAACGAGTTAGCACATCACCCTATGTTTCAACTCTGCGGGGCGTCCTCTGGATTAAATAAACTATTTCCTTTGGTGGGATTTAATATCGGGTAAATTACACGTCATGGTAAAGTTGTTTATTATTGTGGGAGGTCGAGATGAACCAAAAAATGCTCCATCGCAAAAAAGTTACGCCACCTGGTAGACCAAGGAAGAAATTCAACTTTACATCCCTCAAAGCATATTTTTGTTAATTTGTAATAGACCGGTAGTTGGTGACAGATTTTTGGTTGTGATTTTATTCAGTATGCCTTTCGGAGGACATTAAGATGCGCATATTCTTAGGACGATAAGGCATGAATCAGAGAGTCATCCTGGGTTCTTCATGTGGAAAAGTGAGTTTTCATTTGTTCGCAAACAAAGTGTTTTCGGATGATTTTAGTCAGACTGTCATACATTTTAAAATGAAGTCAAAGAATTCCTCCGAAAACCATCGGCATACCGTTGGTCCAAAGGGCTGTTACGGTCACGCTTTGGGCCCACGCTAATGGTTTTTCGAGGAATTTTTACTTTGAACTTCATTTTAAAATGCATGGCAGTCTGATTCAAATCATACCAAAACGTATAGTTTGCGAACAAATGAAAACCCACTTTTCCATAATATGACGAACCGATGATGACTCTGATTCATGCCTTGTCGTCATAAGAATATATGCATCTTAATGAACTCCGAAAGACATAGTGAGTAAAATCACAACCAAAAATCTGTCAGCAACTGCGGGTCTATAAATTTGAAGTAAGTGTTATCGAGATGATCAACTCGATTTTAAACCTTCTAAGTAAAGATAGTACAATGTTGAAATATGAAACAACGGACAGCGAATAAATTAACTGGTCCAGATATAATTACAGCTAACACTTTCACTGCCAACCACATACGGGGTGTATGCTCGGGTATTTCCGTTGGCGGCCGACCACGCACCTTGTGTATGGTGACATCCATTATTGTAACTATTATAATTTTCCTCGACTCCTTAGAGACAGCCATCAAAACGAGTGGCACTGAATGGGCTAAACAACGAAGAAAGCGCTACTTTTAAAACCTGTGGAGAATACCAGCTCAATAGGTCATCACAATTATAACCCCCAGTTTGTGACTGTTCCTGAAGATAATACAAAATATAAAATACAAGAAATATGATGAACTTACAGGGCATGAACAGTTTGGCTCAAGAAATGGCATGTGTATGAGGAAAGCTAATTGTTTGGAGGTTTCACGCCAAAATGCCTGTTCCTGTATTCAATTGAGTTTGAATAACAAAATTCTTTCAAGAAAACAAAATCTTCTCAAAAGGCACAAATACACTGGATCCATTACAGAATGTAGGGAAGAAACTAAGAAAACATCAAACAATACCAGGAACAACCCCCACCTATAACATGCAGAATCCCAGCAAACAGATATATGATTCCAAAAATAAAAATTGTGGCAAAAAAAACGTTAAAAAGGGAAAATCCCCTATTAACCCAACAGGAAAATAAACAAAAATAAATATGAATAGTTAAAAAAAAGATGAGGGCTACAGAAGACAACAATGTATACTGAACATAAAAATCACAACCAAAAATCTGTCAGCAACTGCGGGTCTATAAATTTGAAGTAAGTGTTATCGAGATACGAACGAAAGACTAAAAGTATCGAAACAAAAATGAGAGGCGGAGAGAAGTCATCACGAAAAAATCCAGATAATTCTTATAAAATATATAGAAATTCTCTCAGTAGGGCAACGATGAAACCAAACCTCCAAATGAAACAAGATGCACACGAGAAGACACATATCATTGCAACATTAGTTCAAGGGCAGGGAAGAAGGAGAGAACTAAAGAAAATATAAGCAAAATGAATACATGAAACAGGCCGCAACTGATCCTTAGACAACAATCATTAAAGAATCAAGTGAGAAGTAGGCTCTCGCTGCTGGCAACAAGCATGACACAAATCCAACCCTGCGCGGACGCAGCTCGACCGGCGGTATGTTTCCCGGGAGTAGCAGCAATGCTCACCGCCACATGCTTGCGCACCATACTCCATGCCTATCTACAGCCTCTGCATTATGTTAAAGATCCCTCCGTTACACCTCGTGCTGATGAAGATTTGTTCCATTTGAGATATGCGGCAGCTATGACTCTCCTGGGTTTCAGGTTAAACATCCAGCACTCTGTGCCTTAATCAGGTGCGATGAATTTTATTTCCAGAAGAATCATTGAGGCATGGCAGACCCTCTGGGATAACACCACATAAGGTAGATCCCTGTATTCTCTAATTCCAGACATACCCAGGTGGCCGGAGCTGGAAGAGATTTATAATTCCAAAACCAATCAGATTTTTTCTGGCCATGGTGGCTTTCCAGCTTTTCTATTCAACATCGGCAAAAGACAAAGTCCAAACTGCGACGTATGCGCTATTATCGATGGTCATTATGCATACGCTTTTCCCCTGTACTAAATATGCCGACACGAGACGCCTTATTGCAAATAAGCTTCCTCGGAGCAGAGATGTGCAGAGGAAACTTTCCATATTTGATAAAAGTCTGTAAAAGTCATGTAAATAATATAATTGTATGCACTTATTTGGTATCACAATGAAGCTTGCATCATCACCAATCAGATTTCACCATAAAATAGCCTATCAATATACCCAATGGAAAGTTAGAAGGAAAACTTCCTGGAAACTTTCCGTTTTGAAAACTCCGAAAGTTTCCAGGAAGTTTTCCTTCTAACTTTCCATTGGGTATATTGATAGCCTATTTTTAGGAGAAATATGATTTGTGATGATACAAGCTTCATTTTGATACCAAATAAGTGCATACAATTATATTATTTACATGATTTTTACAGACTTTTATCAAATATGGAAAGTTTCCTCTGCACATCTCTGCCATAGGGCATTGACTTTCAAGTAGGAACCTTCCAACAACACCTCTGCTGTTTCGCGAATTTCTTAGATAGCTTCTAGACCAAACCTCGATTTTCATACTGGCTTCGACCAAAATTATTGTCCCAAAGCAGAGTGATGCCTCATAAACTCACCTTTCCTTTAACCATCTTCGTAATGTTATCATATATATGTTGTCAGGCATCCCTTAGGAGAGATAAACCAAGCTGCTCACCGAGGTAAGTTTGTCGAGTTACCAAATGATACAACCACACCTTCCGGTTGCTTTTCAAGTTCGCAGACTCTACAGCTTACATATTACTCATCGGTTCGAACATCGTATTTTTCAGAGAGGCGGGTTCCTCTTCAAATGCCTACCGTATGCTGATAATTAAGAAACAAATTTTTTTCGATACAAAAATTATCACGTAAATTATTGGTCAAAATAAATTCGATTCTAAGGTGTGATTGGTCGTTTGTAAGTTTGACAAGTGAAAGACATTTTAATCAGTTAAATGGTAATAATGCTGTTGAAATTCGCATAAAAGAGAAAATTGAGATACATTTTTGTGTTACTGACAGTATTCAGTTCACTAAGGAATTAATGCAAGCATGTATAGATATATGTAGTTGAAATTTACGTTATTTTCCTTAGGTAAGGTTTTTTTAAAATTTTTAATGCTTCATAGCTTTCCGTTCGCCTTCGTTATTTAACCATAATAACTATAATTATTGTATAACTGCTTATTGAACGTAATTGGGGAAATTAGCATAACGTCAACATGCACCGAGGGTAGAACACGTCCACGTTTATGTCCATACTATGCAATTATGATATTACAAGGACCTACGTGATCTGGCTAAACTAAATATAATGTATAACATGGGGGTGTGGATGATGAAAGCAAGTCTGCCAACATAGTAACAGTTAACGATTCTAAATCAACAGACGCAAAAGGCAGGTGCCAGATGTCATGAAAATTACTGTTTACTGATAATTGTAAATGACTCAGTACAACAAAAGGCTATTAGTTCCAATAAAATTCCGTAATTAAATTTATATTAAAATAGCAGTAAAAATTGTTAAAATTTCCTCTTTTATTGGAAAAATATTTGCTGAATGTGAACATATTGAAGTGATTTCTGTATTTGTAATTTGGAATAAAATGGCTTGTTCAATTTATTTAATTGAAATATCCGCTGTTTTTCTATATTATTCCGCTTCGCATCACATAAAACGCACGGCTTTATTGTTAGGAGATTTATCAATCTGGGATGTTAAATTACGCAACTCTGTTCTATTTTGTTTAAAAGCTTAGCCAAGATTATTGTGGAGCGAGATATTAGGCGATGAAAGCAACCCTCCACATTGCAAACTTTCATATCTCCGTATAAAAGACAATGTGTATTCTTTCATGGGGATTAAAATCATATTAAATTTTGTGAGGGGGTTTGGAAAGAATTTCTTCTGTTTGGAAATGCATAATAGAGGTATGTTCTCAGACAGCAATCGACGAGATGCACAGTGGTTCAAAGTGAGGAGAAATCTAGCAGTTTCGTGGGTAGAAAAACGTTTTCAAACTAATTAAACTAACCACCTATTTTTTGGTGAGACGTTAGGTGAGTATGGGACCGGACCTATACGAGTTCACTGAGTGCAGCAACATCGCGCGCGGTGAGGACTTGGATGGGTCATGGCTCCCGATCGAACCATCTAAGGGGCACAGCGCAGCGAAACAGCGAAACAGTTGCAAGGGCTATACAGGGTGAGCACAGTAAGCCCAGGAGGCTGCAGTACCCTCAGAGTAGTATACAGGCGAGCCCGGGAGGAGGGGGCTATGGTCAGTAAGAGTCTGACGCTTCCAATTGGATGGATTGGAGTCCTTAAAAAAAAACACTCCTATTTCTTAGGAATGTTTAACGGCAAACTCCATATACAGGGTGTTTCAATGATGTCACGACAAACTTCGATGGCTGATCTTCTCGTCAGAGAAAGCAAAAAGAAAACAATAATGACATTTTTTTTCTAAAATGCTTCCTAAGCGCTTTACGATGCTTTGAAAGTATATAAATAAACGGATTTTTTAAATAAATACTCAATTATGGTTAATAGTAAGGATTTCATGCATGATAGGGAAAAGCTAGTACCTATGTACTCGAAAAATTTCATCAAAAATTAACCAGTGGGATAGAGTTAGGACGAGTTGGGGTGGTAGAATCTTACATAAAGAATTTATTTGCAACCAAACGGATTTTTATTTTGGTTTGTTGATTTGGATCATCGACCTACTATAAATAGACTGCGCGTCCCAAAAAATTGTGTTGTCAGCATCTTAGGCAACAAGCAATACAGATTAAGGGCATTAAAGGTAATGTTAATTATTCACACAACCCTCACAAATATCTTATTTATGTTTAATTTCAGGGACTAACTACAAAATATGCCATAAATTTAAAATTAGAATTTGGAATTAGTAGGTATTTTTATTTTATTTTTAAATGTATTTAATTTTTTGTAATTTGAACAATTGTTGTATTTCTTCTATATTTGTGATAAACAATTATAACTAATATTGTTTTCAATTAAAAACCAGTCAAAAATAGTATTTGTAACAATTTGTAGTATTCTCTTTAACAACACCTTGTGTTTCTAATAGAATTACGCAGCTTTTTGCCCTTAAAGCGTAATGTGGGTTGTCTAAAATGACTCTATTATGTTGACAACATTCCACTTGCATTCTAACATAAAGAAGGCGCAGTCCATTGTGTAGTATGTCAATGATTTTGATGCACTATATTTATCTAAAACTACTATATTCCGTCCTGGTACTGTTGAGTAAAAATCAGAAAATCATCGAAATGTCGTGAGCACCGTTAGTAGCGCCTCTCGCTTATGACTGATTTGAGTCGACTTTGCAAACGCAATTACATTATTAAGAGAAAGATGTAGAATTTTATAAAATTCTAACACGTTGGTTTTATATCATGAAAAATTGAATTAACATGGAAACAAGGTAAAACAATGTTATTACGATATTTTCTCCAGGGTTCACCTCAGTTTACGAGTAATTGGGTTTTTAAAGAAACCTGCACCCCCTGGTAGAATTCGTGAAAGGGGAACACCGAGTTTCGAAGAGGAAACATTGGAACAAATATCAGACCACACTAGTGCCCATGCAATAATTCACTCTCTCAACATTGCTCGCTCTTCTGTTTGGAAACTACTCAAGGAACCTCAGCACTATCCGTACCTCATCCAAAAGGTGTAAAATTCAGAATTTGCGGACTTTGCACGTCGCCGTCCCGTGTCGCCTTAAATTTTGTAATTGGTTTGTGAATCATTCTGATCCTGCGCCGTGTTTTTGCTCAAATGTGATGTTTTCAGAAGAATCTTGTTTCGCTCGAGATGGTCTTTTCTATAAGCACAATAGTCATATCTGGCCCTATGAGAATCCTCGTGCTCAGGTGATATTTGGTCACCAGCAGCGTTTTTTCATCAAAATCTGGGCTGGAAATATTGATGACTACCTATTCGGACTCCACATTTTTCCATTGTAGTTCAATCTCCAAATCTATTGTGAATTTTTTATCAAAATTCTTCAAATGTAGTACTTTCCCTGGTGCCCATGGTCACCGGATTTGACGCTTCTTTACTACTTTTTGTGGGGATGTGTAAAATGTAAAGTTTTCGCTATCCCCGAAGATTGATCGCCGAAAAGAACTAGTGCATCCAATTTCGATTTTAAATTTTAATCTTGAATGACACGACGTAAGAAAGAAACTAAAGAGACACAAAATTTTAAAAATATGCATCCAAATCAACAAAACAAAACTCCGTTCGATTACAAATACGTTTCTTATGTAAGATTCTATCACCCTAATTTGCGTTAAGCTTTTAATTAAACTTTTTCTGTACAATACTCCTATGAAAACACGTTTCCCTGCCAAGTCTGAAGTCGATACTTTCAACCATCGTTGAGTAATTATTTAAAAAGCCTGTAATATTATATTTTCAAAGCATCGGTAGTTTGAGCGATGATTCGTAATTTTTTTCCAAATCAGTATAAAACGTTCTAAATAAGTAGGCCATAAATTGAAAAGATTGGCAATATTCGAAATACATTAATTAACTTTCACAAATAATAATGAAAACATATTTCCATATTTACTGCCCTAAATGTCGGGAAATATATTAAATGTTGATCCTGTTCAATAGATTCCACTTTTCAACATTTTCTTTAATTGAATCATTACAATATCAAGACGTTAGCTTCACACAAGACTTTCTTATTTAAAGTCCCAAACCGGAGTGGTAATTTTTACAATAGTTTTCAGTAATTCTACGATGCCATCGTTCTTGGAATTAAAATAAATAAAAATGATAATATTATCTGGCACAAAATATTTTGTTTGTTGTTGTAACTAATACATTTTTAAATTCTTTCTTCAGAGACGGGGTCTTTGGAGAAAAAGGGAAAGCAATGTCGTTTAATCCCATCCACATCCACATAGTTGATGTGGAAATATAGTAACGATAAAAAAAATGTGTTCAAATAAGCTTATAATGTCATGAAATGTCGAGATTTTAGATTTGAGTAAAAGAAATCTGTCTGTCTGTCTATAACTTTTTTGTGCGCGCAATTACTTTAGAACGGTTTATGATATTGAATTAAAATTGACTGTGTATTATAACGAGATCTGGAATTAAATTATATTTTGATTTTTTCAGTTGAAGGGTTGGGGGATAAATTGGTAAAGCAAGTAAGTAGGAGTCCATAAAATAGGGATTTAGAGCATGTAAGGGGAGCCGAGATCTCAAAATTTCTTTGGCATCTCTACTATCATTACCATTACCACTCCACCCCATTATTAGAGGAGGTGGGTAAAAAAAATGTGATTTAGTGTGTGATTTTTTGCATCAACCACAGTTAATAATGGGGTAGAGATGGCACTGGAGAACTTGGATAAGAAATTTGGATGTGAAAGTAGTGATTCCATAGCCAGCTCATTTTACTGCAATTTATCAAAAGTAGTCGAGTATAGTATTAATTTTATTGACTATGTGCATAGAAACTTTGCTTTCGGACTACACTTGGTATTACTTACATTCTCCTCAGAAGATTTGATTGTATCCAATAAAAGAAAGGTACTTTACTCTTGGTAAAACTCTATATCCTTTCTTCATTTCCGAACAAACTGTACGGTAAATAGCAAACGTAAGAATGGCCAAAAACTTTTCAGAATAGGCATAACTTTTTATGGAGAATGACTTTTTATCAAAAAACCAAAAATAAAAAGCTTACAAGTGTAATGGTTAAGTCCATCCGTGGACACAGTGTATTTTACGGATTTATTTTGTTCATTTCTACATAAAATGGTCATTTTCGGATTTAACAAAGATCGTGAGAAATGGGGCTGGCACAGAACCCAATAGTCGGCTCGAACCAACTACTAACACACCTGATTCTGCACTACCAGCACTTCTCAAATTAATATTTTGCGAATGTAAGGCGAAATGGAGAGCAGCTTGCGATTGTCGAAAAGCATCAGGCAAACAGTATTCCATGATATGCCTAAACTGTAGCAGAGAAAGTCGCAAAAATGTACCAGATGTCCTAAATAATAGCTTATTAAAAATATAGTTAATATAGTTAGTATGTTACAATGAGGACCGGCGCGGCGGTGGATTAGGTGGGGACACCACGTAAAAAAAATCGTGCCTACCACTATAGTGGTGTAGAAAAGAGTTTTGAAATAATTTTTTTGCAAGTTCCGCGCCTACATGGCGACCATTGCCGTGCTCTAAAAGTAAACATATTGACATTAAGTAGAGATACTGAGAAAAATGTGCATGGCATTTATACCTTTTTCATGCTCTATAAATTGATAATATCTTTTGTTAACATAAGACTTACGAAAGACACCGAAAAGGAGAAAATAGTAGATTGTAATACAAGTGTGGCAAGGGCTTCATTGCAAAACGATGTATGAAAGTAGGAACACGAGCGCAGCGAGTGTTCCTATCATACGAGTTTTGCAATGAAGCTTGCCACATGAGTGTTACATACTATTTTTTCTACGGTTGTGAAGTTATTTCCCTTTTTTAAAGTCTTTCCAAAATTTTAAATTTGCTGCCTGTCAGATTTTATTTAAAGTGACATTCTCCGCAGTCATTCTGAAGTTAGAAAGTTTGACTTTGCAATTGCAATTCATGTGTAATTAATGTACATTTATAGAATTTAATTGTTATTACCAGTAAGTAATATAAACTTCTTTAAGGTAAACACACAATTTTATTCCGGCGTGTGAAGATGTAATCAAGGCGTGTGGCAAAGTGATATTTTCTGCAGTCATTTTGAAGTTAGAAAATTTGACTTTCGGCACAATCGTAGAAAAACATTTATTCAACACTCATTTTTACCCTTCTCGCGCTATAAATTGTAAAATAAATCCTACGACAAAAAGTAAAAGGGTCAAAATTATAAACAATTTCAAAGCGGAGTATTTTCACACAACTTTGACAGGAAGCGAGGTACTTAAAAAAGTAACTCATCTAATTACTTCCACATTCAGTGAAAGTATAGTAACGACAAAAAAATTTGTTTTAATTTTTATTGTTCAGATAGGCTTAAAATGTCATGAAACGTCGGGATTTTAAGTTTGAGCGAAAAAAAATTTCTGTCTGTCGGTCTGTCTAACTTTTTTGTGCGCACGTTTACTATGAAACCGTTTAAAATATTGACTTGAAATTTGGTACACGTATGTACTTTAACGAGATTTGGAACTAGATTATATTTTCATCTTGTTCCGTCGTGGTAAATTTGGGGTAAATGGGTATATCAAGCAGGTAAGAGTCCATAAAATTGGTATTTAGTATATACAAGAGACGCTAAGGTCTCAAAAAAATTTTTGGCATTAACCACCCCCACCTTTATTAAAGGGGATGAAAAAAAATTGTGATTTAGTGTATGTACAAGAACCAGAAACCTCAAAATATTTTTTTACTTCATGCACCCCCACTACCCCCTATCACCACCTCCACCCCACTACCGATGTGGGGTATCGTTTTATGGGTTTTTGGGGTAGAGGATTTCAAATATTATATTATTAAAATATCACAAACAATTATTTTCACATACAACATTTTTTCATTGATTTGATTAGAAAATCTGGATGTGGAAGTAGTGATTCCTTGGGCAGCGGTTTTTTTCAAGATGGCGGCATTTCCACCCGGACAACAGAGGCCATACATATGTATACACACTCGGGATAACCCCCCCCCCCCCCCCCTCCCCTCTATAAGCCCTCAAAACGGCATGGAGTTAAATTCATTTTAATTACCACTAATTATTTCAGGATATAGAGACTGGACTATAAATTTGAAAAAGAAATCCCAAAATAAAGTTTCCCTTCATTTTACCAAAGAGAACATAGATTTGCTACGTCCCTGTTTAATTTTTCAATATAAATACTACCAAGAATTCTTGCCAATTATATACTATCTATATGACGGTAAGATACGGGTTAGCCAGTCTAGAACTGTGAAGTTCATAATCTTACAATTGCCACTTACATGTGTTATAATAACACTATGCAATTACAAAGGATAGCAAATATTACACAGCAAGTTATAGATAAGAAATACTAATTAACTTGTTAAATGTTCAACATTGTGAACCTGATATTTCATTGTTGAACGTGATTGTACAGAAATTACTCTATCATTTTCAGCGCCGGGTATAGACCTGTGTACTTGTAGCCGAAGCCATTTTGAATATTTAACGAGCAAAGCGGGGTGCATATATTATATCAACTTAGCTTAACGCAGTTAAGATTAGTGTAGAATTTAAATACAATTTTAACTGTGGTATTTGGAGATTTGTTATATATGCAAAAATTTTAACCACATTTCTAATTCTCTTGTTATATATTGTCCGTGGGTTTTCAAATTATGAGGAAGATATGCAAGACATGACAAATTAATTAAAGTAAAACCGTCATTTGTTATACTTAGATTAACATCTATATGACTCTACATTCATGTGGACCTGATAAAGGTCCTCCCTTTTTGATTATAATTAATAGTCCTAACGAAATACTATCTTGAATTCCTCTTTTATTGATCTGATCGTTTGGTTCAAAAACATGTTATTTTTTTTATATATATTTATTTAACGTCGGCCTATTTCCGCTACCAGGGCCTATCACCGACGCCAGGAGACGAGCTACCCCCAACCTGGAAATTTTGCCTAACCTCTTCCCTCAAGATGAGCAGGGATCTTTTACTTGCCTAACATTTAATAGAAAGGGACCGCCTGCTTTACATCCCCTCCGAAGGATGGTATATTCACTACGTAATCCTCGTCTGAAATTACGTAACTTCCGCGTATACACTGATATACAAGCCGCTAGAAGGTGGGAGGAGAACGCTGTATTTCCCAAGATGGGTCACCCATCCAAGTACTAACCGCGCTCGACGTTGCTTCAACGGAATATCGACTGACATTCACATTGAAGTCGCCTCTACGCTCGCCCCTAAAACATGTTATAAACGTTTGTTTTCTAGAAGTATATTAATTAGCAATATTATCTCAAAGTCAATCCTCAGTTAAATTTCAATCCTCCAAAGAAACATTAAAAATAATAAATTTCGGTGTTGAGAGAAAGGCTAATCGTAAAATTACATTTTATAGCGAAACCCACAAAAAATTGCAAACTGATTAATTTTTTTTAATGAGTTCGTGAAAGTATATAGAATAATATCCTGAAAAGTTTACATTTCGCTCGCATGCAGAACATAAAAAAAAAGTGAAAAAATTTTTTTTTTCCATTTTTTCAAAATTTTGAAATTAAGTCAGGGTAGGAAAAAATAAAAAATACAGATAGATAGACCACGTATTTCTGAACAAAAAATATCCTCATAAAATTTATCGCTAAAGCCACGGTATTCCTGGAAAAAACAACGAAGTAACTTTGTCACTCTGCGCGGCCAGCGCACGGAATACTATGGAATCTCTAAAAATTCTTAGCTGTTCTATCGAGTAAAATAAAGCTTTTTTCTCTTTCTGATTACACGTTTTAAACATTTTTCTTAGTGAATAGGAGGATAAATAGTGAGTATGGAGGGAAAATATATAATTATCAATGCATACAGACACCACACATAGCCGTTGAACCGCTCACATAAACTTTTACGTGCCTTTACTGCATTGTATTTATTACCTATCCACATTTCAGCTACATCCAATGGATTTCTTATACATCTGTTAATGTATTGGAAAAGTTCCAGAATTTATATTCAAAACAATCAAAGATATTTTCATAGTTATAAAGATGAGATCGTGAAAATCGTAATTTCTTATCATGATCTGATTGTTCATATTTTCGAAAAAATGCATTCAAGTAAACGATTTTGTGTTTGAACATTCGAAAAATATACATTTTTTCCGAAATAGTGATATTTAATTTTTTCCAATGGGTCAATTTCTCGACATGTTGCAGCCTCCAATATATATATTTATCAAAAAAAATCATCAAGCAAGGAAATTAAAATGATTTAAGATGTATATTTCTTTTAATCCTCATTACTTCATCTTAATAAACCATAATAATCATGAAGTGTACATACTTTTCAACAGTTCTCAATGAAGAAAGAATTTTTTGAAGGGCTTTTATTTTTTTACATATTGTTTATTGCGACGATTGTGTTCGGGCCTGATAATATATATAAGTATATTTTTCCCATCCATCCTTTGCTTGTATTGTTTAAAACAAAAAAGCATCGGAAAGCTACAATTTTCATCTTTTAAATGAACCAACACTCATGTATATTGAACAAATTCTGATTTAGTGACATGTAATTCAGTGCGTCGCCGTCGGTGTCACAGTCATGCGTATTCAAGCGCTTGCACGCATGGATCTCGCTCCGAGTTATAACGTTACACTTGACTATTTTTTTCCGGGAAAACCATGACTTTAACGATAAATTTTGTTAGAACATTTTTTGTTCATAAATACGTGATCTATCAATCTGTAATTTTTATTTTTTTCTAGCTTGATTTAATTTCAAAATTTTGAAAAAATGGGTGAAAAAAAAATTTGTTCACCTTTTTTCTGTTCTGCATCGAAATGTAAACTTTTCAGAATATTGTTCTATACACTTTCACAAACTCATTAAAAAAAATTTACTTAGTTTGCAAAATTTTGTGGGTAAATACCTTCATCGACTGGGCTAAATAAAAATGACCAATCAAGCTTAGTCGAGAGGGCCATACATTTATTAAATTCTGGTATATAAGTATCCAGTGCACATAATGCTGACGCACTTCAAGGATCTCAATATCCTGCTTTTACGGTTACAGAAAATTTTAACCATAAAAGCGAAAGGTCGACGCAAGATTGTTTAAGGCAGCAAAAAGAGTCGCAGATAAACTTGGTCTTGTATTCGACATCAGACGAGGTGGCTGACGCGGTATTGATCCAGAGTCAGTCACTGAGCTTTAGTCTGAAGATCTAAATAAAAGCGGCGGAACAGGAAAATCTGTTTAAGCAGCATATCGGTGCACGGCGTATACTGCAAGAACTTAGAAGAATGATTTTATCGGATAAGCTGACATTCGCCTTTTTGGGTTAGCTGGGCTTAATTCTTAATTTGTAGCCTGTCAAGATGGAGTAATTTACACCTTGGTCTACCAAAGTCGCGTAATGGGTATAGAGATCTCTGATCTGAACTGCTGGAGCTGCCGTCAGGCGCCGGAGTCTTTGATGCATTTGCTTTCTGCATCACCGGTATACGCGATTTCGTCCTACATCCATCACCATAACGCGGCATTACAAGCGCTATACCACCATATATGGCTCTCGCACGGGGTAGATCAAATACGTGTTGCCTTTCGTCTCCGGAGATATTAAGCTAATTGTCGTTCCCGAAAGTCAAACTAATTCAAGTCAACAAGTATGTCATATTCCTCCTCGACCACCAGAACAAAGTGATTGTTAGTCATCGAAATCTCAGCACCTGCTGAGACAAACATGACTTTGAAGAGGGGAAAACGGACCAAATAACGTGATCTCCGGTACGAACACCAAGTGCTGTACTCATACTAATCAGTCAAGATAGTCGTCCTAATAATCGTAGATCTCGGAGGTATGAAGCTTACACTGCTCTCAGAACAGAAAATCATACCGGTTTGTCAGAAATCTGCCGAATGGTTAGCAGGTCAGATGAAGAAAGCAGTTATATTGGGCACACGATTCAGGTATTTACCGTCACTAACCCCAAAGACCGTGAAGAATAGCTGTAATTCACCGGCGCGGGTGCCGTGTGATGTCAGAGGCTACGGAAGTCTGTCGGGCAGTGGGAAACCGGAAGAAAATGTGTAGAATGTGCGGTCTAGCAGAATAACATATCAGTCATGTGGTGGCGGGATGTACTACGTTGGCAACATTAGAGTACACTTAGCGACACAACAGATACCACCACTGGGTTATGTGCAATTACTTCAGTATACCGATGTCACAAAATTATAATGAATATGCCCCTGAGAAGGTTGTCAATACTAACGATGTCACACTTATTTGGATATAACGGACGGAGAAATTCGCGTCAAACGTCCAGATATCATCGTACATAATAAAAAGGAGAAATTCTGTTTGCTGATCGATGTAATCAAGTATCCATCCTGAATGATACCAAATAGAAGTTGTCAGAATATGGCACGAAAAGATCACAGTCATGCCAGTGCATAGTGGTTCCCCCAATACGTCAAAAATAAAAAGTCGCATGGTGATATTTTTCATAATTACCTACTCGTGTACCATCTACTAGGTCCGAGGTTGACGGAACTACAAATATATTACAATAAAAATATTGCATTCTTTCTAATTTTAGCCAGTTTCACTCATTAAAAACCAACCATTAAAATGAACTTTTATTTTTGACGCATCTTTATATGGACGCGGGATCACTGTGCAGTGATTGTAGGAGCTCTCAGTACTATTAAGAAGGGCCACGACCGGAGTCTACAACAACTGTCTGTCCAACCGAGCACTCAATAAGTGCAGAAAACGACACTGTTGGGAACCGCGCATATTTTAAGAAAATCTTGGAGTAAGAGTCTCTGTGACCTCTTGCTGGAGACTGTAGCGTGAGCTGTTTGAGCAAACATCACCAGCGTCACCAAAAGACCCAAAAACCTGGAGCGGGCACCAGCAGTACGTGTTTTGTCAGCACGGCAGTCTACCGGTCGCTTTGATAATTGTGGATCTCTTTGATTTCATCGATTTTTTATTAATGTGCAGGAAAACGTACAATTCACACTAGTGCGTTTTCTATTACTTCACCTGTTAGAAATTTAGACTTCCTACGCGGTTATAGGCTTTTTCTTTCACTTAATTGGGGACACATAATATTTAAAAACGAGATTTCAGCTGACTTTTTTCGTGTTCAGAAAGTTAGTATTGTTTATAATGATAATACGAATGATTAAACACACAATAGTTACATAGTAATTTCAACGGTTACTAATTATTACTAACTTGTCTTTCACTACTCAAATTCATTTCATAATTTAATATATCGAATTTGGTGAAATTGTAATAGTTCATTATTTATTTTAATTAAAAGTTACCAATTTGTTCACATACAAACAATATTGAATTATTTAATTAAATTATATTTCCCAACAGAATATAATTTGTTAACATAATTTTCACAAAATTTGAAATTATTTTATATACCTATTTTTATATAATATGACTCTGACAGATGTGTTATTCCACAACAGATAATGATTAAATTTAACGTCAAATTAACGATCCCTTATATTACATCCTTCTGCAATTACGTTGTAAAAATCAATAAATGCGACTCCATTATTAATTGGAAAGCGGAAATTTTTATGAAGGAGTATTCCATATATATTACAAGATCAGTATAGAAATTTAGTTTTATTAATGGCACAAGTGCAATAAGGAAACATGTCGCTGGAATTCTCGATCAACCATTTTATAGAATATAATGTGTCCGTATTTACGATATATGGGATCAGTTCCTTTTCATCTAATGAAATACGTCGTATATTACATGTTCCCACTTTGTTGATTGATATACCCATCGGCCAAAAGTCTGAAACTTGTTACCTCAGTCAATAATATATATGCTTACGAGAAAATAGTAAAAAAAACAAATCAATTGAAGGGGTATCTTGGAACATAATTCTCAGGAAAATTTGCGAAATTTGTAACAGGATCAGAAGACTGTTTAATAAGTATATTTATATATATTAGAGGTAATTAAGATGCTGGTATCAGAGTTGCGGACACCAGTGCATCTGAATTCTAGCCTACTGTGCACTGTATATCTGAGGAAGCCGGCAGTGCACTTAGCGCTTTGTATTGACTGCTCTCATTGAAATCCTACGTGCCACATGAGAGTACAAACCCACTAAAGGAGTATAAGTATGCTATACTTTCCACCCAAATGTTTTAGTTTTTGTTTTTAGTCTATTCCACTTAAGAACATGTATTTACTGCACTGAATTGATGAGGAAAAATAAATCTGAAACACGGAGTTATTACATATTGAACCATATTGTGTTTGACCAAATTATGTTTTTTCTCATATCTAATAATATCCTAAATGATTTCTAATACGGTTTCAGGAAAAACGGTAATGCTGTTCATTAGTCAGTTATTATACAGCATTGGCTGAAGGTTAAAAATCTTTAGGATTTTTATGGACTTAAGTAAGTAACCGAACGGTTTAGTCGATCATAACTTACATCGCAAAAAATATACTTATTATAGTCTCAGAAGAAAAACTTCGGAGTGGTTAAGTTCTTTGAAGATAGAAATCAAATTGAATATTAATGGTGTATATTCACATCAGAAACTAGTTAACATAGGCGTGCGTCCCCCAAGGGTCCATTTTAAGACCCTTGTTGTTTTTAATTTATATTGTTGTTTTTAATTTATATTAATAATCTTCTTAACGTAGTTATCTGTGCAAACTCGTTAATAATGTTTGCAGATGATAATTCATATTTATGTACTGATTAAATAAAAAAATCTTTTGAAAAATGCAGAATATGATTGAAAAATTTAAAAACCCGTTTAATACGAACAAGTCATGACTAAATAAATCTAAAACAGAGTTTATGTACTTCTCATTCAGAATTCCGTCAATGGATAAGAGTTGTTTGCTAAAAGTTGAAGGAAAGTCCCTTGCTCAAGTACAGAATACAAAGTTTTTTGATTTACTTTCTAGACAATGTTTTGAACTGGAACGTGTAAATAGAATATTTTTCGAATAAACTTACATCGTTTCGTTATGTCTCGTATGTATTAAAAATATTAGTAATAAAATAATGCTACTTTAATGCCATCTTATCGTGCACAATTTGCATCGAGCTTACGTTATGGAATAATATTTTACATTTTGCATGCACTTGTGATCAAATATCCTACGAGGTGTGTCCATCCTTGTCATATTTGGTATGCAGATTTGACAGTTCTTATGTATAGGGATAGGCGATTTACCAATATTTACATGTATAATCATTGAACTCTTATATAATAAATAATATTATTTGAATCCTTGCCGTATTATTGATTGAATGATTAACTTTATGTTTAACTTCTCGTGCGACTCTGTGTGTTGGGTCGACAACTGAATCTATCTATTATGGGACTGCAACTGCGAAGACCTCCAAATGATACCATATGGTATACTGACGGATCGAGAACGTCAAGAAGTACTGGAGCAGGTGTTACGGGGGACCAACCAGGGACAGACATCAGTCTGAACCTTTGCAGTATCGCAACGGTGTTCCGAGCAGAAGTCACAGCCATAGAAATCTGTGCACAAGAAATGATACGGAAGTCGTATACTGACAAAAGAATCCCCATCATCACTGACAGTCAAGTCAAGCAGCTATCAAAGCTCTGAATGCAGTAGAGATACGTTCCAAAACGGTAAAAGACTGCCTTGAATCCCTGGCGAAACTGGCGGAACACAACAGTATACAACTGGAGTGGACGTGAGGACACCAGGGCAATGAAGGCAACGAAAAAGCAGATAAGCTGACCAAAGGAGGTGCAAAAACATCCTTGATGGGACCGGAGCCATCCTGCGGGATATCATACAATACCGCAAGAGGAATGGTAAAGGAACTATTGAGTCAGCAACATATCTTGTATTGGACTGGCGCGCCGGGGATGAGACAGTCACGTATGTTCATCACCGGCGGGCCATCCAAGACAAAGACTAACGAATTGCTAAAGCTGAGCAGAAAACAGCTGAGGTGTGCAGTGGAAATTCTAACAGGACACTGCACACTGAACAGACACCTAAACAACATGGGTGTGAAGGATAATCCAGAATGCAGGATGTGTGGTGAGGATGAAGAAACTCCTCACCACATACTATGTGAATGCCCAGCCTTGGTGGCTGGGAGGTTTTCATACTTCGGGGGACTAACCGTGACCCCGGAAGAAATAGCCAGAGCTCCCATTGACCGTATACTCTCCTTTTGGAGAGGAACGGGATTAATGGGATAACGAGACTATGGGGTACAATAAGCTTAAGCTTCAGTACGGCGGGGCTTCGCACCGCAACCCATAAGAAAAAAAAATTATGGGACTTTCATAAAGTTTCTCAAGTTTGCTTTCAGGATATCGATCATATTACAGAAACTAACGAGATAATTTTATGCAAGTGATTAAGTGATAAATTAAGAAGTAATTAGAAGTAAGACTGATATCACATAGAGTGCATAGAACTAATTGGACATTACAAACTATATCTTGTGTTTTAATTATTATTTTATATTTCTACTTTGTGTTTCACATTTTCTAGAATAATATTGTCTTTCGCATTTTTATACATACAGATTTATACTTCTGTACTTTTATATTTTACTTCCACATCCAGTGGAAGTATAGTAACGACAAAAAAATTTTCATTGTTCAAATAGGCTTAGAATGTCACGAAACGTCGAGATTTTAAGTTTGAGCGAAAAAAAAAATTTCAGTCTGTCGGTCTGTCTTTCTGTCGGTCTGTAACTTTTTTTTGTGCGCACGTTTACTCTGGAAAAGTTTGAAATTTGGTACACATATGTACTTTAACGAGATCTAGAACTAGATTATATTTTCATCTTGTTCCGTCGAAGGGTTGGGGGGTAAATTTGGGGTAAATAGGTAAATCAAACAGGTAAAAGTTCATAAAATTGGTATTTAGCATATACAAGAGAAGCTAAGGTCTCAAAAACAATTTTGGCATTAGCCACCCCCATCACCAGCCCCTACCGCATTATTAAAGGGGATGAAACAAATTGTGACTTAGTGTGTGTACAAGAACCAGAAACCTCAAAATATTTTTTTACCTTATCCACCCCCACTACCACCCCCTATCATCACCCCCACCCCACTACCGATGTGGGGTATCGTTTTATGGGATAGAGGATTTCAAATATTATATTATTAAGTTCCATAAACAATTATTTCCACATACAAACTTTTTTTCGTTGTGAGTGACTCGGATAGAAAATCTCTGTATGTGGAAGTAGTGATTCCTTGGGCAGCGGTTTTTTGTAATACAGTGCTATCTGTAATGTTCTGATGTTTTCTATATTACAGTTCAATATCTACTGGAAAAATGAATAAATAAATAAACCCTATTGACATTCGTTCTCATATACTTATCCTCTTTTAAAATACCTATTTAATGCTTTCATTTAATATTTCCTAAAATAAGTTTAACATGTTACTATGTACATCAAGATAATTTATACGGCATATGCCCCTTTTATGTCTATATTGAAGATTTTTATTTTTTTCTGCATTAGGTTATCGTTTAAAGTATTTCGATACTCGATTTAAAGGAATATACGCAATTTAAATGCATAGGATAGGTATTATAGTACGTTTATGTAGACATTTTGTTCCAATTTATCCATATTTCAGCTATAACGTACCGTATCTGCATAAATTGCCGCTAAATGTATTTTGTATTGCTACGGAGTAACTGATCCGCCCTCGTTACGTGAACGATATTCCCTGCTATTTCAAAGAATGTCTACTGGTAATGGTAATAAAAAGGGCCAGCCTTTTTATAGTTAGCTGTGATGACCACGATTTCATTTATAGCTCCAAAAACAATCCTGAAACGTATATGTGACTGTAGATAGCCCACGCCGTCAGAAAAAGAGGAAGTTGCACCCTTGGCTATATCCGTGTAATCAATTTTGTAACTAGATTATAAAATAAATTTGACTTTCCCTTAGTGCATCAAGTACTGCACCAAACGTTTTGAAATTTCTGTAAACAATAAATACAATAAAAATATATTGAGTAAAAAGTATATCTATATCTATATAAAAGAATACCCTGACTGACTGACTCATCTATCAACGCACAGCTCAAACCGCTGAGGTCTAGAAACTTGAAATTTTGCATAGAGATTCCTCTATTAGCGTAGGCATCCACTAAGAAGGGATTTTTCGAAATTCGACCCCCGAGGAGGTAAAAAAGGGGGTTGAAATTTTAGGCTTTTTTGGAAACTGTTAGATCTAGATACGTGACATTTGGCAGACATATTTTTTGCTGAAATCTATTAGATACGTGTAAGACGAAATTTAGATTTTCACTTTTTGAAGGGGTCAAGACAGGGGTAGTAGATGGTTTTAAGCGCACACGTATTTTTGAAATCGCGTAAGTCAGAAACGCGATTACTCGAGCGATGGACTCTCCTGAGGAAATAAGAAGACACGTATTCGACTATTTTCAAAAAGAAACCCCTGAAAGGGTAAACGGGGGTGGTTTTTAAACTTTTCGGAAACGGTTATACCTAGAAGCGTGAAATTTGCAGAAATACTCTTTATTGGAGTCTATTAGACACGAGTGAGATGAAATTTCGATTTTCACTTTTTGAAGGGGTAAGACCGGGGGTGGTAGATGGTCTAAAGTGTACCCGTATCTCTGAAATCGCGTAAGTTAGAAACGTGATCTTCCAGTGACGGGCTCTTCTGAGGAAATAAGGAGGCACGTATTCGACGGTTTTCAACCCGAACGGGTGGATAGGGAGAGGGATGTCTTTAAGCATGTGTTCTATTGTAAATTAAAATAATTATTTTTTTCGTTTAACTCGCTCTAACACAAAAATAGACAAATTGCGATGTGCAGTGGGTTTCCTTGAGTACTATGGATGTGCAGTGGATTTCCTCGGGCACTATGGATACGCAGTGGGTTTTTCCGAGTACTATGGATGCACAGTGGGTTTCCTCTTGTGCAATGGATGGGAAGTGGGTTTCCTTAAATGCAACGGATGTGCACTGGGTTAGTATCTCAATATTCTTAATTCCACGCGGACGACGTTCCACGCGGGCATCAGCTAGTAAATATATAAATGAACTTGCATTTTAGTGAAAAAAAAAAAAATTAAGGGGAGTAACAATAAGTTTTTATTATAATAACCATTGTTGTGTCATATTTTTGTCATGTATTTGATTAGAAAATATGTGCATCGGGTTTTCCAGGCCTATTTGCACAGCCATGGTGGCAAGAGGATCGAGGCATAAAACAGAACTGAACAGCAACAATGGCGACATGCCGAAGATACATCGCGGTGGATGTCGTGGTCGAGGTGGATGCCACAGTGTTGAGTAGACATACCAGAGATGTTATCCTTTCAGTGTTAGAAGCTTGGGAAGCATGCAATCGAAAGGAAGGATACTTCGTGATCTGAGTGAACCAACCAGGTGCAAGCTACTAAGACCCGTTACTTTCTACAGTGATGTAAAAACAAACTAGGTATTTTGTATCGACCTGGGTATCGTGTTAGACCTCGATGCAAAAGGCTAGGGTGAACTGCTGCTAGGTATGTCACATTTAAATATACATGTTTGTTTTACAAATTGATGGCATCGATGTAACGACCGCGGTCGAGGTCTACATCTTTAGCGGTGAGGCATCTTTGGCATGTCAGTACACTAAGGGTACAAAAAGTAAAAAAAGGAGCGAAACAGAAGAAATTTTCAACATCATAAATATGGACCATTCTAGAATATCTAATGGTTTTAGTTCTTTTCAGTTACTGAGAAATTAAATCGAATAAAATGATGTTTGCCGCGCCCTGTACAAAGGATGTTCAATTATGTAAAAATCAAAGTAGCATCACAAACGTTATTTCTTGGAATGGTGACAATAACACTAGAAAAAAATCTGATGAATCTAATTCTAATTGTGAAATAATTAGTTACTAGAATGCAACTGGTTTTTAAAATGTGCCTCGGTAAACTTGGTTTTGCTGATATTCCATATTTGGAAGGATGGATTAAACCTGCCTGCTTACTTCGGTATCAGAAAAAAATCACGTTTACTCTCTTGAACTTTTGATCACATAAAAAGTGGAAGCTTGACAAAAATATAAGGCCATAAGTAGGAATCGGCTTTTTTGTCCTTTAAATTGTTATTTCAACATTAAACGTAAAAAGCTCTGTGCATGTCGCGAATCTCAATTGAATAAAATGCTGATAATTATCAATTAAACACTGAAATACATATAAAACTTTGTGATGTTAATTATACTAAGATAATTGTACGTGGTTGCACGCACTATAAGTTTACTTTCTTAATAAAATCTACAACAGGTAATTTATGCCTATCAAGAATTAATATGTAGAGAACTTGTATTTTGTTTGACTTAGCTAATTGCAACTTCTATAACTTATCACATTTTCTAACAAACATTTTCAATATATTAAATTAAGTATGAAAAAAAGTAAACCACCTTTAACAAAAGGTCACTAAAAATTATTAAATAAGATTTTCCCGATATACTGTTGATCTAATTGAATAGGTCATTTCTTGATTTTTCATATTAAATATACTGAGAGGATTTTTTTAATGAAAAAATGGCTAAAAATCATACAGCCAGTTACAAAATTAAAAAAATTATATATAAACCTATATCTAATCCAAACAATAAAGCGCAATCACAAAATAATGTAAGGTCAGAAACTTCTCGTCCAGAGGTCTTTCAGTACATTTTGGACCACACTTGGGAGGGTATATACAGCGTGATCTCCCAAGAAATGCGGAAAATGAAATGGTGTACTAGTCTTCAATGTGGGAAGGCCCCTGCAAAATTTTAGAAGATTCTGAGGTAATTTAGTATTTTAAATTATTAGAAGATACACTACTGATGTTGAGTAAATCCTGACCTACTCCTGAATAGATCGACGAACTTACTTGTGAAAGAATGTATTCGAGTTGTTTACATTTCCTTAATTGGCATAAAAAGTGAAGCCGGCCGGCGAGATCAAAAAAGGGGGTCTACACACGATCCAGCGGCAGGGAGCCAACATTGTCGGTACGCTTTGAAGATAATTGGAATTCCAGCGGATCAGTTCACTTTTACGAATGAGTTCAAAGCATGCCGACAAGGCTGGCTCTCTGCCGCTGCATCGTGTGTAGACCTAAAAAGTCATTGACCGGTTTAACTAAATATTTCATATATCTGCTTGTCGTTTCCGCATAGGGTCAATGTCTTCGATTTATTTCGATTTATTTCACTATTTTTGATTCGATTAAAACCAAAAAGTCACTTCTATCTTATTCAGCTTTGCTATCAGTCTTGTCAATCCCAAGTCTGATAAAGTGATATGGTTGTACCGCATTACGTTAGATTAGTTAAAGTCATTGGCGGCGCATCTCTACAAAAAAATAAGGTAATTTTTTTGGTCATTTTTTTTAATTTTTCATTTTTTTAACTCCTTTCGGTGGGGACAACCTGCTGTTAAATTTTCCGCATGTCATGTATAAAACAAAGATAAGGAACAAAGCTAACCTATAACTCAATTTTCCAAGAACTCCATTAAATGTCCAAATTATTCTTCCATATTTAACGATTAATAGATAAAGTATATTGAAAGGTCCAAATGTTGCCATATTTATTATATTGTTATATAACTTATCAGATGCCTCTGCATATCTTTTACATTCAAGAAATATATGATCCAGGCCACCTGTTCGCAAATATCAGAACTGTAAATTTTTAGTTTAACCAAATGTTCGGGGTAAAGGCGCAGTTACACGGCGCGTGATTAGGCGAGCCTGGCTCGGCGAGTCACGAAACACGCGCCGTGTGACATAGGCAACTTGGCATGGCTTGCGACTCGCAAGACGTTGCTCGCGTCGGCTCGCGTTTTCCATCTAGTTGTCGGTAACTGCGCCTGAAGATCAGTCATCAGTCGATCCATGCAGTTTGACGAGCCTACAATCCACAACCCCATACGAAATCTGCATTGGTCACGCGCCGTATTGACACATCTGGCTCGCTATCCGTTACACGACGCGTGGTTTGGCGAACCACGCACCAGGTTCGTGGATCGGCGAACCACGCGCCGTGTAACTGCGTCTTAACATGGATCACCAAATTTCAGGCGTATAACCGTTATAAGTTATTTACTTGAGCAATTATAGTTTTCATGCCAAAACTAGTCAATTTCGTCGATTCTTTGCTCGTGTAATCCTAATTATTCCTTAGTTAGATCTAGGTATATTTATTGCATCCGTCATACATAATTTATAATTAGAATTAATTTCTACATCAATATTGTCCTTGACTAGATCATCTACGTATTCTTTATCCTTCAATCCGTCTTTACTCATACAAAATATACCTCTCTCTTTTCATTAAAGACATTTTGCACTAAGTTATTAATGCATATAATAAGGTGATGAGGTCATCAGAACTGATAGGGAATTACAAAGAATATCCTTGAGAGCTTCATAGATGTCGCTTCTGCTGTAAAAATAGAGCACTCTGTCGTAAGTTTTAATTCACTCTCGATATTTTTTTAATGTGTTGTTGTATATAACATGTACATACTGTGTCAGTCATCTTAATGGAATTGGAATTTTTTCGAGTGTGATTTAGAGAATTTACACTCATCTCCAGATTTTCACTGTAATGAAGTATAGATAATATCAAGTCCGTAATAACGAATGTATGAAAATTATCTGTTAAATACCCAAAATAACATTTTTCAATAATTAAGAGGAAATAAAAGATATTCTGAAATTTTAAAACTATTTTAATTATTTTGGTTACGCAAAAACAATAAGACTGAAGCGACGACATAAAACGTCAATATTAATAATAATAATAATAATAATAATAATACATTGCCTTTATTTCAGTATTATACATTAATACAATACCTAGGGCAAAGTCTAGCCGAAGCTACTCTACTTAACCCTAACCGAACATAAACATTAACACTAAGTAATAAAGATAAAAGATATGTTTTTTAAAACTAAAATCATTATTAATTTTGCAAAATATGATATTAAATCTTAAAATATGTCAATAATACTACAAAATGTTTGTGAGACAGTGACGCAACAAAATACAAAGAAAAAGAAAAAAGAGAAAGGAAAGGGAACATATATAAGACTAAAATACAGACAGATTAAACTATACAGACAGAAAAACTAACTGCTGTGATTGCGGATTTAAAAATTCACCAGGATACATGTTTACTATTTTAACAATTGGACAAGACTAAAATTGCCCTCTTAGGCACTAATTGAAACAAGTGCACCATACCTGCTATACCCGACATCCAAGAAAATCTCTGGAATCGCCAGCCGCATTCAACGACGACACGCGTTACGCAAATTGGTTTGCTATCGAACAATAGAAATGCCGCACGTCGGTCATAACTTGACCACAAAGATTAAAACTTACCTTACAGATTAGGTTATAAACAATATTTCAATAAAGACAAGGAAGGCTAGAGCTCCGGACGATATTTCTTACACTATACGACCGGGATTCTATCAGCGAACAGACTTTATATACTATTTTACAAATTCTTATTATTAGTTATTATGTTTCTTATTACATAGCCGTATATTCTGCGGCTTGGGTAAAAATTACCTAATATAAGTTTATTAACCGACAACAAAGCTACTTTTATCAAGTCGGTTACTTACCAAACGCTTCAATATTGCATCGCGACTACGTGAAAAGATTGGATAAAACCATGTGGCCAATTAGTTTGCGAACAAAATCCTTAGATTATGCTTTTATGTACTTTTAAGGCATTTCATCAGATATGTTTTATTGTAATTCATGACTTCCTTTAACGTGACTCTAAGGTATATTTTAAACATTTAGAACAATAGAGGGGTTAAAGAATATAATAAAAAAGTTACAATTTGTGATTTGGATTAATTTTTTGTTCTTGGTGAAACGCAATTCAATGACTAAGATCAGGATTAGGACAATTTAGTCCTCAAAATCTCTGAAAAGTAACAAATGAAATATATTGTCTTCTCATGCATTTAACGGCTGCAACACCGCTTATGCATATTTTGGAAGAGGAAAACTTCAAACAACGGCCTTAATACAGCAGGAAGAATTGGGAAGATTTTGTTTATGCACTGAACAGTCCAGTCTATAAAAGAGAAAATCGGAAATGCTGAAGAACGATTGCTCTCTACAAAAAGCCGTAAAATTACAAATGTCATCAGATTTATTATATCCAACAGTTTGGTTAGCAGTCCACTTCACTCACAATTTTTATTTGATCGAGATTCCCATCAAAGTCTAAGGCTCTGTGCTTCAGAATTACAGAATTTGTTCCCAGTACTAGCAGAATGAGGACAAATATATCGAGGACATATATTGCAGTCTGAGAAATGGGGGGTGGATGAACCAATTTTCTTACTCCAATACTCACCACCGACGCACCAGCTCTAACTTCTCTTCTACAACTTATTCACGCAATTACAAGTTACAGAAAACAATGTGGATGTGCCCTAAAGTCGGTTTCCATTACTCAACGATATGCACAAACTGCCATGGGGTTATTTTAACGCAACCACCATCGAATAAATCATCAAAAAAGACATTGCAATCGAACAAAACACTTCGAAATTTTAGTGGAATATGTCTTCAGGGGAAATACTAAGAAACAAAATCTCTACCTCATCGATGTTGTTATATAAGCGGCTCATGTCTACTTTCATCATCGATTCAAGAACCTAAAACATATGAAGAAGCATGTGAATCGCCAGAATGGATGCAAGCTGTGAAAAGTGAACTAGACTCTCACGAAAAACTTCAAACATGGATGACAACTCAATTACCTAAAGATCATGTAGCCATTGATACTCGTTGGATATTTAAAATAAAGGAAGATGGAACGAGAAAAGCAAGTTTGGTTGCTAACGGTTTTCAGATTTTTCAACGTATCATACCTTAGTAGATATCTGAATAAACCAACCACCCAAACATGGAAAGCAGCTAAACGTCGCTCACCTCAATTCTACAAAACATCTTAGACTGAGATATATCACGGAAAGAAATGGTTTGGAAAGAATGTATGAAGCTGAAGTAGATCGAAAAACGAGCAAGACTGTCAGTGGATTTGTAGGTTTTCATGCTGCAAATCCTGTAGCTTGGCATTCCCGAAAACAAATCTATTTAGCTGGCTCAGCAGCCCAAGAATTAGCAAACCTAAAAGGTGTTGCGTCGGAATTTGGTGACAGCAAGACTGTTATTTTAAAAGTACTATTTCTAGGATGAGAAATTATAAAAACGAAGTAAACATAATAATATAGAGATACGTCTGAGAAAATAAATTTTGATCGAGTATATCAGTTTTAATGAAAACTGCGCCGATATGTTTACCAACGGCTTTGGTAAAACTTAAATTTCAAAAGTTTAGAGATTGTTTGTTAGAGAATTAATATATTTATTTGTTTATCTTGCAAATTTTAATTTTTGTCGGCAATTCAATGCATTTTTTAATACATTTAACTGAGGATTAAGGATTTAAGAAACTAGTTAGATATTATCAGTTGACTAGTTATTATATTAAAACCTACACACTCACAGTTGTTGACATAATTCATTGTAATTAATAATTTTTATACTTGGGTCAAATAAAGGATAAAATAGATTTATTCTGGTTATTTGTCCCTGATTTCCACGAGCATAATATTTATCAATTATGAGATGTAGCGCCCATCAGGCTAATGGAAATTCTTTTGATATTTATCCTACCCCTATCGAGAATATAAACTTTTTATAATTTTTTTCTATTTTTTCTAATTTCCGTGAACTATTTGTAAGGAGGAAAAATGAGACTACCATAAAATTTGTATTACAATGTACACGATTGTTTAATTCAACAGTTTCTAGATTAATTATTAACCACAGTATAAAGTAGAAAAACTAGTACAATACATACATTTGTTCAAGACAGGCACATTGCAGATTGCGTTTCTACTTTACAGATTAAAATAAGCCGTGAGTAGAAATGTGTTGAAATGTTAAGAAAGAATAATATGAAACTCCTATAAACGTGAAAAATATACAGCAGCTTGTACAGTATTTAAGTAAATCCCTCGGCAGAATAACAACATGTTTGACAGTTTACTGCTGTAATCCGATTGTGTGACATCCTGTCCAAGTTCAATCGGACCTTCCTTTTGTCCAGCTTTGCGAAATGACAAGGGTATACGAACCGGTAGCTTTGAATTCACCAAAAAGTCGTAATAACAGACCTTAGTCTAATTTATAGCTGAGCATCCGGTTACCTCAATGCTCGTTTTGTGTACGCCTTGAGGTTATTTTCGCTTAAATTGAACATGGTAATACGCTCGGCAGTGAAAGCCGATTTTCAACTGAAGTGGATCAATAAAATTGTATGTGCATATTGCAATGAAAGGCCCATATCGAAAACATATGTTGAACTTAAACGTACTTTATTCAATTTTTCTAATAAAACTTACACCGAGCGCAAGTTTCGCCAGGTGTTACAGAATGATTCGAGAGCATTTTACTTTATTTAAGTACGTCTGCTTTTCCACAAAAATATAATTTAATATATCCCGTTTAGTTTATTTCTTCTTTACTTCATCAGCTATGACTATAAATATGGAAAAATATAGCCCGTAAGTTTGTAAATAATTTTCCTATGGAGAGTTTTAATATTTAACTTTTTCAAACATCAATTTAAAAGCGCCTATATAGAAAAGGATTATGTGCTTGTACGTAAAGTCAATTACATATTTAAAAACAATAACAATAGATGAGACAAGCGCAGAGTCGTCCTAACTATACTCGTATCTCGATACGAAAAACTAAGTAACAGTTCTCGTTAGTACTTAGACGGGTGATATATAGGGAAATACAGTAACCTCGCTTCATCTTCTAGCGGCTTGTGAATCAGCGGATACGCAGAAGCTATGCCATTTTAGGCGAGGATTACGGAATGGGTATATCGCCCTTCGAAGGGGAAGTAAAGCAGTCGGTACCTCATCTATTGCATATTAGGCAAATAAAAATCCCTACTCTTTTTACGAGAAGAGGTCAGCAAAATTTTCAGGTGGTCTCCTGGTGTCGGTGATTGGTTTTGGTCACGAAAATAAGCCGACATTAAATAGGTTTATTAAAAAAAAAGTAATATATACGAAGTCCTTTTTCCTGTGCCATAACGTTCCTACATTCAAAAGGAGTCATGTACCTACGTACCGGATAATTTTAAATGAGTATTAAACTTGTGTTCAAATAATTCGTTGTATTGATTGCAATAACACAGAAATGTGTGATTTGTAAGGAGCTTCACGAGATGGTGCACAACAATATTCACAGACCGGTTTCTGGCTATTGGAGTTCATCTGCAGGTAAAAGCATACTCACTATGACACTACCAGTTCCTTGTAAGATTGGAATATACAAAGTGCCTCAAAATTAACGGTCATAAATTATGCCATAAATTAAGGCCTTTGCATTCCTCCACTGTCTACGTTTTTTGCACGTAATACAGTTATACCCCCTAAACTGCAAGCACAATAAGCAGTTTTTTACCGATAACTTTTGAACTGCTTGCCATATTTTCATCAAACACATGTTCGCTTGTCCTTTAATCAGTAACATCTCTGATCGCTCTAAACCTGATTGTTATAAAGGATGATTGTTTCATTTTCCGTGGCTGAACTATTTTGTAGCCAACTAAAATCAAAGATTTGGTTGAATTGTCGGATACATCTTTAGAACATTTTTGAGACTACTTCTTAAAGTCCTAATTTACGTGAATATAAATGTCAGCATTTATTATTAGTAGTGACGTTCCTAGCTGAATTAAAAAAAAAATGAAAAAATAAAAAAAAGAAGATAAACTACTACATTCCCCAAAAATATACAGACATGCTATTTAGTTTCGAGGAGTTTAGTTTAGTCGAGGAACCACTATTAAATGCCGTAGAGGAAAATCGAAAGGTTAGTATAAAGCTGCTAGGGCTACAAGTGGATGTTTACAACAACATGGTGTGAAGGATTCTGCGGGAACATTTTTTGCACCCGTACCACCATACTCAAGTGCAAGAGCTTCTTCCAAGAGATTTTCTTTTAAGGGTAAATTTCTGCCCAATGCTTCAACGGAAAATGAAGATGGAATGATTTTATGCAGAAACTGCTGTGGATTGATGAGGCGACGTTTATCATAGATGGAATATACTATACTAGGAACAGTTGTACACGGGCAATAAGAAAATCCTTTTTTATCATAACTTTCAAAATCCCAACATAATTTCAGTGTTAATAGTTGAGTTAATATTGTAGGGAATTTCTTAATCGGTCCCATTTTTTCCGCCTGGTAGGGTAAATGCAGCCCTAGTAGATAAAAGGAGAGGCATGTGACATTGATAGGGGCAACGATTTACGGTACGCGTTTAATTCAGAATCATTTAAATCACATTTTACCAAAAAGGTGTGTAGGACGAGGCCCCGTGCGCCTGTTTCGTGGCTTCCAAGTTCCCCTGACCTCACAAATATGGACTTCTTCCTCTAGGGGCGCATGAAATGCATTGTTTATTCTGTGATCATTTGATAATATTGCAGATTTAAGAAAATTAATAATAAACACTGCTAACGCTGAAACACGTCGATTTTGTTTTCGAGGGGGACGTATAACACGTATAACCTTGATAGATTGAATCCCCTTGTTTCATACTCTACGCGAGAAAAGCAATCCTTTCAAAATTATTAAGCGGGTAGGGGTTAAGTGATACCTTGTCTTAAAGGTATTTCGATTCTCTTAACAACTGTGTAAAGTTTTTTACATTCGAATTGAATTGAAATACCTTTCAAGCGAGGTATCATTCGACCACTTCCATTTAAAATTATTGAAGCTTTCCTCGCATAGGGGATGAAATAAGGGGGTTGAATTTATTATGGCTAGACGTCCCCCTAGAAAACAGCGACGTGTTTCAGCGTTTACTAAAAAGATTACAGAATAGAAGAAAAGGGGGTGGAAAGTTTTAAATGGCCCACGTTGTATATAAAAATATTTTTTTTATTTTGTATTTTTATATTTCAATGTCTGGGCTTTTTATCCAAATTTGATTGCTTATTGCCTTCAGTGGAATAACCTAACTTACAAGTTGCTTAGTTATCCACAGTGACTTAGTGAACTTGAAGTGTCATAATGGACGTGGATATGCCTCCGTATTAATGAAGGCTAGTAGCCAGAAACCGGTTCGGATGTGACGTTCTGTAGTTCTGTACCCCCTCACCTTAAAAAGTTCCTTAATTAAAAATAAATACCTTACTGTTGACTTATGCGTAGAAGTTTGATAATTATTATAGCACTACCATCCTTTTTTAAATACGTAAAAATATTTACGTGTATTTTAGATATTCTTACATTTCAATATTATTTATTATCATTTTACTGTTTGCAATTTCGGAATAACATCAATTCAAAGACATATTCATTTGACATGAATTTAGATCCACATAGCACATATGATACTATTAAGTACCACCAGGTTTGTAAGTACATAGAGCTACATACTAATTAAGAAACTTCCAATTCGTACCGACGTTACTATGAAACTAATAGGTATAATTAGCTTGGTGAGTGGCAATTCAGTATATGACAGGCACCAGACCGAGTTATTAAATATCTTATTTTCATAACATCAAGCAAGTTAGCCGTGGAAATAATCAAAATAGTGCTTTATGCTGTGCATTTGTAGAGATATGTAAAACAGACGGTAATTCATGCAACTTCAGTGGCCAATAAAACCTGTTGTATTTCACATTACTATGTAATTATATCCTCAATGGAACTGGCGTTAAAAATAGTAGTACACTGAATCCAGCACATAGTGAAGAATATTGTCGGGCAATTAGTATGTTTTAGATCTGTTGGGGTAGGAAGAAGACATAGGGGAAAAGGTTTTGAGAAATTTCAGTTTTGTAAAAAAGAATAGTAAATAGGTTGTGAGTTTATCGATAGGAAACTGGCTATAGTTTTGTAAGCATTCAAAATGACTTGAAGACGATCAAATCAATATTCCGGACGCAATTTTTAAGATATAATCAATTTTTTTTTTAATACTCATCATATAATTCCCAATCGATTCCTCTGTGCAGAAATTTGATATAGTTTTCCATTATTTTTTAATACTTACGGAAAGCCTGGAAAATTGTATATTTTCCCTACAAGTATCCTTACATGTTTCTAGATGCTCAATTATTTATCTAAAGAATTCAAAATAGGCTCTATGCGGGTTTTCAGGGTCGCTAATTACAAATTGGATGTTAAAACTGGAGAATTCCGCGAGAAAATCCAATATGGCGGCATTTCCATTTCCTTTTATTACAGTTTAGAGAATTGTGTAATGTGTACTGATTCGGAATTTTTTGTGAAAATAGGAAAAACTTCGAAAATTCAAGTTTTTAACGAAATAGCTTGAAATTCTTATTTAGTGGATTTTTGGGTAGCTGATTATGAATTTGTTCTGAAAATTGGAAAATTCGATATGCCGGATTTTCCAGTTTTAAAAAAATAAGTTTACAGAACAGTGTAATACATATAAAGGGTTTCCAAAGTTACCGATTTTGATTTTTTAGTCAAAATTGGAAAAATGAATTCGGAAAATTCACTTTAATGAAAATTGTATGAAAGCAAAAAAATTGTTTCCTTTAATATTGCTACCGTGTTCCTGTGTATTTTGGTGCAATGTATCCGAGTCTGGCAAAAATACTTCTTTCTCGTCCAAAATACCCACCTATAGTTTAAAGTACCCTTCCCCTGTTTGAAATACCCAACCTCTGTAAAAAATAAATATGCTTAATGCTTTATGTCTATTAAAAAAAGATAGAATCAGCAACTGTGAAAACCCCTTGTTATTATGTATTACACATTTCTGTAAACTTATGTTAAAAGAACTGGGAATCCTCCATATTGAATTTTCTTCACGGAATTTTCTAATTTCCATTAAAAATTCGTAATTAGCGACCCATAAAATTCCCCGAATAAAAATTTCAGGCTATTTCGTTAGAAACTTGAAAATTTTCGAAAGTTTTCCTCTACCATTAAATTTTCATCGAAGCGGATTTTCCGAACAAAATTTTCCAATTTTCACAAAAAATTCAGAATCAGCAACTCAAAAAACCCCTTGTTGTACATATTACATCATCTTTAAACTGTAATAAAAACATGAAAATGCCGCCATATTGGATTTCCCTAGCAGAATTTTCCAGTTTTCACAATTTGTAATCAGCGGAAACCCCCATATTTTGAACTTTTTAGATAAATCATTGAGCATCTAGAAACATCTGAGGATACCTACTTGTAGGGAAAAAATGCAATTTTCCGGGCTTTCCAATACTATAGAAAAAAAAATTAAAAACTATAACAAAATTCCACACTGAGCGATCGACAGGGAATTATATGACGAGTATTTAAAAGAAAACTTAAATTTATCTTACAAATTGCGCATGGAATGTTCATTTGAACGAAGAACAAGTATTTTGCCTCCCTGTGCGGGGTCCATTTCCAAACGAATTAACAAAGGAAACTATTTAGGCCAAAGTTCTGGTAGGTTTAAAGTCGAATGAAGTGGAAAATATTTGATAACTGTGATTTTTTGCATTTTCAGGTGTATATCGACGTAAATATAGTGTACCTAGATTTACCTAAAACAGTTACAGGTGGAACGTAATTAAAAATGTCAAAACATATAATTTTAAAACAATGTAATATTTCGTAAAAAGTGTGTAGATTTTTTCTCTATTTTATGACAAAAAAAATGAGCTGAACTTTGTAGATATATATCTTATTTTATTGCTAGCTCCTGTGTTCCGCATGGGTCGAATTTGGGACGACTTTTATTTCTATTCTTCATTAACATCTAGCTGAGGAATTAACTTGCGGCAATCTATTTTTTACTAAACAAAGTAATTAATTAACCAATTGCAAATAAAATAAGTTTGCTGCTGAGTATAAAATAGTTTTCTATTCACGTAATAAAAACCCTTTTCATTACCATATTGATCAAATAAACCTTAGAGTAGACACTATCAGTGACCTAAGTGTTGAATTTGATAATAAATTATTTTTTACAAGTCACATAAGCAATATAATTTCATCGGTCCTAAAATCGCATGGCTATACAGGGTAGACCATTAATAATAGACCATAGTTCACGGGTAGATTTTTTGGACCAAAATATGACCATATGACCAAACATGATTTAGTAAACTGTTTCTGTGGAAAAAAATACAGTGTCAAAATTGTAATTTGTTTTCTTTTTTTTTTGCAATATCTCAACTACCTCTTGACCCATCTGCTCCCAATTTGGTAAGGAAACATTTTTTAAGCTAAGGAATAATAATTTATGTTTCACTTCACGCTAGCCCATGGAGGGCGCCTCGTGAGCTATACCTGATGATGCATCTTTTTTTCTCTTTTTTTTTTTACGAAATGTAGTGGCACATCTGAGTTATTATATGTAAATGACAGAATTAAGACGCCACCAAATCGCACTTTTCAATAAATGCAATTTGTCCTTTTCAAATTGAGTTTGTTTTTAAAGAATTCTTGAGATTTATGCGGCAGTTTTCTCGAAAACGGTTGGAATAATCAAGTTTTATCAAGGGTACCTTTTTTACGTAGAAATGACTCCGGCATGAGATTTTCTAGTCAAAAATGCCACTACGTTTCGTAAAAAAAAGAGAAAAAAATATTCATCATCAGGTATAGCTTATGAGGCGCCCTACATGGGTTAGCGTGATGCGATACATAAATTATTGTTTCTCAGCTTAAAAAATGTTTCCTTACCAAACTGGAAGAAGATCGATCGATCAAGAGGTAGTTGAGATATTGCAAAAAGAAATTCAGATTTTGACACCCTGTATCTTTTTTCACAGCAACAATTTACCAAAGCATATTTTCATCCAAAGAATCTACCCTTCAACTATGGCCTATTATTAATGGTCCACCCTGTATAATTCATCACGGCAATGTAACAATGGCCTTGATAAATTACTTTATTTTCTTGACTGTTAATATCAATCTGGTTATAGTCCAACGCAAATTAGATATTTTAGAAGAAATAATATATAAAGTAAAATTTGAGATGCGTACTCTAAATAGGGTCAGAAATAGGTACCCGAAAAGTCCCCCCCCCCCTGGAACGGTGGAACGTCCTTTTTTAAAAGCTTTTATTTAACTTGCAATGTTTTTTTATTTGTGTGTTTGTATGTGTGTTTGTTAGTTTAGGTCAAATCTTGGAATCTGAATTTCGACTAGTTCTAATTAAGCTAGAGCTTTGAAATTTGGCACACGTGTATAAGTCCGGTAACAATGCAATATAGCAATTATCGGTCTAAATCCAATATGGCGGACGTCCCAAGATGTCGGATCGGCTTTTTAGTCACAACCCAGAGGTGGAAAAGGGGTGGGGAGAGGTGGAAAAGGGATGGGGAGAGGTGGGAAGAGGTGGGGAAGGGGTGGGAAGAGGTGGTGAAGAGGTGGGAATGGGTGGGAAGAGGTGGGAATAGGGTGGAAAGAGGTGGCGAGAGATGGGGAAGAGGTGGGAAAGGGGTGGGAAGAAGTGGGAAGTAGTGTTAGAGTGTGAGTGTTAGAAGATGGGAGAGGGAAGGGGTAGATGGCGGTGGCAAATGAAAGGGTTTTGTCTGTCTGTAAAATAAGGAGACTAAACAGTAAAAAATAAAATTATATAAAAAAAATATTTTTATTTGAATAAACTACTAAAAAGCAAAAATATATTTTTTTAAATTTATACACCTGGAAATCAAAAGCTTTGGGGGCGGTCAATTGATCAAAGTAACTATACAATAGCGCTATATGACCGCCCCCAAAGCTTTTGGTTTCCAGGTGTATATATTTTTAAAAAATTATTTTTGCTTTTTAGTAGTTTTTTCAAATAAATGCATTTTCTTAAAAATATTTTTTTTATATAATTTTATCTTGCAAAAAACCAATCCGAACGGAGACTTAAAGCTGGTTTCTCACTTTTATCTTGTAAATCGTTCGTCGGGAGAGAAAAAAGTATAGGAAATAAAAAATTTGTCGTTAAATTCTGCATAAAAAATGTCCTATTAACCTTGTAGCTTATCCTCATCTATTTCGCGTTAACAGCGTCCGAACAGAGGGGCTAGTTTGGAGCGCATAGGTAAAAATCGATTCTATTCGAAGTTTCACAGCGAAAATCTTAAAACCGGTTACTTTAACGAAAAAAATGCTCAGGAATGAATTTATTTTTATTTTTTTTTTTTATTTATTGAAAATGTCATACAGAGATAAGATATTCACTGTGAAACTTCGAATAGGATTCATTTTTACCTGTGCGTTGTTAGCACGAAATAGGTGAGGATAAGCTAGAAGGTTAATAAAAAAATTTTTATGCAGAATGTAACGACAATTTTTTTATTTCCTATGCTTTTTTCTCTTCCCACGAACGGTTTACAAGATAAAAGTCAAAAACCAGCTTTAAATGTTTTTTTGCAAAAAAAAGGACATTCCACCCCTAAATGGGGGGGGGACTTTTCGGGTATCTATTTCTAACCCCATCTAGAGCACGCATCTCAAATATTATTACTTTATAAATTATTTCTTCTATTCACTGTTTTTTAATCTAATTTGGGTGTACTAATATCAAATTAACTTCATATGTATCCTGGAATTTTCCGGTCTTTGAAATGAAAATTTTTGTTTTCTTATGTTTCGGTTTATTCACCATCGTTAAAAAACTATGATATTTCCAAAAAAACAACGATTTTTTGTGTTCTTTTATATCAATTATTGTTACATATAAAAAAATATTTTTGTAAATATTGTTGTTCTCTGACAAATGTAAGTAAACCGAAACGCAAGAAAATATAATAATTACTTCCACATCCAGTGGAAGTATAGTAACGACAAAAAAATTTTTAAAAATTTGTATTGTTCACATAGGCTTAAAATGTCATGAAACGTCGAGATTTTAAGTTTGAGCAAAAAAAAAAAAAATTTCTGTCTATCCGTCTTTTTTGTGCGCACGTTTACTCTGGAACCGTTTAATATATTGACTTGAAATTTGGTACACATATGTACTTTAACGAGGTCTGGAACTTGATTATATCTTCATCTTGTTCCGTCGAAGGGTTGGGGGGTAAATTGGGATAAATTTGGTGTAAGTTGGTAAATCAAGCTGGTAAGAGTCCATAAAATTGGTATTTAGTATATACAAGAGAAACTAAGGTCTCAAAAAAATTTTGGCAATAGCCACCACCATTACCACCCCCACCCCATTATTAAAGGGGATGAAGAAAAAATTGTGATTTAGTGTATTTACAAGAACGAGAAGCCTTCATCCACACCCACTACCACCCCTATCACCACCCCCACCCCACTACCGATGTGGGGTATTGTTTTATGGTTATTTTGGGTAGAGGATTTCAAATATATTATTAAAGTTCCATAAGCAATTATTTCCACATACAAAGTTTTCTCGATATGACTTGGATAGAGAATCTAGATGTGGAAGTAGTGATTCCTTGGGCAGCGGTTTTTTATTTTCATGTAAAAGAATCGAAAAAATGAAGTATGGCAATTGAGAATAATCACAATAAAACTGAATTCTTTAATATTTTTCACACCGCCTAAAATGATGACTTTTATGCAAACCAGTATAATATATATTTCAATAATAATTACTGTATTTTCGAGCTACAGCGACACGGCCTGGTTCAAATTCAGTTTTAATATTAATCACATGAATAAATAATATTAAATCTGTCGGTAAAATTAAGGAAAAGTCAATACTGTGAGTAATTAACGTGCCAACTTTATTAACGCGACTCTCAACTCAGCTGTGTGACAAGAGTGAACTGTTTTTACGTTATTTTTAATTCAACTTCCGTGTATCTACTCAACTCCACTAAATGTGTTGACATTTTTTATTGATCTTTTACTTGTTTATAAAAACACATTAAAATTTCTCTTGATACTCTTTCCGAATAAAAGGATACATCTGGTCTAGTTTTATAGCGTTCCTCTTCAATTTTATATTAAGCCATAACTTGCACTCCTTTTATTGAAGAGAATGCGTTAAGCAAGAATTAAGTGTATCTTCGTGGAATGTATAATGTTTTAGTACCCATTATTTTTTATAGTTTATAGCACACATGCTGAAATGTTGCCAAAATTATCACTTTTCTTTATTTTACTATGAAAAATAGGAGGGAAGGTTTTAATTGTTATAATTATTTATGTAGTTTACTTCATTGATGTTGTTTCTAATTGAACCATAAGTGTATATGTGAAAAATGATAGAAAATCAATTCAACAGGTGAGGTCTTTCAAATTATTAGGTAATATATAAATCTGTCTCTAGATTGGGAAACTCATGCAACTTATAAACGTGGTAAATGTACAAGTAACTGTTTCGCTTTGAAATGGTTTTTTGAAAAAAAAATATCATTATTTACAATCACTTATATTGGCGCAAAACATACGTTTGGAGTATGATCTCTGGTTAAATTATATCTGGCGAATACGAATACGGTGTCTATTTTCCACTGAAAAGCAATATGCCGCTATATTTTGATCAAATACACTGTACAATCTTCAAAAACATTATCCTAATCTAAAATGAATCTCCTTGGAGTAGAAATAAGAAATAACCGTGCCAAATGGCATTCCATGGAGTTGAGATGCCGAGAGCCTCTACTAGTATATATAGACCCAGCAGGGGCCGCTGAGAGCCCCCCTTGGCCAGAGCATCTGCTCGGTAGTTACCCTCAATGTTGTCCAGGCACCCAGAGAAGTTTGACCCAGTATATTCTCCTGTGCACAGACCAAAATAGCAAATATCTCAGCCTGGAATATAGAATATCGTGGCAAATTTACCCAGGGCATAAGAAACTTTAACCACGGATCTTTCACCGTATATCCCCGCTCCAGAATTTTGCTCATACCTCGATTCGTCCGTGAACCAGACGATATCGACAGAGTATGTCCACGAGTCAGTTCCAGTCATCCCTTTTATGGATGATAACCTCAAAGGGTTCTAAGAAGGAGCAAGAGGGCACCATATCATCACTTCTAGCTTCCAAAAGTGTATGAGACCATATCGCGTCGGATAGGGTCCTTGTGTGACCCACAGGTTCTCCTACAACCTTTCACTGACTACCGCTCCTCAGTCTGTAGGCCTTTTTCCGAGCCTCAGCTTCAATCACCAGGTGAAGGGGCGCAAGGTCCCACAGCTGCAGTGGGAGTCGTGCGTATCGCTCCTGTGACTCCCAAACAGGCGAGTCTTTGGAGTTGTCTTGGCTTCTATTGAATGTAGAGCGTGTTTAGCCGGCCACCAAACAACAGAAACATAAGTTATCACTGCTCTTACAATAACAGTATAGTACCACATTGTTACCCTGGGGTTTAACCCCATGATTTACTACAGGTCCTTCTACACAACCTAAAGAGTAGTACTGGTCCTTTGTTTTGTCTCCTTATGTGATCCTTCCAAGCCAGTTTATATTTCAGGATGACACCCAGATACTTCACCATCCTGGAGATCGTAAGAGTAGTGGTATAGCCGTCTAACCTGCGTCTCCCATGGCATATGCACTAATCCTCATCTGAAAGTACATAGCTTCTACGTATACACTGATATACAAGCTGCTACAAGGTGGGACGAGATCGCCGTGTTTCCTTAGACGGTTTACCCATCTAAGTACTAACTGCGATGAACGTTGCTAAATTTTGTGTATCGAAATACATGTACACTCAAGGCGCCTCTACGCCCGCCCCTACCACAGGACTTAATTACACTAGTTTATATTTGTCAGCATTTTCAATGGCAATGGCTGGTTCATCATCTGAAAGAATAGTGAGAAACATAAAACAATATTATAATGAGGTCTGATTTCAAAATTATTAATTACTTTTTACGTAATAGTAATTATTCCTTGAGTTGATGGTACTTGAAATATGAATTGGTCTTAATTTTAGTTGCTTTTATAGGAAAATATTTTAATTGTTTGTTATAGGAGTTACCTTTCTCTTGTCAATCCCTAAATCTTTTATTTTGATTAAAGAAAGGCAACTAAAATATGAAATCATAAACATTTTTTTGTTTGATGATAAATTACGTTTGAAAGTTGAGGCAGACAAATTTGATGAATAGGGCACTCCGCCTCCTAGTTGTTCCGCTTTACCTTCCCACAATGGGCAATTATGGTCCCTACTCTGAAAATAGACATGGGAAATAGCACAATAGACTGTTGAAATTACGCTATTAGGTATCCACGTATGAAAATGTAACTATAATTTTTAACACAATGAAAATATGATGAAAACACGTCGACTTACTATCAATATTTCGGACGAAGATCGGACGAAGCTTTATAGTTTCAATAATAAAATAGTGACAGTTCAAGTGTTTTAATATAAAAACGGTAGCCCAAATCCAGCCGCGCTCCGTGCTGTTCTTATATAAGGACACTATGCAGGTAAATAAATACAAAGTGGGCTATTATTTCATAGACAGTTGTCGTAATTAGTAAAGTAATAATCTGTACATAATTTAAATCTGTTGGCGTTTTACATATTATGCAAACATGTTGAAAATTATTTAGTGGTAAATGTGAGTCCTTCAGAAAATATGTTTGCTTCTGAGAAGTTCTTAGCCATAGTCAGAATTTCGAAATAACGTACAAGACGATTAAGAAATAAAAAACGTGGAATTGTACCAAAAGTAAAGCATACATTTTCTTTGAAAGATTTAAAATGTTACAGGAAAAAGATGAAGAAAACTTGAACGTTCGATCTTAAGGATAGGATTTTGCAGAGTGAGAGGGAAATATGCGTTTATTTTAGGTTTATTATAAGTATTTAAAAAATCATAAATGATATAATTTTAAAAATAGTTTCAGGTACTTCCCATTGCTCTAAGGAACACAACCATATACAGTTTTTATCATAAATGTTGTATATAACTATATAGATAAATGCCATACTCTAATAATGAAATTGGGAACTATTTTCATTGACAAACGATATTCTTGTACAACAGAAATTTACAAGAAAAAATAAATAAATATATAGTTTTTTTTTTAACTATTTAACGTCGACCTATTTCCGCTGCCAGGGCCTATCACCGACGCCAGGAGACAAGCTACTCCCAACCTGGAAATTTTGCCGAACCTCTTCCCTTAAGAAGAGTAGGGATCTTTTACTTGCCTAACATTTAATAGACAAGGGACCGCCTACTTTACATCCCCTCCGAAGGATGGTATATTCACTACGTAATCCCCGTTTGAAATTACGTAGCTTCCGCGTATACACTGATATACAAGCCGCTAGAAAGTGGGACGAGAACGCTGTATTTCCTAAGATGGGTCCACCCATCCAAGTACTAACCGCGCTCGACGTTGCTTCAACGGAATATCGACTGACATTCACATTGAAGTCGTCTCTACGCTCGCCCCAAAATATATAGTTATATTCGTTAGAACAATACCAAGTATCTAAAACAGTTTTAAAAATTATACTATGTTTGGTTTTTTAATTATATATAATAAATCGAAAATAAGCGCATATTTCCCTCTCACTCTGCAAAATCATTTTCTTAAAGTTGAAATTTGTACCATAATTAGAATTAAAGTAATTGTACACAGTTGTACACAACTGTACAGTTTATTGAATAACATGATAAAACATAAGTAGAAAAATTACTCCATGTATTACACTCCTACTGCTACACATTTTTCAATCTATTTTTTAAGTTTTTAGTACACTAAATGTCAGCTATTGTTCCTGCAACTTTCTCTTTTTAAAGGTTTATGTTATCGTGGAGATTATACTCATAAACTTTTTGCTTTAGTTGTGCCCATAAACAATAAGTGGGGTAATGTCAGGGGAGGATACAGTTCTAAGTACCTTCGAGCTGCAGAACGACCACAAAAATTTACTTGCGAGTATACAAAAACCATGTCTCTCATTTCAGAAGTCGAAAAAAATGTATGGCGGGGCATTTTTTATAAAACGATATTAGAAATGAATAAAAACACAACACTTAATTAAATAAAACTCTCCGCAACAACTAATTATGGTTTGAAAGATTAATTGTTTGACAGGTACTTTTTGTCTTTACGCCTACTTGATAAATATGCTTCTTTATCTACTGTGATAATGCTGTGTCACAACGCCTACTTTTAAAAATTATTATTTGAAAAGGCTTTTAAAAAAATTTACATGCAACTCTTGATTTGCACTTTTCTCAAAACCTGTTGTACTTAGAGACTTGAAACAAGTATACCTTTTTTTATTAAGAAATTATAGAGGAATACAAACTGTATGCAAAATTTGCGATAAATGTGCGGGTGAAAAAGTTACGGCCCATTTAACACATTAAACATAGCGTACGTAACGCCCTCTAGGAGCTAGACTAAAGTTGAAGGTGTGTTATGATTTTCCACCACAAATATCCCCCACCCACCACCAATTTTCATGATAAAATGTTAAAAAAATCATTAAATTACAAAGGAAAATAAAAATTTAATTTTAACTCCGACACCCTGTACCTTTTTACCGACAAACATTTAATTAAAGCATTACTGGCTAAAACTTTTGACTCCTACTATCTACAGTTAAGTGTTGTACCATTACTTATGAATCACCCTGTATAATAACACAATAAATTGAGACTTGCTACGGTGGATAATAAATATATTAGGCATATTTATTACCCTCTGCATAATTTTGTATTTTACTGTGAAAAATATTTTGTGCTGTTTCAGTAATGTATTCATATACTACACATTTCTCCTATATTTTGAAAGAAAACAGTCAACGCACCAACTGAGCAAATGTCAGGAGCGAAAATTTTAGTATATCAATAGAAGATGCACCAGGAATTATATGCACACATCACACATCAAATACACTTTGGAAATAATGCCTTTCATCTTTTAACCCAAAATCAATAGAACAGCTAAACAGTTTTACGGAAGGCAAATTGAAACCGCAAAATCAAATATATGGAAAGTAGAGGAACCAAATTAATGACACTACATTTAAACTGATATTTCACGAAACATATTTGGGATTTTCACATGACACGTGAAAATTAAATACAGATCTGAATAATCGCAATCAATATGTCTATTTAAACATTTATATACTCTATACGTACAGTACACAAACACAAGATATATATAAATAACTAGATAAATGAATTAGAGATGGTTTTAAATATCATAATATTTTTAATGGTATTTACACAAAACTTCCCTCTTTTATTTATTAATTATTTTTTCTGTTGTGTATTGGTGTATATTTTTACTTCCAATTGTGGTTGTAAAGGGACCAAAAATTATTTTTTTTCGTTGAGATAGCCTTAGAATATCGTGAAGAGTCGAGATTTTAAGTCAGAGCAAAAAAAATATGTCTGTCTATCGGTCGGTCTGTCTTTAACTTTTTTTTTGTGCGCACGCTAACTCTGGAAAGGTTTATGATTTTCAATTGCCGTATTTATTTTATTTTAACGTTTTTGGTACACGTAAGTATTATAACGAGATTTGGAACTAGATTTTATTTTGATCTTGGTCTGTTGGTAAATTGGGGGGTAAATGGGAGTAACTAGGTAAAGTAAGCAGGTTAAGAGTCCATAAAATTGGGTTTTAGTATACTGGGCGTCAACGAGGTCACTTTCCGGCTGCCATTTCTTTATTTTTTAACGGATCGAGATGAAACCAGGCACGTATCACATGTTCCCAAAACGACATTTTTTTAACAATTTGTCAAGTTTCTACGACTTCTTATTTCACCGAAAGTGCTTTTAATTTTTAAATGGAACACTCTGTATATTTTTGTATTTTTGGAATCCAAAGGTTATTCTGCATATGACTGTACTAATTTCACGAGTGGATAAAGATCGCACTCCGCCCAGTCGCCGCGTCACTAACGGTAATTTCGGATACCAACTCTCAGTGTCAAAGTTGAAAAATAACAAATAACATGGATTTTAGCTTTTGTTTTTATATTTCTTTTCCGATACTTTTCAGACTTTTTAGTGTATACTGTGTGTTGTCGTGAAGAAGATGGCGGTGATGTGTGATATATGTGAAAAAATTTTTAATGGGCAACAAAACCTAAATAGACATAAACTTCTTGTTCACAAAATTGAGGAAAAAATATTATAACTTATGCATATGATGTTTTCAATAATAAGTGTTTGGAAGGCTGTGAAATTTCATTTAAGTTTGTGGATGATTTGAGGAATCATCTGGACTTAAAACATAATTTTAAGATAGTACGTGAAGAGTTAAAGTTCAGTTCTGAAAATGAATTTAAGACCTTCTTCTATAACTTGTGAAAACAGAAAATGCAGAGTTTAATGTATCACATGGAATTAAATTTAAAAAACTAAGAACTTTTCTTATGAGAAAAAATATTACAATTGTAGAAGCGGTGTACATAAAAAACTTCCATTAGAAAGTAGAAAGAGGGCTCTTAAAACACAAGGAAACTGTAAATTTAATATATCATGTACTAGTCAAATAATAGCAACAAAAAATATCGAGACGGACAGTTACAGTGTATTTTTTTTAAAACACATTATGGTCACAATTTACAGTTAGAACACTTACATGTGCCTTTAGAAGATAGAAAAAATATTGCAGTTAAACTTGCGGCAGGAGTATCAACTACAAAACTTTTGGATTCATACCGAGATAATATAACAGGTAACTTGTATATGACTTAAAATTTTCTATCAAAATAACCATGTTTCCGTTTTCTTTTTTAGGCGAGAAACTAAAGAGAAAAAAATTTAATTACTCGTCGTGATGTCAACAATATAAAAAGTGCATTTAATATTAATATTGCCGATGGAGTACGACATGCAGATGATGCTAAAAGTATTGACCTTTGGGTATTTTTTTCAACTTCGTTGGCAATAGCGTTAACTACTGACGTATTACTGTCTTCATCAAATAGTGTTTGGATAAAGCGCCAGACAGACAGACGTATAGGCTGATAGACAGGCGAACGGACGAATAGATAATAGACAGACTGACGGAGTCGAATAACCGTAATTTTAGTAGTCTATATAAAGTCTATAACGTAAAAATCTGAAGAAACCACGGAAAATGATTTTTTCACGAACACATCTCCTCTGAAAAAAAATTAAAGAGAACACTGACAGAAGTGATAAAGAGGATGATATCAAAGAGTATAATAGTCATCAAAGATTTTAACGCACATCTGGAACAAGAAAAAGTGTGAAAATATAAGTAATCATTTCAATTTTCAAAGTTTCCAATTTTTTTTTTTCCAAAGTAATTTTCTCTCTCCGTGCTGTGAAATATGCTACAAGACATTTGATTTTAAGTGGTCATAAAGACTGATCTAGACCAAATAAACTCCTCTGTTGTTGACATTGTCTGAAAAATTTAGTTGAATTTGTGAGTAATATACTTATGAAAAGATAACTTCAAGTGAATGCAGGGAAACGAAACATGGAACTATTGGAACTCTAAATAAGTTGGCTAAACAAATCAGAAACTGAGTTGGATGAAATTTGGTACTTGGAGATTTTAGGGTTGCTAAAGATGAAAATTTTTCTAGGTTTAAGTTAACCGACTATACAAATGTCAAAATTGTATTAGTACATTGAATATAGAGAAAGTTCATTTTTTTGGCCGTTCGGTCCATATACGATTATTGTGAAAGATTAAAAAAATATTCTTGATTTTTGTTCAGCAAGTCCATTTTGCAGTTTTAAAATTACATTGACCACCATCAAAATTTAATACGTACTGATTTTTTGGGGTGGATAAATACAAGTCGAAACTATATTTGGAAATATGATTGATTACTTGCTCATAATTCTTTAATTGCTTAATTCCAATTCTGGCGTGTAGTATGTTCAAGCATTAAACGGATTAAATCTGAAGGCATGTTAGTATCACTGATTAATTTGAAAAGGAAACGATGCGACCGCATCCTCAAATATGTTGTCATTTTCGAATTATGGCAAATTTTGAAGTGTCATTAAATTCAAAAATATAGCAAATTTTAAGAACAACTAAAATTACAAAAATACTTTTACAAATTTATTTATATAGATCACATTCAGAGTAAAACTGGATGAATTTTTCTTTTTGCAACAAATGCAATATGCTTATAGTTATACTACTGTACAGAGTAGTACGTTTAATGGTCACCATGTTTTATATTTCAAAAACTATTTGTTCATAAGAACCATTTGTAAAAATGAATAAAATCTCACTGATAAAAATCTACCTCTTACCATCAAAATATAGTTACCTTTTCATAATATTTTTCAGATACATAAAATGGACGTGGGTGTTAGGTATGGACCACCCAAGAAGTATTATTGTTGAAGACCCTTCACAGGTATTACTAACACTAATTATTGTAATGCATCTCGTTTAAGTACTTATAAATTTGTTAAGGTGAATTTTTATTTCTTCATGCATTAACGACAATTATGATTAAACGTTAATTTTAATATCAACCCATAATTTAATAGTTGGTAATCCAGTTTATAATTATCTAACCAAGTGAACAGCTTTTACCTAATACTACTAATACACTTCTTTTATCGTACTCCATTTCGAAAGGAGTAAGAATGGTGGTGGGGCACTGGCGTCTGCAAATACAAACATTATTCTAAAATATGAACTTGAGATTAAGTACACCGCATACCTGTATTCTTTTATTTTTAAATTGTCTCAAGATAACCAACGTACATTAAGGCTGGATGAAGTTGGAACAGAATAATTTCACGTTTGATGCAGTGTTGATACTTTTCTCTGAGGATGATGAATAATTTTCGAAACGTTATAGTTGTGTGTTGTCTGACCTCTATAATAAGGCTTTGCTATTTCTTGATTAATGATAAGATTAAGTTACATACGTTATTATAAAACTTGTCTAGGTATAGTACATTTTACTGATCATCGCTTATATATACATTTTTTTTATAAAGAAAAAATTATTCGTTCTACAAATTCCTAAACAGTCAATGTCTAAACAAATATTATATTTTAATTTGTTAAATCAATTATAAAGTTTTTCATTAAAAAAATGAGGTTTCACCCTCATAAACTACTTATGAAAAATACTTATTAATATTTATACCAGCCTGAGATGTTAACAAATACTGATTAATTCCACAGGTCTACAAAAAAAGATCTTGTCCTAAGGTTCTAATCTAACTTTCCTGAAGTATTTTGACGCCAATTTTGGACAATTTTTTTTTTTTAACGTGTTAGTTTTCTTTTACCACCCCCACCCCCCCCTTTCATCCCCTAAAAAGTGTAAAAAAAGACCTTGTCCTAAGGTTCTCATTTAACTTCCAAACCTTAGCTTTCCGAAGTATTTTGAGGCGCTGAAACCAATTATGGACTAAACAAAAATTTTAGGGGATATGGGGTGGTAGAGAGAAACTGACCCAATAGTAAAATTGTTTGTCCAAAATTGGCTTCAGCGCGTCAAAATACTTCAGAAAAGTTAGATCAGAATCGTAGGACAAGCAAGGTCTTATCTTTGCCTTCTTTGGGGGAGAAAACTGACACGATAGAATTTTTTTTGTATAAAATTGGCATCGATGCGTCAAAATATTTCAGAAAAGTTAAATGAGACCCTTAGGACAAGATCTTTCCTTTTGTAGACGTGTGTTATTATTTAAACAAAGAACGTTTTTTATTTGCTATATATACGAGTATAGGTTTCGTAGTTTATTATGTCGATTTGGATAGTACAGCATTTATTTATTTATTTATTTATTTATTTTTACATACACTGTTCAACAGGTACAAGTACCCAATTACAGAACAGGAATTAGCAGAAATACAAAATATACTAACTAATAAGAAAAACAAAAGTAGGTAACAGAACAACCAAGTATTTAATCCAAAATTTTAGATCTTATATCCTTCAGGCGACAGTTAAAAATATCAAGGTCGTTGGACAATTTATTTGAATTGTTACAGATGGTAAATAAAGGCGAGTTTTTTAATATGTTGGTATGAGGGGTGGGCATGTAGAAAACTTGGGCATTGCGAGAAGTCAATCTAGGGACTTGAAAATTTAATTTGTTGATTACCTCAGGTGCGTCAAAATCAATGTGTAACACTTTAAATAAGAATACTTGAGAAAGGTAGATTCGCCTGTCTTCAAGAGTAGACATGGAAAACCTTTCAAGCAGATCTTTCTGTGGAAAACCGATAATAGGGTAGGTACCATCAGATTTGAACCAGAGTGATTTGACAAATCTACGCTGCACAGCTTCCAGGTTGTTTTTATGTACATCATAGCTAGGACACCAAATAAGTGATGCATCTTCGAATTTCGATCTGACAAATGATTGGTACAGAATTTTCAATGTATCAGTATTAGTGAATTCACGACTAGTGCGAACTATGAATCCAAGGCTCTTAAAGGCTTCAGAGATAATGGTGTCAATGTGAGGAGTAAAAGATAGCTTCTTGTCAAAAATTACGCCGAGGTCACGAAACACTGTGGGTCTCTGAAGTATGACATTATCCAAGTGGTAATTAAAAGCAATTGGTGATGTTTTTAACGAAAAGGACAGCACATTGCACTTGTTGGCATTCAAGTACAATTTATTGGTTATACACCAGTTATTTACTTTATTAAGACAAGTTTGAAGTTGAAAGCAATCATCAATATTGTTAATAACCGTGAATACTTTTAGGTCATCAGCGTATAGCAGGCAAGGCAAATCAATTTCGTCTATTATGTCATAATGACAAAAATTTTTTTAAATTTTTTATTGTTCAAATAGGCTTAGAATGTCATGAAACGTCGAGATTTTAAGTTTGAGCAAAAAATGTCTGTATGTCGGTCTGTCTGTAACTTTTTTGTGCGCACGATTACTCTGGAACCGTTTAAAATATAGACTTGAAATTTGGTACACGTATGTATTTTAACGAGATCTGGAACTAGATTATATTTTCGTGTTATTCCGTTATTCCGTTAAAGGAAAGGGGTAAATGGGTAAATCAAGCAGGTTAAGAGTCCATAAAATTGGTATTTAGTATATACAAGATAAGCTAATGTCTCAAAAAAAGACTTTGGCATTAGCCATCCCCATTACTACCTTCACCCTATTATAAAAGGGGTGAAAAAAATTGTGACTTAGTATGTGTACAAGAACCAAAGGCTTCAATTTTCTTTTACTTCATCCACATAGGTGAAAAAACCGCTGCCCAAGGAATCACTACTTCCACATCCAGATTTTCTATCACTCACAACGAAAAAAATTTGTATGTGGAAATAATTGTTTATGGAAATTTTAATAATATAATATTTAAAATCCTCTACCCCAAAAACCCATAAAACGATACCCCATATCGGTAGTGGGGTGGGGGTGATAGGGGGGTGGTAGTGAGGGTGGATGAAGTAAAAAAATATTTTGAGGTTTCTGGTTCTTGTACACACTAAATCACATTTTTTTTCATCCCCTTTAATAATGGGGTGGGGGTGCTAATGGGGGGGTGGCTAATGCCAAATTTTTTTTCAGACATTAGCTTCTCTTGTATATTCTAAATACCAATTCTATGGACTCTTACCTGCTTGATTTACCTATTTACACCAAATTTACCCCCCAACCCTTCGACGGAACAAGATGAAAATATAATCTAGTTCCAGATCTCATTAAAGTACCAAATTTCAAGTCAATATCTTAAACGGTTCCAGAGTAAACGTGCGCACAAAAAAAAGTTACAGGCACCGACAGACAGAAATTTTTTTTGCTCAAAATTAAAAACTCGACGTTTCATGACATTCTAAGCCTATTTGAACAATAAAATTTTTTTAAATTTTTTTGTCGTTACTATACTTCCACTGGATATGGAAGTAATAAGGATAGTTTCTTATCCATATGATTTTATTATTATGCATTATGACTAACTAATTAACAGCTTTAAACCTAACCTAACACATAAGTGAAAAACTGTATGTATTAAATAACAGTCATAAACTTAAAAGTTTTAACCCTCATATTATTTGCGAATTAAGAGGTCATGAATGTTATTGGGCAGCTGAGGGTAACTTCCGAAGTAATTTTTCGCGCGAAATCCGAATCTTACCTCAGAATTGGCTCATCATGTCAACAATAAAATCATGTTTTTTCAGTTTTTTAAACTATTAATTTTATTTTGTAACTTTTTAGTCTTAAATAAACCCATATCAAGGAGTTTATAAGGAAAAAAGTGGTCCGTCATCTTGGCGATAGACGCCATTCTGAATTTTTGATGATGTAATATAGCCTATGTTGCATTGTCACCTGACTTACAGGCGTATGCAAAATTTCAAACCTCCGACTTAGCAAGAAGTGGATATGTGCGTTTTAGATGTGCGTTTTACCTGTATATATAGCAACGCTACATAGCTTATTGTATTTCGCCAAGCCTTTTCATCTGATACCCATATTAAGGAAGTTATAGAGAAAAAAGTAGCCCGTCATCTTGGGGATAGCCGCCATTTTGAATTTTTGATAACGTAATATGGAATATGTTGCATTTTCAGTTAACTTCTGATCCCATAAAAATGAATTTGGTATCCAATATACGTGAACACTACTCCCTTTGTTTGTAACTCTCGACCAAAGAGGAAAACGAGGAATAATTTTTAGGTTAGGTTAACCCAAAGCCACTTTGCCGCAGCACTGTTCTAAAGTACAATGTCTTAAGGGTATTTGCTATTTTTTTAATTTAATTTTATTAAAATCTTTACTGTCGGCAGATTTTTGTCCAAAAAAGGACATATTTTTCCCACTGTGCGCCGCCCCAAGATGGCAGATTATCATTTTTTTTACAACCCCCTTGATATGGTATACATGGGTATCAAAAGCTTTCTTTTAATAAGTAGAAAACAAATATGTGATCAAAACTGAAAAATTCAAAATGGCGGCGTCAACATGGCGGATAGGTTTTATCAATTATCGTCGGCTTTGACTGAAAATCGGTATCTGTGAGTTATCGAGGTTGTAGATCATATTTATCCGGTCCAAATTTAACAATTCAAAATGATGGCATCAAAATGGCGGATAACTTGTGTAAGTCATGCTCTGGTTCGTATGAAAATCGATATCTGGGGATTTTCGAGGTCGCAAGTTATAAATATTTAGTCGAACTCTTTACATAAATCTCGAGCCAGTGCCAAAATTCTCTCCTTAAATATAAGACTAAAAACCGCTGCCCAAGGAATCACTACTTCCACATCCAGATTCTCTATCCAAGTCACCTTCAACGAAAAAACTTTGTATGTGAAAATAATTGTTTATGGAACTTTAATAATATAATATTTGAAATCCTCTACCCCAAAAACCCATAAAACGATACCCCACATCGGTAGTGGGGTGGAGGGTGGTGATAGTGGGGGGGTGGATGAAGTAAAAGAATATTTTGAGGTTTCTGGTTACTGTACATACACTAAATCACAATTTGTTTTCATCCTCTTTAATAAGGGGGTGGGGGTGGTAATGGGGGTGGCTAATGCCAAACATTTTTGAGACCTTAGCTTCTCTTGTATATACTAAATACCAATTTTATGGACTCTTACCTGCTTGATTGACCTATTTACCCCAAATTTACCAATTTACCCCCCAACCCTTCGACGGAACAAGATGAAAATATAATATAGTTCTAGATCTCGTTAAAGAACATATGTGTACCAAATTTCAAGTCAATATCTTAAACGGTTCCAGAGTAAACGTGCGCACAAAAAAAAGTTACAGACAGACCGACAGACAGAAATTTTTTTTTCGCTCAAACTTAAAATCTCGACGTTTCATGACATTTTAAGCCTATTTGGACAATAAAAATTTTTAAAAATTTTTTTGTCGTTACTATACTTCCACTGGACGTGGAAGTAAAAGTAAAGAAATAAAAAAGTAAAAAAACAAGCTTTTATAAATACTGCACTAAAAAGCAAAAATTAATCATCGAACTTGTTCTCTCTGTCTACCCCGTAAGGTCCTTAGTGTAAGCCGTGTTTGTAATTAAGTATATTATTTGAGTATAAAAGCGTGGGGCTCTTTTCATTTAATCTAATGTTTTCAGCGTTTTAATTATCGAACCTGTTCGAAATAGCGTTCGAAAAACGCCACACGCTTTTATGCTCAAATATTATACTTAATTACAAACATGGCTTACACTAAGGCCCTTACAGGGTAGACAGAGAGAACAGGCTCGATGATTATTTTTTGCTTTTTAATACAGTATTTATAAAAGCTTGTTTCTTTAGTTTTTTAAACTATTAATGTTTACAACACAAGTCATGCAATAAAACATTTTACCTATACTTATATATATAAATGAAAGTATTGCTAAACAGTTCCTGCTTTAACTATTTGAGACTTAAAAGGAAATCTTAACAGATTATACCATAAAAGAAAAGCCATAATCACAAAAGATTAATTTTTTATTGAACTGAAGTCGGACAAACGATAATTATAATTTATTCACCTTTCAATCACTAATAACATAATTATAAGAAAGCGTAAGAAATTCAGCATAGCAAACGTAAAAATTTATATCGTATGAAATATAGGATATTACGTACTGGCAGTCACAGCCCTCACACAACAGCTGCCCGGACAACTCAACCCATTCTGCCTAATATTGGTTTGGAAGTTTTTATTTTTAAAAATAGTGTGCATTCATTCAGCACCACTTAAACTATAAAACATAATGACTAGGTATTGACACAAATACAGTATTAAATATAAGTATAAACGAGTTTACCACTACGTGATATCATAGGCGCCGCTTTTTCAAAATTAATAGGGGGCTGGAGCTTTCTTGAAAATAACAATCCTGTATGTATAAAAATATTTGATACTCAAAAGGCAACAAATGAATACCAAAAAGATCGTTAAATGTTAATCAACAAAAAAAGCGTCAAATATTTTTAGCGATAAGTAATATAATAGATTTGCATTGAAAAATTTAATGAATTTTTGTTTTAACATTGAAAAATAATGATCTACCTGCATTGCATTGAAAAACCAATGTTAAAAAAGGGCTTTTTGGTCCATCGGTGGTAAAGTGTGGAAACCATCTTCTCTTACTAATTTCGGGGTGCTGAAAACGAATCCATCCTTTTGGCGAAAAATCTAGAGAACGCACTAAAATACAACCCTTATTTGGGTGCCATAAAATAAAGATTCTCATTTTCCCAATCAAAAGTCATTTAAATAATTAAAGAATTTTTTTTTATTTAAAAAACAAGTAATATTTTTTGGATAGTGATGCACACCGTACACCCCAACCCCAAAAGTTTGAGAAATATTCATCTGAATGACTAAATCACCTTATTATGATAAAAAAAAAACATCGAACTGGGAGATTGGGGATTTCTTTTGCAATTAAAACCAATAAAAACCCTAAAAAGATAAAATCCACCACCTTAATTGGTGAGGAAGGATGGGTGTAAGAGTATTCAGAAGTAATCACATTATAGTAGTGGCAGCCAAAATTCTTGGGTCGATCCCCATAATAAGATAGAGTGAAATATAAAGAGCAAAATAATGTACGCGAAAGAGAGCGATATAACAACAACGATGCCAGCACTTGTGTATGTTAAGAGTTCCGCCCTCTATCCCCTCTTATTGTCCCTCCTACAGCTTGAGACGTTTATGATGAAAACAGCAGTTTCCTAAAAATTGTTTAGTACATTTCAAGATGAGTTGGGATGTACTACTCTTGTCAAAAATGATGTTACGCGTATTGGAGTTTGCTGGTTGGTAGTTAGGCGAGGAAATATAGCAGTCAGCCTTCAATTTTTTTGGCAGTAAGTCGGATTGAGATGGGGTTTTTTGCATTCGCTTCGTTAACTCGTCTAGAAACTTTGTGCCATATTTTGGTCTTGTACTTTTTGAAATTGCATTGCTGCATCGAAAAGTGCATTCTTATAAGTGCATCTTTTCAAGTGATGAAGAAAAAATTAATCTTCCAGAAAAAACTCCCGAATCATGCGAATTTCAGCACCCGGGGGTTTTTTGAGTCGCTGGACCTGAATGTGATGTCCAAGAGAGTCCCCTGTGCACCTGGAGGTCAAGACGGCACCAGGAACGTCATCACCTGGAGTTCCCTGTAAACTCTGGAAAATCGATCGAAACTCGTTATCTGGAGGTTTTTCGGGTCGCTCGTCCCGAATCTGACATTGGCAACCTCCTCCGGAGGACCTGGTGCGCGCGACCTGGCTAAGAACGTCATCTTCTGGAGTTTTACTGAAATATATTCTTCAAAGAGTTTGGCTCATATGCCATCAGTGGCCGATAGTATTTTATTATTACATGCTATTACCGGATGCGACACTGCCTCAGCAACGCACTATCAAGGGAAGGTGAAATTTTTCAAAATATTCCAAAAGTTCCCTGACTTTGCACCCCATGCTGCAAAGTTCAAGGAAGTTGGACTTTCAGTAGAGGAAATTTTGGAACACGGGTGCCATCTATATCTTTTCTGCTATTCCTCCTATTATCTCCGGTCCTACTAATCGTATCGCAAAAATAAAAATACCAAATTTTTCGCAATAAAACTGTAAATAAAACTAGATTTATAAAAATTTTGATAATTTGTTAATTTGTAGAAAAATAAATACCACTAAAAATTGCCTTTTTTCAATCATTTCAGAAATATGATGCAATAATGCATAAAGTGAAAATATACCCTTGATTGAACTAAACTTTCCTGTCAAATTTTAGTGCAAAATATTTATTTATACGGCGAAAAACGAGGCTAAAAATAAAAAAGATTTAGAAATTTCCATCGCATATTGTTTAAGTGCATCGACTTGTAGGAGGACAATTTTTTCAAAATGTAGGTTTTTACATGTATTTTACAACGGTATTAAGAAAAAAAAATGTTTGTCTTCATTTAAATCGTTTTTTTGAAATATGTTTATAATTTTCAAAACTAGAGTTATACAAATTCAAATAACTCTGTGGATTTTTATCAAATCAAAAACGGCAATCGAATTATGAAAATAGATGAAATAACTCTAAAAAAAAAAATAAAGATCTACCTGCATTTGGAGCACATTTACACATCTCGAAAAAAGAATTGTCCTCCTGCGAATCGATACACTTAGAAAATACGCGATTGAAATTTAATAAAAATAATATAATGCTTTTATTGATGAACAAATTACAATAACATCAGTATGTAGCTTAGATAAATAGCAAAGGTAGGTAAATGTTCATCAAAAGGTAGAGTTCAAAATTTCTATTCGAAAACAGAATTTTGCTCTTCGAAATCTTTTTTTAATTTTTAGCCGCTTAAATAAATATTCTGTGCCAAATTGGCAGGAAGGTTTATTTCAACAACGAGCTTCACCAACTTTCGTTAAAACTGATGCATTATTACATTATATTTTTTAAATTATCAAAAAAGGTAATTTTTAATTGTTGTTTTTTTAGAAATTAACAAATTATCAAAAAGTTTTTTCATGAGCCTAGTTTTATTCAAAATTTTATTTTATTTTATTTGGTATTTTATTTTTGCGATATAATTGCTAGGACCAGAGACAATAAGGAAAATAGCCGAAAATTGCAGTGTTGAGATATAAATTGTTTAAATTTTATATAAAGCAATTTAGATTGAATCCAAAACCTCTCACTACTCTTGTCCCACCTAAAACAAATTAAAACCATAAAGATGCAAATAAACAACTCCATTCGAAATTTATCATGAACACTGAAAATTTAGGACGAATCGAATATTTGAATATTTGGTGTTAGGCGAAAATAATTGGTCTGTTTAATTGGGGACACTCGAATTGCACACACATTAATGAGGGTCACACTCGAATTGTGCACACATTAAAAACAGGTACTTTATTCCCATACTGAATTGCGCCCACGGCTCCCAGATACTAAAAGTAGGAATAGTGTCTTATTGGGATACAGAAAAATTAAGGAATAACTAACAAACTAACAAACTAACAGACTAACAAACTAACAGACTAACAGACTAAAGACTGACAGACTAGCAGACTAACAGACTAACAGATTAACAGACTAAAAGTCTAACAGACTAACAGACTAACATACTAACAGACTAACATACTAACAGATTAACAGACTAACAAATTAACGAACTAATGAACTAACAAACTAACTAACTAGCTAACAAACTAACAAACAAACTAACTAACTAACGAAGATTTTATGAGCGAAAAACCACAAGACAGTCGCGTAGATCGGTTTATACATTTTTTAGTGGAATATTATATCGAAAGTGACTCTGTATTTCCACTGACAACATGGGCTGCAAAAACAGCAAGTATTTTAAGGAACACAAATGCACGTGAATCATGTCGTTCAAAGTTTAAAAGTGAACCAGACCTAACTTAATCAATATGGCGTATCCAATATGGCGGATCCAACATGGTGCATCTAATATGGCGGACCCAACATGGTGGATGCAATGTGAACCCTGTCTATCACCCATGTCTAACTCTGTGAGATAAACAATCATTATAAAAAGCGTTGTTTTATATATGAGAATAGATACCACAAGTCATAATAGACATTACTATATGTTTTGCTCGGTATCCCTTTGCTTCATGGTACGTCTAACACCATTACGTCTTTTATCGTGATTGCTTATTAAGCGTACGATCTCAATAAAATTTAATATTTTTGTGTTGTTATGACTGTCTAATGTTTACTTTTTTTAAATATATCTAACCAATAAACAATAATTATACGAAGCGTTGGTTTACATGAGATAAATTTGGAAAAATTGCGTTATCTTAAATAAAAATGAAAATTTACATGTCTTGAAAATGTGAAATCTATAACACTGAACCAAAGTGTGCGCAGTTCGAGTGTCAAATTAGGAGTTCATTAGGAATGTGAGCGCAATTCAGTGGCACCGGTTTAATTTTATATTCGCATGCACCGAAAATTCAGATTTCAGCAAGGGGGCTCCGCCCCTATGCTAAGTTTTGCAAGGGGGCGCAGGTCCCGCTGCTTCGTGGTTCCGGCGCCTATGCGTGCTATACATTGTTATTAATTTGTAATAAATTACGAATTCTTGTTACAAATAAATGCGCAAGGACTATAATCTTCATAAATTTAACTATATCGGAAAACAAAACAACACTGAAACTAAATTAATAATGTAGAACGTTGGATGACCTGAAAAAGTTAATAACGGGGAATCAGAACAACGCTTTTCCCCGGAGGCCTCCTCTGCAAAACTGTCACGGTGATGTTATCGTAGTTGGCTAGGTTAACAGAAACAGACTTTGAATTATTATAAGGAAACATTCAAGATTATCTGGACATTTGGTCAACGGGATCAATAGACCTTGTGCAGGGTAGGTAGACCGAGGATTTATGGGCACGACGGTTTAACGACTACGGAAAACCTGAGACTAGAAATTATCCCCTGCAGTACGGCGGGCGTTATTTTATGAGTACGTTCGTGGGTCCTCCAGAGAGAAGACGGCATGAAAGGTTCTCGTGGAAGAGACGGCGTTGCATGCTTTTACTATATAGTTTATGCATCAAATTAGATCTTTTGATGAATTTACCGAGATACATATTTCATGACTTAATTAGGTATAAAGTATAATACTGTTAGCGCTATTATGTTCAACCGACGAAGGGATATTTTCTAAATATTATTTTTAACGTCTGCAGATTCATTAAAACAATATTATTGCATCAGTTATTCAAAATAAATGTCTTCTTTCACATTCTAGCTGTTTCCATTATTCATTCTTAAAAATATGTAATTTCATAGAAAATAGTGTTTAAGTAGGTAATCAGTGATATGAATAAAAGTAAGCATAACCTTCTCTTTTCATTTGAAAATCCTTTAATATACCCAAGATAGCTGTAACGAGGTCACAAAAGTTTCGAATTTTGGAACATTGGCACTTATGGATGTAGTCCTGGTTAAAATGAAGGTACATCAAAAGTGAATTGAATCGGTGTTATACAGGGTGGTCTATAGGCAAATTTGTAAAAATCATAACTAACAAACTACATTTATTTTGCAAGGCATAAAAAAGTCCTTTAAGAATGCAGTTTTACGCTTTTACCAAATTTCCGAAATATAAATTGACTTTGTTGGGACTGCTCCTATTTTCGATGAATTTGTTTTTTTCCTTTTTCAAATGATCCGACGAACACTTCTTAAACATTATTTTAGCGAGTTGAGAGTACCTCGAAATCATATAAATGGCTTTTATAATTTTTCAAGGGCAGACTACCCGCCGAAGATCGCGCAGTTAGTGAGAAAATAGTGTATAAAAATCATACAACAGCAGATTCAAGAAACTAAATGACCATGTTCCGGTTCGTTGATGAGTAAGTAACTAAGCCAGTATTTTCTGGGAGAAAGTAAAGAGAGAAGAGCAGATGCAAATTTTTCTTCTGTACAGTTTGTTAGTGCGGAAAAAAATGTCTATAAAACTACGTAAGTAAGACTGTAAGGTATGAGGTGAATAAAGTACTAAAGAAAGCTAATTTGTGGGTGAAGTTCAGTTCTTCTGACTAAATAGTCCATCATACGGTAGCAAAAATGTACCTCACTCGATTTTTTGCTGTCTATTTGTTAGTAGGTGCGGGTGGTGAAGTAGCGGTTAGGCCCCTTTTCGATCGGAGCGGTCATATGACTTGTAAAATTCAAATTGCTTGACATCGGGTTTTTAATGACATTTTTTGCTGTCATTTGATACATGCTTTAAGATGCCCTAAAAAATCCAAAAATACCATTGACAGCATATTTCGTGGTCAGATCTGGCGTCCAGGTCCAACTGCTCCCGATGCCATGACTTAACTGGCAATTTAAAAAAACATCGAGATATTGCTTAAACGTGGTTTTTGTGCAGCAAAGATATTATTGACAGCATTTTTTTGTGTCACAAATATGAAAAAAATGGGTTTTGCCAGGTCATCCAAAGGAAGCTGTTGTTTGCAGAGGACGTAATATCAGAACCAATGGTCTAAAAAGGATTTTTTTACTCCAAAAATGTTTGTATGAATGTTAACTAAAAGTTTCTACACTTGATAGCATTTTTCCACGTTGTGATATGTTTTATTTACTTAATTCAGGTAAATTGCGATCAATAATTTCGTTATTTTCTAAAAAATTGTTTTAAAACACGTGGTGAATATATGCGTGAATGGAGTAAAACCACTACATAGAAAAATGTTGTCAAGTGTAAAAATTTGTAGTTAAGAGCCATACAAACATTTTTAGAGTAAAAAAACCTTTTTTAGACCATTGGTTCTTATTACATCCTCTGCAATCAACAGCTTCCTTCAGACGATCTGGCAATTTTGCATATTAACCCTTTCTGTGACACAGAAAAATGCTGTCAATAGTTTTTAGCTTCATAAAAATCATGTTTAAGCAATACTCGATTTAAAAAAAAACGCCATTTTCCATCATGGCACCGGAAGCCGTTTTTTCGGAATTTAAGTAAGTTGAACCTGGATCTCGAAAAATGCTGGGGTATACAGGGTATTTTTGGATTGTTTAGGGCACATCAAAACATGTATAAAATGAACAGAAAACGATTTCATTAAAAATCCGATGTCAAATTTCAATTTGAATTGCAGAGTCATTAAAACAATACAAGTCACATACCGCTCCGACCGCCAAAAGGTCTAATCCATGTTTCATCCCCTCCTCCTGCACCTACTGACAAATAGACAGTAAAAAATCGAGTAAGATATATTTCTTTTGCCGTATGATGGGCTAAAAAAATTGCAGACTAAGGTTCAGGCGCAAAGACGGTTCAAATTTCCTAGAGGCATTGGAGTTTTCGACTGCACGCATATGAGAATCGCGAAAATATCCCAACATGGCGATAAATATAATTTCTGGAGGGGGCTGGAACTTTCGGTGTGATATTGAATGATATTTTTGTTTCATATGTATTAAATATTCTATGTGTTAACACTAGAGCTAAATAACTTTTTCAGTTTTAAGATCCGTAATTTCAAATACAGCTTTGATCAAAAATCTGATTCCAGACCATACATTTAGGGATATTCAAAAGAAATATGAAATATCTAATCATTCGGTTAAAGATAACCAGATTTTTACCACATTTGTATTTGAAATTTCTAAGCGGATAGGTCTCATGAATGCTTCTGTTTTGATTGATACTCCAATAATATGCGACTGATAAAACTGTTATATTTTCCTTGATAACATCAACATTTTGGAGGGTGCCCTCTTCGTCGCTTACCATTTGTTTTTCCCTGAAGCGTTATTGTGTCCTCTCTGCAGTGGATGACGAAAAAATGAAAGCATGCACCGTAATAATATGCTGACCGTATTCTTAGAGTCGAGCCGTTACTGCAATGGGCTGTCTAAGAAATTTGTACCAAAACGTCTCCAGGCTTACGTATTGAAAACGCCACTACGCAGTCTGTCTGCCTCCCTACCAGTCCATATATCATAGGCATAAAACAGAAAAAACTAGGATATCAGCAAGCCTGATTTGTCGACCCCATTATCATAAAGGGGTCATTTTTAAAATTTTACAGAAGAGCATTTTAAAGATTTTTTTACATTTTCAGATATAATAAAGAAAGGTCATTTCTTATATATATATGAGCGGGGGTCCTACAACCTCTGCCGCATCCCGCATTTCGATCGCCATCTTTCTCTATTTCTCCATTCTTCCTCGTCCATAGCTCTATCTCTCATTATCTTTCTTATTCCATTCATCCATTACATGTCAATGCTGGTCTTCCTCTCTTTCTTCTGTCTGTTGGGACATACTTCATAGCTTTTTTTGGCCATCCATTTCCTTCCATCCCCATTACATGTTCATACCACAGAAGTTGTCTTGTTTCTATCCTGCATATAGTCGTGTATGTTCTTTTTATACGCCTTCTAATTTCTTGATTTGGTATACGTTCCGTATTGAATACTCTTGTATCATCCATTTCTACTGTCTGCACTTTTTTCACATTTCTCCTCCGTTAATTGCCAGTACTCTGATCCATATGCCAATATGGGTTCTACTATTGCTCTGTAGATTGTCATTTTGGTGTTTATTTTAATGTGATTCGACCAAAGCAATGAGTTCAAAATTCGTACACCTTGAACCCTATACCTTATAACACCATTGGATGTTCCTTCGTTTGATATCATTCCCTAGGTATTGATACTTTTTTCATTTGTTAAATACTCTTAATTGGAGATCAGGGTCTTCCTACTCCTCTTCTATGTATAGGTATTCTGTTTTTCTCCTGTTCATATTCATACTCCAATTTTCATACTCTTCTATAAGTTTTCTTAGCATGTAATCAATGTCTTCTTCGCAGTTTGCAATGATTACTTGATCATCAGCAAAGAAGAGAGTTGTCAAGCAGTTATTCCCAATATCAATTCCCATTTCTGAACATTTCTTCCTCCAGTTTTCCAAAGTTTCTTGGATATATATCTTAAACAAGATGGGTGACAGACAGCATCCCTGTTTAAGGCCCTTTGTAACCTCAGGAGATAAGATCATTTATTTTGCAAAGCAGTTACTACTTTCATCCAAGAATTATAATGGAAGAATATCAAACATGAATAAATTTCCTACTACTTTAGTGTTCAATTGTTGAGTATGTTTTCAATATTACTTGTTTGATAGTATTCTTAATGCTTAAATGGAAGGTTACTTATTTTATCAAATAATGTATATTATTATAACACAATAAAATAGTGCTTCGAAGAAGTTTATAAAGTGTTGGTTTCGCAAGACATTTTCCAGACTTCGAATAAAGCTTATACCATAAAAGATTTTACTGTGTTCGGAAAACTTTTCCAATTAAAATTATCCATTATGATATGATAATATTTGTAACATTTAATTAATACTACAAGCAACTGCCATAAACAACTGTAATAAAACTTATAATTGAACAGAGATAACCCCAAAGATATATTAAATAATGGAAAATATTACATACACTTCTGACACATATATACGTATTATTACACATTATGGTGAAAAATGCGAAATTTTAATCTTTTTACAAATTCAAAATGCTTGAGTGTGCAAAAGTTGAAAGAGTGTATTACTAATATACTTATTAAAGGGGATGAAAAAAAATTGTGATTTAGTGTATGTACAAGAACCAGAAACCTCAAAATATTTTTTTACTTCATCCACCCCCTCTACCACCCCCTATCACCACCCCCACCCCACTGCCGATGTGGGGTATCGTTTTATGGGCTTTTGGGGTAGAGGATTTCAAATATTATATTATTAAAGTTCCATAAACAATTATTTCCACATACAAAGTTTTTTCGTTGTGAGTGACTTTAATAGAGAATCTGGATGTGGAAGTAGTGATTCCTTGGGCAGCGGTTTTTTATACATGTTTTTACATTTCTACCAAATTAAAAGTCAAAACGAAACAACAAAACTGCCTACAAGAAACACTTGATTTTTTTTGCTATACGAGTTTTGAGCGTTACTGTGCAGAATATTTCTTCCATTGAGTAAACTTTCGTGTCCGTTTATAACAGTTATTTTACTTTATAAAATAAGCATAATGAATGACACACACTTTTTCACGTTTTATTTTGGTTCTTACTCATGTTACTTTATGAGACAATTTAATCCTGATAAATTAAACACTGAAAATTACAAATTTATTATACTCTATAAATAATAAATAGGTTTGTGGCTTCTGACGGTTCTATTACCGTTGCTTACCATTATGAACCATTTGTACTGGATCCATAGAATGTTAACTTCAAGATTTTTTTCAGTATATTAATGACAAAGAATGAATAGTTAGTAAAGTATACAGGGTGTCTCACGTTTTATTAGCAGAATTTCAGCACACGTTATAAGGCCTCATTTTGAGAATAAAATATAAATAAAGGTCCTAAAACGATTCATTCCTGAGATATGAATATGAAAATAAGTCTTTGTTTTTTTTTTAATAACCGCTCATAGAAAAATCGTGATATTGCTGCGATTGACTTGTTATTTGAGAGCGAATAATTCAATACTGAAGACCATTATCTATTATTTCAAGTAGCGAAGATAGAGTATAAATTTTTGAAAAAAAGTTTTCGTCGAATGGAAATTTTGTAACTTACCTTTTGACATCAACTATGACTACAGAAAGTGGCACATTCTAATCAAAAAGTGCAGCTTTCTTTAGTGTACCCGACGTACCACAGGAGCTTTGTTATTGGGGGTGGATTTTGTGTTTTTTAACATCTGATGGAGACGTAAGGATTTTGAGAAACTTGTTGAGAGGAGAGGGTATGAAGGGGACAGGTCTTGGACGTGTGTGGTAACCTTTCCTGGAAGGGGGTGTCATTTCTGCCCCCATAAGAAAGAATTCCAAAACCTTGTAAAATGGACCCCGAACATTATTTTCTAACATTTTGTCGACCTCGCATCTGGAGTGAATTTATCATGTTACTGCACATGAACACCGTATCTTTTCATTACATAGACAAAACATGGCATATATCTGTGATATACCATGTTTATTCTTAGGAATCTTGACATACCACGTTGTTACTTAGGAAATAATTAATAAATAATAATTTGTTTTAAAATGTTTTGAATTTTAATTTTAATAAAAGTTCAACAATTATCAAGTCTTAATTTTTATAATTAATTACAGAGATACTTCAAGAAATGTCATAAGAATGCTAAGCAAAAACACGGTACTAGGTTTTTGCATCGTACTATGTGTCCAATTCATAGAGTGCCTAACCCCGTATGTTTGAAAAATGGAAATGACTTCTATATCATTTTGAATATATGTAATAAAATCCCTTGTTATAGTAAAATTTAAGCAAATCTAACCTTTTACGCAAACATTGGATAAAACACATTTTTCATGTGCGTTTTAAGACCGCTCTAATGTTTAACCTCAAATATCTACATTCTATGTTTTTTTACCATACGAAATTCTTCCTTATGGAGGCAGATTTGAAGGAATAGTTTGTTGTATATGGGTATATGGGTTGCGATTAAATCGGCTTTGTCATTGTTCGTATTGAATTTTTGTCCATATTTTTTTATTAGGATAGGTATCAGGGGGTAGTTTTTCCTAAGTAGTTTAGACATTCTCCACGAAGTATTGTCTCATGTGGAGAGTGGCGCCTCTTTATCGTTCCATACTTTATCTCTATGGTTTACGAGTTTATTTTTTTGGTTATTTTGTAGGTCGTTTAGTCTTCGCTTATCGATATTTCTTCTACTCCCCTGATACCTCCTTTTGATTTCATTTTTAAATTTAATAAGGTTTTTAATTTCTTGTGTAATGATTTCTTCAAACGGTTTTTGCGTGATTAACCTGATTGTTTTGTTACGAGCATTAGTAATGATATTAGTTATTATATCTACTTCTATGTCCATTTGGTGTCTAGTGGTTATAATATTATTATACTGGCTTGTCGATGGGTCTTCGGCGAAAGCAACAACGTTGACAAAAATGTGTAGATGCAGACGTCTTCTATTAGGAAATCGCATCCGATATTCCCAATAGAAGACGTCTACTTCTACATATTTTTGTCAATGTTCATCAACGGTTCATTAATCACAGATTGAGGTCCGTACATAACGATCATTATCTTAACAACCGTCTTTTCGGGTCTTTTTTACTTCCATAAGTGGATCATGCATATTTAAGTTCCTGGAGGCAGAAATGGTGATGATGATGTGAGAAGATATTCCTCTAAATTGAAGAATTGTTTCATCTTGAAAGGTGTCCAGCTCCTTATGGAATAAATTTCAGAAAGTGGTTGAATAACAAATATCCATTTTTAAATTGCACGACCTCCACAATCTCCTAATCTAACACCAATGGACCTTCTTCTGTAGGAGTTTGTTAAAGAGAAAGTGTGGACAGTAGGGACTAGCTTATTCGTCGGATTCAGAACGCATACGCCGAAATCAGAGAGAATCATTTAATTAGTTTGCGACGGAAATTTCAAGCGTCAATGTATGGAATAAAATGGTTTTTAACTCGAACGTTTATTTCGATTTACTACCAATCCGTTCTTTAGTTATTCATTATTGTATTTGTTTCCATTTAACAATTAAAAACAATTTTGATTGGATTTTTCGGATTATTAAATTATTTATAGGTGTACAATCATTATTTGACTTCTAATCAGTATTATCGTTATTTCCTAAAAATGAGACGTCCTATCAATATCTCACAGGATAGCATTTTTTGGTTGAAATTGAACTCCCTTTCGTGTTTTTTAAAAATATTTGCAAAATTTCAATTCGGCGATAACTTTTTATAAAAACATTTACCGATACTCCTGTACACTTTTTAACGTTTGTAATATTTAAAGTAATATGCCAAATGTCCTATCAAATGAATAATGCTGCAACTTGGTACAAAACAAGTACCTAACCGATTGAGAAACTAAATTCGATTTAATGATATTACAAATTATTCTTTACTACTTTACAACACGACGTGTTATTCATGCATGACATATGGTAAATACAGTGGATTAGTTTATTAATTGAAATTCAATTTAAATTTACTTTTGTTATTTGTTTCCGTTGAAGACGTCTGTACACAGTAGCTGGCGCCTAGTTCGAAGTGACTTCCCTAATGGCATATATTATTCATATTTTCAAACCAGAAGTATTAATTTCTAATATTACAGAGTCCGGATCAAATATGCATAATATTATATTAAATGGAATATACAAATATTATATATTTGAAAAGAATAGTAATAAATATTATATAAAAATTCTATATCCTATATAGCTTAAAGCATAACATTCCTGCCTTCAACAGTAGGCACGTGTGTCCCATATTATACCGCTAATATTTTACCTTATAAGTCACTAACTTATGTTTATTCCAAAGTGACTTAATGAAATGAAAGTATAGCGGTGATTTGCATTTATCTGTTTCGGAGTCGGTCAAGTTTGCCCATTCCTCTGAGTAATGAGACGCAATTATGCACCACAATTTTGCACAAATTTTGCACAATATTGTACACTCTTTCTCAAATTTTGGAAATGGTAGATATTAGTTGGCCGGCGTACACTTGACGCTTACCGCCCCAAGTGCTCCAATTAAATTGATTATTCCGTCATCATAATCGGCTAATTTTGCACAGTTTTGCATACCTTATTTAAAATTTTGCACATGTTCATATTATGGCGTCACGAAAAATTTTCTCCAGCCCCTCACTGCCAAAATGCCTATTATTTTATTTTTGTGCTATCTTAATACCTTAATTTTGCACATCCCATTTTAAATTTTGCACACGCTCATATTGGTACCCACGGTGTTTCGAAAAGTTTTCTCTATTCCCTCCTCATTAACAAAATTCCTATTTTTCTCTGCTATCTCAATCGCTCCATATTGGAGTGAACCACCCCACTATTAAAAACCGCTGCCCAAGGAATCACTACTTCCACATCCAGATTCTCTATCCAAGTCACTCACAACGAAAAAACTTTGTATGTGAAAATAATTGTTTATGGAACTTTAATAATATAATATTTGAAATCCTCTACCCCAAAAACCCATAAAACGATACCCCACATCGGTAGTGGGGTGGGAGTAGTGATAGGGGGGTGGTAGTGGGGGGTGGATGAAGTGAAAAAATATTTTGAGGTTTCTGGTTCCTGTACATACACTAAATCACATTTTTTTTCATCCCCTTTAATAAGGAGGTTTGGGTGGTAATGGGGGTGGCTAATGCCAAAAATTTTTTTGAGACCTTAGCTTCTCTTGTATATACTAAATACCAATTTCATGGACTCTTACCTGCTTGATTTACCCATTTACCCCAAATTTACCCCAATTTATCCCCCAACCCTTCGACGGAACAAGATGAAAATATAATCTAGTTCTAGATCTCGTTAAAGTACATATGTGTACCAAATTTCAAGTCAATATCTTAAACGGTTCCAGAGTAAACGTGCACACAAAAAAAGTTACAGACAGACCGACAGACCGACAGACAGACCGACAGACAGACAGAAATTTTTTTTTCGCTCAAACTTAAAATCTCGACGTTTCATGACATTTTAAGCCTATTTGGACAATAAAAATTTTTAAAAAATTTTTTGTCGTTACTATACTTCCACTGGACGTGGAAGTAAAACCAAGTTCAAAAAGGTTATTTCATTCTAAAATAATTAGGGCAAGACAATAAAACTTTAAATTCGAAAAGAGAATGAGACAATGAAATAAATTAATATGTTCTGAAAGATATATTAGTCGGTTAAGTCGAATTTGCTATGGGCAATAAGTTAGATGCGCTCAAAATTTAAAATAAATTATGCAAAATCTAGCGAATATGAAAGTGGAAAATAACACTTTTGGTAGTGAGGAGAGGCTGGGGGAAATTTTTCGAGATACCATGGGCACTAATGCGAGTGTGTAAAATTGGAAGTAGGGTCTTCAAAATTGTACAATACTGAGTGATTAAAGATAGCAGAAAATAATAGGAATTTTGGTGGTGAGGAGGAAATATAGGATACTACTTGAGACGTCGTGGGCGCGTTGGTATGAGATTGTGCAAAATTTGAAGTAGAGCTGTTAAGACAACACAAAAGTAACACGAATTTTGATAATGAGGGGACTAGAGGAATTTTTTCAGGACGTCGTGAGCGCTAATGTGAGTGTGTGAAAAATTTGAAATAAGATGCAAAATTGTGCAAAATTAGGCGATTCTGGCGATGTCAAGTTTGCACCCCCACCTAATTTTCTCTATCATTTTCAAAGTGGGGGGATTAAAAATTTCTAGAAGAGGTGTGCAAAATTGTGCAAAATTACAATGCATAATTGGATATGATTATCCATGGGAATGGAGCAAACTTGATGAGGGCTAACAGCCAAAAACAGGTTCACTGGTTATTCACCTTCCCAATACGCTTCCACTGGCACAGATAAAGAACAAAGAGAGAGTAAATGGGGTTCCTTATATCACCTTAAAAGAAACGATATACCCGAAAGGGCAAAGGAATTTATTAATTATAATCGGATATTAATCGTATCTTGTTTTAACAATAGCGTTGCAACTCTGCTGCTAATTTTTTTGTTTCTTAGTTTACCTATTTAAATATTTCTGTAACCAAACTTATAAAAAAATAAGTTGGCCATTTTTGGTTAAATTAGAAATAAAATTATTCCGTTTCAATTCTAAAGTTCTGACTATACTCCGTTTATATATTTTAAATAAGAATTTCCTTCTTTGAAAAGTATTTGAAAATAAGTTCAGTTAATATTAAATATTCCCATACGTGATAAGAAATCTCAAAAACAAAACGGAAAAAACAACCGACATCATTGGCTGAAAATTCTACAATGTAATTATTGATAAAAAATAATAAATATATCAGACCTCTCATTGTCTCTCTCTTTTAGACAACCCGTGTATTAACCTTAAATATCAATAAATGTAAGAACATGACATATATTTCGTACTCCAATCTTAATCTCACAATAGGCTTCTTGCACAAAATATAATTTTGGCATTTTTAGAATCTTTACTTAATACAAAACACAGTGTGTAAAGGATTTTTCCCTATTTTTTTTCTTTTACAGGCGGTATTCCACATTAAAGTTTGAATAAATCCATTAGGCGCGCAAACAACGTGTGACGTCATGTGTCAGGAGACGCACAGGAGACGTTGCCCTTGTAATAGCTTGATAGTGGAGCGAAATAGACCATGAAAATTTCTTCATTCTCGGGAAAAAATCAACGTAGCACCAGAGAGTGTAGTTTTAAAGTGAAAAATTCTACATAATTCTACATAATGGCTATTTAATATATTTTTCTTTAGTTCAGGAACGGCGTCATCGAAAGGGGGTGATAGTTACTTTAAACGAGGCAGTGGGTTTTTTTTTATCTTGTATGTATAGTAGAGAGTATGTAAAATCCAAGTTTTAGACCTCCACACCCTTGGCAAATGTTTGTGTGGTCGAAAAAACCACGAATTTTTGGCACTTTTTTCAGTATGTGGCCTATAACTTAAAAACAATGCATCCAATCGAAAAATCATCTATTATCAAAATTAAAGAGCACCTCAAAGTTGAAATTTTATCAGGATGCATGGGCGTATTTTTTTTATTTTTATTTTTTTATTTATTTTTTTGTTTTTTTTTTAAGAAATCTATGAACTTGAAATTACATGCTCTACAACTTTGGCGTAATTGGCAGTCGAATAAAAACAATTTTTACCAACTTGTAAAAAAATTCAAATTGGGTAACTTTTTAAACGTCTTCAGCTCTGAAACGGCTAATCTAAATAAAAAAATCCATAGAATGAAAAATGTAGAGCATGTAATTTCAAGTTCATAGATTACCTAAAAAATGAAATAAAAGTAATACCTAAAATTAAAAAAATACGCCCATACCTCTTGACGAAATTTCAACTTTGAGGTACTCATTCGAAGCGAAATTTAATGCTCTTTAATTTTGAGGTTTGGAGGTCTAAAACTTGGATTCTACATACACTCTACAACATATACAAGATAAAAACAATCTACTACCTCGTTTGTTGTAACTATAAAGTACCCCGTTATTGAACTATTTGTGGTACAGATATTTTTTATTTCGAAAAAACTTGAGAAATTGACTGATAATAAAAATCGTGTTTTTTAACATTTACACTGCCATATTTTCAAATCTAATTGAGTTATCGATCTGATTTTTTTTTAAATTCAAGTACACAAATAAGCGCTTCCAATGGTCTTTTTGTTTCTATCGATTATTGTTTATTATTTTCTTTAAACAGCAATGAACTTATTACTCGACTAATACTTCGCTAAAAATGTACTCGTAATTTTGATTAAGCGACAAACTTTTCTTTTAAAAATTTCCAAATATATATGCAGCGAGACGATTGAAGCTAAAATACAGGAGAATCTTTTGAAAAAAAATTTTCATCTAGGTCATAGTTTTTTATTTAAGAATATTTTTGAGACGCAGGTAGGTAGGCAGGCGTACGGCGTCTATCCGATTGACCTTTGAAATAATAAACTGTTTCAGTCATGTTTAAAACAATTTAAACCCTTTTAAATATGGTACAATTCACAGTCCGAATGCAACTAAATAATTTTAGAAATCGTTGCACGCATGCACGCGCAGAGATATACCTTATGACAGATGAGGTCAACTCCAATATGAGGGTGTTTTCAGATATACCCTTTCTCCCGGATATTAGTCGGTTATTTAAATACTTTCCAGTTAGAAATTATGAAAACAGATTTGGTAATTACTAATGTTTAGTAACACTATATTAATATATATATATATAAATTAATTTAAAATATACGGCACATGCAAGAGGCCTATTATTGAAATACGTTGATAATGAAACTATAATTTTTAATAATAAATAGCAATCCAGGGCAAAACATCATGACGTCCAGTATAAATGTACAGCCACAACAAATGCTCACTTTATACAAGTATTTAACGCAGATTTGGGCACAGTATTTTGCAGCTGCAAATTTCGAGCTAATCGTTGTCCTGTTATTTGTTTTCACCAGGATTGGTTAACCGGATCACGTTTGTTACGGTTTGCTTTACTTCGTGAATTGCCTAAAATTAGCCTTGCGCCGCTAATATTGCATATGCCTGTGAAGTAGCAATAGTTTGTACAAGCGACTTTTAGTTGTTTGAATTATTACAGTTTCTATAACGTTTCCATAAGCCTTTGAAAAAGCTTTTATCTGCATATCAACTTTTCCAATTCCTTCTTTGCACGGATGTAAATTTATTTAAGTCGGAAGTTCTTAGTTCAAGACTCTCTTTACATAAAACAAAGCCGAATATCGGTGAAAAGTGCTTGTTCGGAATATCTCCACAAGGTATTGTAAACATTGCATGAATAATTCAGATCAGTCTTTGAATTGGACTCAAGTTGCAGTGTTCTTGCTATTGACAGTGCGTGCGAGGGAACGCCAATCGCATGTCGCTTTCTGCATCGCAATAATACGGACATGTGCGATCAGCGGCAACGCTTGATAATTCAAAGAGGGCGTCAACCGCAGACAGATAATACACGGAAAGATATATAGCCTGGGGTGGTGCAGTCTCACTTTAATTCGCACATTCGCTAAATAAATATTCCTTGTTCTGTAAAAAACTTTTAGGATGGGTGTGTATTGAAAGACAAAGTAGCGGAGGAGAGTAGAAAGGAAGTTCGACGAACATCAAAGTAAACTTCTGTTAATAAAAGAGCCACAAATTTAATGAAAATACGATGGCTGGATGCGTTGGCAACTTTTTATTACAGGAAGCAAGTAGTCATAAATAATCGTCGTAGATAGAATCTAATTTTCAAAAAAATAACACACACTGAGTGTTTAGAAGGCATAAGAAACAGTAAATCTAAAACCGTTTTCAAAAAAAGAAACGTCTTCAATTTCACCTATATGTTTGCCCGCGCATAACTCGAGAATGGCTAATCCGATTGTTATAAATCTTTTGACAAACGATTTATATTTCTTCCACTTAAGACACGATTGCTTTATGCCTTAATTTGAACGATTAACCGAACAATTACTGAAATATTTATCGTGTACATCAGCAATCACCAAATGTTCAAGAAACGACGATTCATTTGGGAGTCCGACGTACAATATAGTTCAATGCATTTAAAGTGTTGTTTCAGAAATTCTCTCAACTCGCTGAAAATTTGAGAGGATATTCTCAAAAATGTTAGAAATGATTATCCGAAAAGTTTATCGGGCTAATAGTGCAGTCGATGGGTAGTTTCTTAGTCCGAATAAGTGCGGGAGTTTTGAAACTTTGGGAATTTGCAGATTTACATGCCCTGAATAAAAAAAGAAAAAATGTAAAATGTGATCTCAGCCGCTGGCGCCGTCATATTGAAAGAATGGCGCACAAAAACAGTTTCTCTGAAATATCTTGGTTCGGGTGCCTCATTCGAAAAATGTTCTTATGAAAATAGAAGAGCATTAAATTTTGTACAAAATATGTCGTATATATTTTTTCGTTAAACTAGTTTCAGTGCAGCAGCCGATCGAAGTCAAGCATTCTTGACAAATTATGGTATTTTCCAATTTCTCAATTTAGTGCGAGTTTTATGAAGGAGTATTTTTGTGTTGAGACAAAATTTGCTTTCATACCTGAAAATATAGTTGATTAACTTGTCTGCTACTCATAGCTCAATGTTCAATACTCGTTTCCACACCACCTTGAGGTAGAGAATATGGCGCGTTTTTCTTTACGTGGCTGTCCCCTACAGGCCTAATCCACGACTAGCCTGCTTCTTGAGGCGTTTTAGGTGCTTGATATCGAAGGTCCAGGTTCGTTGGAGTCTTCAACAATACTTTCTTTGGAAATTAAGCTGTCCACTAATTCTACGTATTGATTTTTCTCCTTGCTTGCTAAAAATGTTTCGACTGGAGAGTCAACTTCCTCCTTGTCATGAAGCTCGTCGACTGTTGCTGGAGCATTGTCGCAGCTTTGTCCGTTAAAAAATTTGCAAATTACGGAACATTTTAACCCTGCCTTTCTACAACCACATGCTGCACAGCACTCTTTCTTGCATTTACAGGAAAGAAATTTAAATAGCTTTTTAGAAGCAGGATCTTTCAGCATTGTTAATGGTGTAAGCTCAGCTTTGCTCTGTTTCCAGCTCCATTCTTCCACATTTTTACAAACCCCCTGCCACTCCTGGACTAGATAATATGTCCTGAATGAATGCTGCCGTGCCGCTGCAGCTGTAGGTGGGAGAGACGCAATGTTAAACTTGCTTTTTGTGAGCGACCTTACGAAACATGGGTAACGATAAGCGTCCAGAGAGATATTGTCTCCATGTTTGGCTCCATACAGTGCCAGAATAAAGCATTCTTCAGCATCGGCGATAGCGTCCGGTTGCACTACTATCTTGAAAAAGTTGAATGCTGATTCAAATTCTGATGCTTTTGTAGGATGTAAGCATGGAGAACAATCAATACGTAGAAACAGTGGACAGCGCAACGGAAGCAATTTCCGAAGAAAGTATTGTTGAAGACTACAAACAATGAACCTGAACCTTCGACATCAAGCACCTAAAACGCCTCAAGAAGCAGAATAATCGTGGATTAGGCCTATGGGGACAACCACGTAAAAAAAACTCGCCATATACTCTACCTCAAGGTGGTGTGGAAACGAGTATTGAACATTGGGCTATGCGTAGCAGACAAGTATATTTGAGGATTTTCAGGTATGAAACCAAATTTTGTCTCAACACAAAAATACTCCATAAAAGTCGCACTAAATTGAAAAATTCCAAAAAATCATAATTTTGTCAAGAATACTTTTGACTTCGATCGGCTGCTGCACTGAATCTATTCAGTTTAGCCAATAAATGTATAGGACATATTTTGTAGAAAATTTTATGATCTTTTATTTTCATAAGAACATATTTTGCCGTATGAGACGCCCGAAGTGAGATATTTCAAAGAAACTGTTTTTGTGCACCATTTTTTCAATATGGCTGCTCCGGCGGCTGAGATCACATTTTGCATATTTTCTTATTTCGTTCAGGGGATCGAAATATATAAATGCCCAAATTTTCAAAACACCCGCACTTATTCAGACTAAACCCCATGTTTTATGCTCTCACAGCTGTATTAACTTCTGCGCAATATTTTTTATTCAACAAATTTTGTTGATTTGATTTTTCTCAGAAAGAGGACACAAATTTTACATAAAAAAACCGCTGCCCAAGGAATCACTACTTCCACATCCAGATTTTCTATCCAAGTCACTCATAACGAAAAAATTTCGTATGTGGAAATAATTGTTTATGGAACTTTAATAATATAATATTTGAAATCCTCTACCCCAAAAACCCATAAAACGATACCCCACATCGGTAGTGGAGTGGGGGTGGTGATAGGGGGTGGTAGTGGGGGTGGATGAAGTAAAAAAATACTTTGAGGTTTCTAATTCTTGTAGACATATTAAATCACATTTTTTTTCATCCCCTTTAATAATGGGGTGGGGGTGGTAATGAGGGTGGCTAATGTCAAAATTTTTTTTGAGACCTTAGCTTCTCTTGTATATACTAAATACCAATTTTATGGACTCTCACCTGCTTGATTTACCTATTTACCCTAAATTCACCCCAATTTACTCCCCAACCCTTCGACGAAACAAGATGAAAATATAATCTAGTTCTAGATCTTGTTAAAGTACATATGTGTACCAAATTTCAAGTCAATATCTCAAACGGTTCCAGAGTAAACGTGCGCACAAAAAAAGTTACAGACAGACCGACAGACAGAATTTTTTTTTTTTTCAAACTTAAAATCTCGACGTTTCATGACATTCTAACCCTATTTGAACAATAAAAATTTTAAAAATTTTTTTTGTCGTTACTATACTTCCACTGGATGTGGAAGTAATATATACACTATTTTTTTCATTTGAGTAAAACTATCGGAGCTAGAAATTTTGCAACTAACGCTTGTAACGGAACTCATTACTCGACAGTGTGAGCGCGCGCGAATCACTCAAAAGGTGGTATAACTTTTGACTAACAAGACAAAATGACAAAAAATATTTTAAAGCCGATATTACCATGTAATTGGTGTATATATTTGTATTCCAAAAAGCGTTTTTAAATTATTAACTATTAATAGATAAAGTTACGCGATATTAAATTTGTGGCTTATTAATTTTAGTTAAATGTGGGACATATAATTTCAAGTGATAGCCCCTCGAGATTAAGTCAACCATTTAGAATTCATCATTTTGAATTTAATATTATAATATCAAAACCGCTGCCCAAGGAATCACTACTTCCACATCCAATTCTCTATCCAAGTCAACTCACAACGAAAAAACTTTGTATGTGGAAATAATTGTTTATGGAACTTTAATAATATAGTATTTGAAATCCTCTACCCCAAAAACCCATAAAACGATACCCCACATAGGTAGTGGGGTGGGGGTTGTGATAGGGGGTGGTAGTGGGGGTGCATGAAGTAAAAAAATGTTTTGAGGTTTCTGGTTCTTGTACATACACTAAATCATAATTTTTTTTCATCCCCTTTAATAAGGGGGTGGGGGTTGGTAATGGGGGGTGGCTAATGCCAAAAATTTTTTTGAGACCTTAGCTTTTCTTGTATATACTAAATACCAATTTTATGGACTCTTACCCGCTTGATTTACCCATTTACCCCAAATTTACCCCAATTTATCCCCCAACTCTTCGACGGAACAAGATGAAAATATAATCTAGTTCTAGATCTCGTGAAAGTACATATGTGTACCAAATTTCAAGTCAATATCTCAAACGGTTCCAGAGAAAACGTGCGCACAAAAAAAAGTTACAGACAGACCGACAGAAATTTTTTTTTCGCTCAAACTTAAAATCTCGACGTTTCATGACATTTTAAGCCTATTTGAACAATAAAAATTTTTAGAAATTTTTTTTTCGTTACTATACTTCCACTGGATGTGGAAGTAAAATCGTAATCAGTGGTCTCGAAAACCCCTATATGATTTTTTTCTTAATTTTATCATTTAAATTGTTTGAATGAAAATGATTTTTTTATTTTTTAGTAGTTATGACTGAGCAATGCGCGTGTTCACATTTTCTAAATAAATATCTCACCATTTTGTTACTCTAATTAGTAAGTGATTAAAAGAAATAATTCTCAAATACCATTTTTTATAAATATATAGCTCCACTTAAATGCCAAAATTATTTTGCCCGTTTAAAACACGTACTTTAGAAAAAAATTGCACTTTATAAAAATATTTTCGAAAGAACATAAAATGTTTGTTTTCTTTAAAAATATCTCATCCAATATCAGTTTTAGCGAAAAAGTAGTAAAAACCAAAAAGAAAGCTTATAAATTGGGAATTAATTTGTTTTTTTTTAAATTTCTCTAAGATTAAGAGTTTCGAAGATACAGAACTTTAAAGATGGCGTCCAATCGTTTAAGAGACGAAGTATTAGTTTAGATGTTTAATATACCTATTAGAAAATATGACACAAATATGTCAAAAATGTTAAGGATCAAAATTAAAGGTTATTAATTAAGCTTTCATATAATTTTTCGGTTGTTTCTGTAAAATCAGAAGTTATGGTTGAAACAATAATGTGCATCTTCACACTTCTTTAATAAAAATGTCGCCATTTTGATGCTGTTTCTCTGCTGCACTCGTTTTAGAAAAAAATCCATCCGCCATATTAGAATCGCCATTTTGATTATTTTTGCTATAATTTCAGATTCGTAATCAGCAAGTCCAAAAATAGTAGTATGTTTCTTGAACTAATATGTACTAAACTGTAAAAACTAATTAAATTGCATTTTTTTGCTATTTTTAGGCCCCATTGACTCCACTAATTGAACAAATAAAAATCATCAAATTCTAACTAGTAAATATTTTAGTACATTACAAGTAGTATACAATGCAAAAAAATAGTATAAAAATGTATTTCCTGGTGATATCATTCGGCACTTTTCATTTTTTGCGCCTAACGACTCTACTAGATGTCAAAAATCCAAAATGATGAATCCAATATGGCTGTCATAAATGCAAAATTTTAGAAGGTTTATATAAAATTTGGTAAGTACATGTAAGCAGGACTCTCTGATGACTGACGAGTCTGACGTTAAAGCTTAAGAAAACGACGGATATTTTCTTTTACTACGTGGAAGCTAAATAGGACGAAAAACAAATTTTTGAAAAAAAACCGCTGCCTAAGGAATCACTACTTCCACATCTAGATTCTCTATCCAAGTCACACACAACGAAAAAACTTTGTATGTGGAAATAATTGTTTAAGGAAGTTTAATAATATAATATTTGAAATCCTCTACCCAAAAACCCATAAAACGATATCCCACATCGATAGTGGGGTGAGGGTGGTGATATGGGGGTGGTAGTGGATGAAGTAAAAATATATTTTGAGGTTTCTGGTTCTTGTACATACACTAAATCACAATTTTTTTTCATCCTCTTTAATAAGGGGATGGGGGTGGTAATGAGGGTGGATAATGCCAAAAATTTTTTCGAGACCTTAGCTTCTCTTGTATATACTAAATACTAATTTTATGGACTCTTACCTGCTTGATTTACCCATTTACCCCAAATTTGCCCCAATTTACCCCCCAACCCTTCGACGGAACAAGATGAAAATATAATCTAATTCCAGATCTCGTTAAAGTACATATGTGTACCAAATTTCAAGTCAATATCTTAAACGGTTTCAGAGTAAACGTGCGCACAAAAAAAGTTACAGACAGACCGACAGACAGACAGACCGACAGACAGACAGACCAACAGACAGACAGACCGACAGACAGGCAGAAATTTTTTTTCGCTCAAACTTAAAATCTTGACGTTTCATGACATTTTAAGCCTATTTGAACAATAAAATTTTTTTAAATTTTTTTGTCGTTACTATACTTCCACTGGATGTGGAAGTAATTAACCAACTTAAAAGAAAAAAGTCACTAGAAGTCATGAAATAAAATTTCAACGTCGCCCAATTACTTGAACCTTTTTACCTAATATTGGTATAAGTCGGTGTAAAAATAAACAAATAACAATATAAAATGCATTTTTAGCCGACTTTAATATCGATATTAGGAATTCAGGTTCAATCGAGTGACTGAAATTTTATTCACCTTTTTTTTTTTAATGCGGTCCAATTAAAAAATATATATCATTAAATTGCGTTATTTTAAATTAAATTTCTATTTTTTCAGATAAATGGATTTAGTTATTATAAACCATAATTCGGTCCTTACAAAAATAAAAGTTGATGTTGAAAAAGAAAAATCGACTACCTTTGCCCCTTTGAATCGTGTTTTTAGAATAATATACGTGATATGACTGACACACAAATTTACCATATTTTCGACCTGTTACACATGTTTCGCAGTTCTGGCAAATCTGGCTTATCATAAAATGTTGCACGTGTGTCATATACAAAAGTGGTGGATGTTTACTTCTTGACTCGTGGTTGGAACAGTAAATTTTGCTAAATATGGTGGTGTGTGTTATATGTAAGAATGTCAGCCACATCTGCAACGCGTGGATTTTAGTTAGCATTTGTGAGGCGATAATTTATATCAGTTTAACTGTCATCGCTTTCTAGGCTCTACATGTTTTCTTCATGGGCATTATATCGGCACTCTCGTTTCTAAAAATAACTGTATAAATAATTCTGCTTTTAAAACTAAAAGCATCTTTTGCATCGAGACAATATCTATAAACACATTTATTTTTAGAAAGGGGAAATTGATGCTTAACAATTTTGTCTTCAAAAGATAGGACGTGGGTAAGATTTCGGAGCTTAAATGTATTTCGCTAAGTTTCTCCTTTCCCCATAAATTTGTTAAAGTCAGAATGAGATTAGAGCAACGAAATTACATTGATATATAACTTTTTAATGCATTTCCGCTAAGTTTAGCCCTTTGTCACTAACAAATTTATGGGTGGGGTGAGAAAGTTTGCAAAAAACAACAATACATATGAATGGGTTCGTGACTTTCGCACGGTTATTTATTGTACTAATACTAATGCTGGTATATCACATTATAAAATGTATTAGGTAGTAAATATGTACCAATGTATTTTCTTCACAGACAGTAGTTTCAACATGTAGCAAACAACGTGGGAAAGACATTTTAATAAAGCATAATATTATGAAATTTCTTGGATGTTCGGTCTTTTAATTTAAATTATAATTCTCATTATTTTTGCGTATTAACCACTCCTCTAATACAGTATATATTATTATTTATCAACTTCTGTGTTATGAGCAACAGAGAAAATTTGGTATTATTGTTATACATATTTGATTCATCAATCAGAAACGGTTTTGTACAGAAATCCGTTTTATAATACACCGAACTCAAATATCGAATGAGAAATGTCTGTGTGTGTATGTATGTGTGTGTAGATAGTTTATTGTAAACACAATAACTTCTGCTAGACTTTATATTTTGAACATATAGAAAATAACATGGTAGAATAATCCCTATTGAATTTGGGCTACATCCGCATACAAAGTGGTCGCCACAGACTTGTAAACTGTCGTTATTTATATATGTTTTACTACAATTTTGGAGTAAAATGTTGTTACTAAGGTTTTTGATTAAGTATGCAAAAATACAAATATTTACAATACGTTGAAACTGCAATATACCTACGATATGTTCCTTGAACGAGTTTTACGTAGATTAGTTGCTATATATCAATTTTACTTAGTGTTATTAAGATAATGTCTATAATGCTATTACGAAACGATTTAAAGTTGCAGTCATGCATTTCCAACTGTGAATACTTTTTAATCACAACTTTGTTGTTAGACTTAACATTCTTATTTCAGGTTTGGAGTAAGTATATCCAAAATAGAATGGTAAAATACCCTCAATTGAAATTCTGCATCCACCATACAGGGTGATTCCTCGAAGCATGTAAACTGCTATATTTTACAAAAATTATATTTTACTCTAATTTTAGAGCAAAATGTTACTAAAATTTTTGGTTAAGCACATTAGAATAGGAAAATATCGAAACTGCAATATACAATGTGTCTCTAAGGTTGGAATCCTGGTACCATCCTTTAACGAGGGTTGAGCACCTGCCAGACGCGTCTCCAGGTGGCGGATAGGAGAACGGCCAGACTCCGCGAGGAGTAGGGTTAACGTGGTCATACTGCTGGGGGTAGGGCTAATAACCCAATCCACCCCGGCTAAAACCACGTCGCGGACCAGCTCACTCACCGTAAACCGCTTGGAGTGGCGTGCCACTGACCCAGGGTACGGGGGTCTTGGCTTCACCGTCCTGACCACGTGGATGAAGTACCACCATTAAATCTTCCCCAATCCCAAGGTATTGTGCGCACCGATGGGACGCATAGTCGGGGGGGGAGCCCGACCACCCCCGTTGTATAAATGCCTTCCACGTATGTAAGGGGCTCCGTGCATGGCGACCATCTTTTCCCCTTACTCGTGGAGAGGGAGGGGGTTCCTCAGCATGTTCTGTGCAGACCCTCCCATCAGCCCACGAGCGCAGTGCGGGAGGTGAAGGAGCTGGAGGAGGGGGTGTCCGTGACTTCGGTCAACACCAAGGACCTTCCAAAGCGCCTGAGCCTCCCGTCTGGATTCCCGTGCCAGAGGAGGGTAACCCTCAGGAAGGAAAGGGAAAAATAGGCCCATTCCAGCTGAAGGTGCAGATAAACCTGCATCATAGTAAGCAGGCCACAGCGGTCCTTACTAAAGTGATGCAGGGGCGCGAAGTGAAGCAACATCGCAAGCGGCGTGGACTTGACTGGGGTGACGGATCATCAAGGAATACCGCGTAGCGAGGCCGTTGCTGACAAGGAGCATAGCCTGGAAGAGCAACCTTCAAAAGGTTGAAGGAATGGGAAAATAGGTCCATTCCAGATAAAACTGCATCACAATGAGGAGGCTACAGCGGTCCTCACCAAAGTGATGCAGGGGTGCGAAGTGAAGCAACGTCGCTAGCGGTGTGGACTTGATGGGGTTATGGACCATCAAGGGACACCGCATGGCGAGACTGTTGCCGAACAGAGCACCGAAGTAAAGTGAGGTCGCGCGCGACGAGGACTTGACTGGGGTGGTGTCCAGCGAGGAACGCCGCGTAGCGAAGCAGTGGCTGACAAAGGATATTATACGACTGCAGGGTCTGGACTGCAGGATATAATATCAACGGGGAAAGACAATGGACCTGGCAACTACCACTCTGCCTATTTTCTCAGACCTGCTGCCAACGGCACAGGAAAAATGGGTAGAGTGAGTTATAATATCTACGGACAAATACAACCAGACCCAGAGACTCTCATAACTCGCCCATTTTCAGACCTGTATCACCTTGTCAGTGATACAGGAGTATTAAAATGGACAGTGCAAATGGACAGTGTAAACTAAAAACAGGGAGAGAGCACAATAAGCCCAGGAGGCTGCAGTGCCCTCGGAGTATTCCTTACAGACGAGCCCTGGGAGGAGGGGTTTTAGTCAGTTTGAGGCTGACACTCAGACCCATTCCAAGTAGCAGCCCGTGTGGATTTCCCCTCCTCGTCAAAAAAAAAAAAGGTTGGAATGATATTTTTGGAGTTTAGATGACATATCAATTTTAATTAAAATCTTATTAGAATGCTCTAAATAAGACTATTATGAAAGAACGAAAGTTGCAGTCGGGCGTTGCATCTGCGAGTGCCTATCAAGCACGAGAATTTCTGTTAGATTTAATTTCTTGATTTCCAATTTTGAAAATACATATTTAAAATTGCAAGGTAGGATACACTCTATTCAAATTGGGCCATATCCACCCTACAGGATGATCGTTAAATTATCGTGTTTTACTATGATTAGAGCAAAATGTTACTACGGTTTTTGATTAAGCACACAAAAATAAGAAGTTATATGAGATTTCAAAACTTCAATATACAATTTATCTCTCAGATCTGATCAAATTTTTCGAGGGTTAAGTGATATATCAATGTTTTTAAAGTATTTTAATAGGATTATTATAAAGCGATAGTAAGTTTTGTAGTATATAAAGATATAAAAATGCAAACAGTTTTAATTCATATTTTTCTCAAACTACGATATACCTACGACACAAGTAAAACAATTTTGGAGTACTAAACTTGGCTGTCACCATCACATACTAATCAGTCACATAAACAACTCTCAAGTATTTGAATTTATACATAGCAGTTCTCTCAATGAATCAAAACACAATTTTTTACTAAGCTGAAAAATACAGCAAGCATTTTTTAACATATTACATCAATGGAAAGCCACAATTTCGTTTGTTATTTGACGTTCAACTGCGTACTCCACACAATAAGAACGCGACAGCAGCTCAATTCGACGAAAATTCTGCATAAGTCAATTAACTTCCCTATTATTTTGAAACTAGAAATGTTTTACTTTAGACTAGATGATACTTTCAATTATTTATTGCTATTATTTTTAACTTTTTAATTTTTATATCTATTTTTAAATTTACGTAAGTACCTATTTCAAAATATTGTTACTACTAGTATCTTAATCCTCTAAATAATTTGTGGAAATATCAAGACGTAGAATTTTTGTAATTACCACCGTATCACCGTCGTTTTTTTTATATTAAGTCGTATGATAGGTAGGAATTTTCAGGCATTTCTCTTATTATCTGCGTTTATATGTTGGGTAAGGCCACATTAACATTAAAATTCCAAAATAATAAACGCACTATGTAAATGGATATGCTGGTGCATAACAAGCCACAATGTGAATAAGTGAAACAGGAAATTTAATTATTAAAATTGAGATGTGTTAGTGCCTGTAGTGTTTTACCCGCACTTTGTTCCTTAAGTGAAAAAATATGTTTGTTGATATGAGCGTGAAGCGTAAATGGTTAAAGGTAAACTTAAATTATTCCTTGTCACATCTTTCAACATTTAAGAATTTTAATAGACACCTACGTGGTTCCAAAATTAAAATCGCCTCCTATTAAATTTTACGATACTTTACTTTAGGGTTATAAAAAGATACTTCGTAATTAAAACTTATAGGAGTGTAACATAATTTATAAAATTTCACAAAATAAAAACAAATTGCCCGGCTTAGGTCCTGCACTGGAGTTAAAACCAATATATATTTCATTTAAAAATCACAATCAAATCACAGCTTTAACTTTAAATAACGATAGTGTCACTTCCAGCTAGAAATAAATGAAAATCAAGCAAGACTGGCGACATATTGGAGGGAGGGTCGTGACGGCGCCACCGCAAGCATCGTATAGGCACTTGCAGCAGTGTAAACTTTTTATTTTGACTTGTTTATAATCCATAATTTATTACTGAAAGTTAGTGTGGTTGTACCTTCTAAAGTGGTAGAATGAAATTTTTAAAAATTATTTTCTAATAAACAATTATAATTTTACACAGAATTCCATTTTAAAACACTATAAACTGAAATTTCGAGAGAAAAAAGCCTGTCTATCTGTCGGTACATACTACTGAAAACTAAAGATATGTCAAAATAATTTTTAATCTTTTGGCAATATGTAGACTACTTCAAACTAGATGACAACTCCTAAATCATTAAACAGATTAACTAACTTTCTGTGAGGCACAAGAGGCTTCAGCATTATATGACTAGTAAGTAAAATATTTTGTTAAAGGATGCAGTATAGACTATTACGTGTCTGTGCAGCTTTGTTTCTTGGACTACTGAAAGGCTTTTGACAATGTGGAATGTGGAAAGAGAAAATACGTAAAGGAAATAACAAAACACACAATACCTGGAATATCCATCTACTACAGCATGAAGAAATCCAGAAGAAATACTTCAAGGAAATAGAAAGGCAACTAACAGGAAAATAACTACACTGGAGAACAATAAGTTCAAAAATAAAAATCGTGGCAAGAAAGATGCCAAAAAGGAGAAGTCACCTATAGTTCAAAAAGAAAAAAAATACGAACACCTAAAAAAAAGATAATGTCGCAGATAAACAACATCGGATGCCGAACATAAACGAGAACTAAAAGAATCCCCAAAAGAAAAAAGAAAGGCGAAAAGAAGACATGAAGAAAAATGCAGAATATTTTTCGAATATATAGAAAGCCTGCCAACAGAACAACAATTAAACTAAACCTTCAGACACGTGAGAAAAGAGAAGAAATAATAAGACACACACGAAAACATACATACCACCGCAACATTGGACAAAGAAACTGGAGGAAGAAGGGAAAGCAAAAAATGAACGGAAAAAATTAATTCAAGAAACAGACCACTGGCCCTTGTATAAGTCACCAACTACTGGAAATGATGGTTAAAGCGAGGAGAAATACTGCACCTAGAGTAAACAAAATAAAGAATAAATTGATGCACCATGAAGAGGAAAGGAAGCCAACTTTAGAAATTATTGCCAAAGCATGGATGGAAATCACACTTCTACTTACGGAATGGAAAACAACCATACAAATACTCATTCCTAAAATAAAATCACTATAGAATATCGATGATTACAGAAGACTAACACTCTACAACGTAGAATTCAAATATTACGCTACATTTCTCCACGAACGACTGACTACAGAAACACATAGGAAGACCACTAGGCTGCCAAATGGTATTTATTAAAGATAATATCAACGGACAACCATTTATACAACACCAGAACAATCTTGAAAGAAAAACGGAGATAGGAGATAAATCTAGATATATTCACGATAGATTTTCCGAAGGAATTCGATACTAAGAGTCACGAGGTCATAGTCAACACCCTATGTAGCAAATGAGTAGCGTACTATTTAATAAACAAGATAATAAAAGTCTGCCTTCTGGAAAACACTACCATCCAATGGTTCGGGCAGACGACGGAAACTAAACAAAAATATAGAAGTCAAGTACGGATGCCCCCCCCACCAAGGTCCTAGAACAAGTGATACAAAACACAATAACGGAATCGCCAAATTTTGAAGAAAATAGAAACATCGACAACTCTGATCGTACTAGCATCCACCGATGATCTAATCATTACGGAAGAAAGTCAGGACATTCTCAACTTTCCAGAAAAGAAACCGCATTTGAGCACAACTGTACTGAAAATATATGTCAAGAGTCTATTAATGGTGCGAGACCGGTCAATAAAAGAGAACCCGGTCAGCAGAGAAGAAAATAGGTGACTACAGAATTAGGAAGTTTCCTATTTTAGAAATATCATGTACATTCAACCTCATTTAGTAGTCTTTCAGATAACTAGTCAAACAAAAAAAAATTATCTCGATATCTGGAAAACTAACAAACTTATCAATTTATTATTTGAATACTTCGCCTCGACTGAAGTCCACCCGTGACGTCACAGTACACAACTCGCTGACTTGCCATGCCGGCGGCGGCGCACCGTATGTTCCCTTTATTTAGTGTATGTGCTCGTTCATGTTATTTAGTGGGGTTAAAATTTCTCGATAACACTGAATGAACTAAATAGCCAGCGACAGTTTTTTCGCGTTAATATACCTAAAGCTAGATTTTTTCCCCATAATAGCTTAGACAGTATCAATGATGAAGGTGCAATTTTACCAATCTATAAGTACCGCAAAAATGAGTAAAAAATTAAATAACATGTTGCAAAAAGAGACATCGATTTTCTGAAATGTCACAATATGTCACTTTTGATTCGTTCATGTCGAGACGAATTTTTGAATTTCGCCATGCAATTTACGATCAGATTTATCTGGTAGACTTCCTCTTTACGTCGCGACATCATACTACCGTCCCACTGGTGTTTTTCATAAAATATGAAGGTGCCTAGGTTGCATGTTTTAGCAATTTTTTCGGCTCCCAAATGCAAGCTGTTTTTTGCTATTTTTCTCCGAAACGGTGGGAGTTAGCTCGAAATAAAAAATAAGGTCAAACGAGTATTTTCCACTACGAATCTTTTACTTTCATCAGAATTTTGATATTTTTTTTCGTTTCGGAGAACTGAAATGTCGGCCATGTACGGCAAAAAAATCGCAAATTTTGAGCTTCTACAGTTGGCAACTTTTTAATCTGGGGTCCTACGCCAAAAGACTACTCTAGATAATTTAAATAGAATTAAACTTGCAAAAGGGGGCGAGCGTAGAGGCGACTTCAATGTGAATGTCAGTAGATATTCCGTTGAAGCACTTGGATGGGTGACTCATCTTGGGAAATACAGCGTTCTCGTCCCATCTTCTAGCGGCTTGTATATCAGTGTATACGCGGAAGTTACGTAATTTCAGGCGAGGATTACGTAGTGGATATACCATCCTTCGGAGGGGATGCAAAGCAGGCGGTCCCTTGTCTATTAAATGTTAGGCAAATAAAAGATCCCTACTCTTCTTAAGGGAAGAGGTTCGGCAAAATTTACAGGTTCGGGGTAGCTCGTCTCCTGGCGTCGGTGATAGGCCCTGGTAGCGGAAATAGGCCGACGTTAAATAGTTAAAAAAAAACTTGCTAAAATCGTTTTTTCTATTTTTTGAACTCTTTTTTTTCGGTAAAATTTCTCCATTTGTCACCGTAATTAATTGGTAATGAATTGAAATCGATCTCATATACGATATCCACTTAATATCATGTACTACTTTGACGCTCCGTTAATCTCGGCCCTTCGAAACAAGGGTTTCTGAGGAAAATTATTTTTTTAAGATTTACATACACTCTATAGGAAAACGTGTAATTTCCTACATTTCCTCGAATATCGCGATGATTATCGTTTTTTTCGAAAAATTTGTAGACAGCTTATGTAAAGAAAATTGATTGACCTTTCCGATACTTTTTTAAAAATTTTTCTCTAAAATAAAAAACAAAAGACATATATTTGATGTCAACCTCTCATGCAATTTATTAACGTTTATATACCTTAATGAAGTGCCAACGCCAACTTCCATCACACCTTCACTTCAGAATGCACAAATTTCATATTGTTTGTACATTGTTATCAATATATCGTGTCTTAGCATCGCACGAGAACGTTAAATGGTGGCTGAAGCTCTTCGAAATTGCAGACATGTAGTCGGGAGGGCGTGTCGATGGATCTCTAATTTCAATTTTTCGACCTCGACGGGTCCCTCTCAAATCGTGCTCGTGATCTTTGATCAAAGGAGAGGAATAAATATCAAAAACGATTATCACAAACTGTGCATCATTTCTCAAAAACATATGCAACCATTTTTTTGATGTCTGCATTAGTCATTACTACAAAATCGTCTGCAGCTCAACCACCAGCAATATTAAAAAGCAAATAAAAGTGATTATTAACACATTTATAAGAAAACTGTCTGTTCTTTAAAATGAATGAAGAATATAATTGTCATGATTTGACTATGCATTGCCATTTTGGCAACGTCTACCAAAGATTTAGCCACCTTTTAGCGGAGGTAGAATGTGATTTTTAATCGAAATAGTGCATAAAATGCTTGTAGAGAAAAAATCAGCTTTGTAGATTAATATTCAGCGGCGGAAAATGCAAAACTTCTGCGCGAACTGCAAAAGCCCGGAGCGCAACGGCCGCGGTCACGCGCTTCCATTCCATTACGTCTACCGAGTCTTTAGCAACATGAGACTGTATTTTTTGGATGTCTTATTAAATAAACTATTCCACAAAAAAATTTCAGCTTTGTAGATAAAAGTAAAAAATGTTTATTTTTTCCACACTTTGCGTGGGTGGTAGACCTGACATGACAACGCTTCCGACGCGGTAGAATATGATTTTCCGGTATGTTTTTATGTCATCTGTAGATATATATTTATATATACATTTATGCAACTTTTTATAACATGTTTAATTTTTTACTCATTTTTTTCAGCACTAAAAGTTTCCTTAGACTTGCACTTTCATCATTAATACTTTTTATGTTAGAGACAAAATTTAAAACAGTGACGGAAAGGTCAATCAATTCTCTTTACATAATCTGTCTACAAATTTTTCGAAAAAAACGATGATTGTTTTCCTATAGAGTGTATGTAAATCTTAAAAAAATAATTTTTCTCAGAAACCTTTGTTTCGAAGGACCGAGATTAACGGAACGTCAAAGTAGTACATGATATTAAGTGAACATCGTATATGAGATCAATTTCAGTTCATTACCGATTAATTACGGTGACAAAATGGAGAAATTTTACCGAACAAAAAAAAAACCAAAGCCCGCCCTCTCTAATTCATTCACTTTCATCAGAATTCAAAAAATAGAAAAAACGGTTTCAGCAAATTTAATTCTTTTAAATTAGCTAGAGTAGTCTTTTGGCGTAGGAGCCCAGATTAAAAAGTTGCCAACTGTAGAAGTTCAAAATTTGCGATTTTTTGCCGTACATGGCCGACATTTCAGTAGTTATCTCCGAAACGAAAAAAAAATAGGTATCAAAATTCTGATGGAAGTAAAAGATTCGGAGTGGAAAATACTCGTTTGACCTTATTTTTTATTTCGAGCTAACTCCCACCGTTTCGGAGAAAAATAGCAAAAAACAGCTTGCATTTGGGAGCCGAAAAAATTGCTAAATCATGCAATCTTGGCACGTTCATATTTTTCGAAAAACACCATTGGGACGACCGTATGATGTCGCGACGTAAAGAGGAAGTCTTCCAGATAAACTTGATCGTAAATTGCACGGCGAAATTCGAAAATTCGGCTCGGCACGAACGAATCAAAAGTGACATTTTGTGACATTTCAGAAAATCGATATCTCTTTTTGCAACATGTTATTTAATTTTGTACTCATTTTTATGGTAATTATAGATTGGTAGAATTGCACGTTCATCATTGATACTGTCTAAGCTATCATGGGAAAAAATCTAGCTTTATGCAAATGATTTTACGAAAACTGCGGCTACCTCCCTGGCTATAAAGTGCCGGTGCCTGCCAGCGAGTATAAAGATGCCCGCGCCCGTTCGCTGTTGTCGGAATCATGTACTGTGACGTAATCGAGCGTCAGCCCAGATTTTCGCGGCATTTTAAACTTTTTTATTTATAGAGATAATTTAAAAAAAAAATTAAGGAATCTTTTTAGATTTTTACGACTATTTATTACGAGAAAATGAAAAAAATGGAAACTTCCTAATTGTTAAAATGTCATAGAGAGATACACGAGCTATTTTACCTTTCATCAAGGAAAATAACTACCATGAGCCAGATTAAGAGGATATACACAGCTATCATACCATAATGGTGAAATACGGTGTCAAAAAAAGCGGCAACGACAAAAGCCAATATAATCCAGTCAGTAGGGACAAAAAATGACATTTGTCTTAAAAAGGTGGAGTAGTAATGATTTTGATATATGTTGTTTAAGTCGAGGCCCTGACAAAAAATACGTTTTCGACCTTGATATATATTATATTACCATATATTAAAATCATTACTACTCCACCTTTTGCAGGGCAAAATCCCCCACTGATTGCACTAATAGAAGAAGCCTGAGAAGAAGAGTTAAAAGAGACACCGTCTAACTACTTGCAAAACTATTAAGACTTAAGTAATGACATAAAATGTCAATTTAATAGAAGGGGAAATGATAGAAACAAACGCAATGAAGTACTAGGGACATGTCGAAAGGAAGGACCCGACACATTTATTGAAGAAGGCGTTAATACTCAGTCACAAACTAAAAATAGGAAGACTATCCTACATATGGATAACAATGATTTGGAGAATTATAGCCAATCTAGTAAAGGACCCAGCATACTGGGAAAGAGCAGCAAGAAAAAAGTATACCGTAAAAACATCGCAAGAATGTGCAGGAATATATGCTTTGTCGGAATCAGAAACAGAAGATTCAGAAGAAGTAGAAGTCTAGAAGCAAAAACACAAAAAAAAAAAAGGTGCTTATGCACTGCTTCACGGCACAATGCGGCAACGCATCTCACAAATACCTACATTTCTCACATTTCTCTACTATGCGTCAGGTGGCTCCCATTGCTGTTAAGTATGATCCTAATAAAACCCAGCGTAGACATTGCCGGCCCGGCGGTATGTCCAGGGACTGGCAGCAATGCCTATCGTACGCTGGTAAATTAAATCAAATCAAAGAACTTGTCTATTCCATTTAAAATGGAAATCTCCTTAAAACAGCCATTTTTAATCTTTGGTATTTCTCCTACAACCTACATCTTGTGCCAGAGAACCATAAAGAATTCTTTGATCTCTGCATCTCAAAAAATTAAGGTACTTACTTTACATCCAAAGAAAATCAAACATTTGATTTTCGCACCTTATCGGTCGCCAGAAGCACAAACTGAAAGACATTTTTTGTCCACATTAGTCGATAATAAGAAAATTAGAACTTTCTGTACCATATTATATATATATTGTCAATCATTTAAAATCGAAGGCCCATGCATAGCTTTTTAAAACTAAGGATGAATAAAAAAATTGCCATCTCTACATTCTTCATAAAACATGTTAGTGTTTTTTGTAGTAAATTTCACATTGAACCCCCAGGAACCCCCATAGACCCCCAGGAACATTCATCAGCATTGACTCCTGCGTTACCTCCGAAAATGAGAAAGTTGAAGTGCCCCAAAAAGTATCTGTCATAAAAATTTTTATAAAATTAATATTTCGTCTCGGAAATGGGCTCTAGAAGGTTTTTTGTGTCGCTGATCACGAATCCGAGGTCCAAATTGAGAAATTCCATATTCTTGTATTATATGGAATTCGTGCCATTTTTTTGATGGAAATTCCACTTTCTCGGGCGGAAATTTAAATATGAATATTGTGCTGTGGAAGTGTTCTCTAGGGTTTTTTTTTTTTTTTTGGTTTTCTGATCACAATTCCGAGGTCCAAATTGAGCAATTCCATATTCCAGACTGGAATACGTGTCATGGAAAATTCCATTTTTTCAGAAAAAATTTAAATATTAACGTTTTTTCACGAAAATGAATCGATTTGTCCGACTGAAATATCGGATGAACTAGAAGATGAAAGTGACACTGAAGAAGAACCAACAAATCCTGAATTACCAGTTCTCGAATATGATTCATATTATGATTGATGTAAATGGTGTAAATTATATACCTATACTGCAAAACTACAGAGCTATATCCATTCTATATAACTTCTCCAAACTTCTCGAAATCATATTGTATATCATCTAACTCTACTAAAAACGTAATTTCATTAGACCAACATGGCTTTATCGAAAAGCGTTCTTGTACCACAAATTTAGCATGCTTCTCTCAATACATCTCAGAGGCACTGGACAAACAGCTGCAAGTCGACGTAGTATATATGGACTTCCAAAAGGCATTCGATCAAATTGATCACTACGTGCTTATCTCCAGACTAGAGAACATTGGTGTCTCTAACAGCTTTTTAACCCCATTAAAATCCTATCTGCTAGATAGAAGGCAATTCGTTGAATATGAAGGACTTCAATCACATTATATTACCTCCTCATCTGGGGTCCCTCGGGGGTCAAACTTAGGTCCGCTATTGTTTCTCATATTTATAGATAACCTAGCTCAGATAGTAAACATTCCAAAACTTTTCTATGCGGATGATTTGAAGATTTTTAATACAATATCCACGCATCAAGACTGCCTAGTTATTGTATCAATAAGATATCCCAGTGGTGCAATAGAAATAACTTGCACTTAAACATATCTAAATGCTCCATAACATCATTCACTAAAAAACATATTGATTATTAATACCAAATTAACAATATTGTCATCACCAGATTCCTTGAAATCAAAGATCTCGGCATATACTTCGATCGAAAGTTCAATTTCATTACACATGTAAATAATATAGTGTCAACGGCTAATAGAATGTTAGGATTTGTTATAAGAAACTGCAATCCTTTGTCATTAAAGCTAGTGTTTTTTGCCTATGTCAGGTCCAGATTAGAATATGGCGCACTGATATGGTATCCATTATATCAATGCCATATCGATGCAATAGAATCAGTACAGAGAAAATTTTTAAAATATTTATCTTACAAGATCAGTGGTACTTATCCGGAAATGGGAATTGAATACTCATTACTACTTAACCAGCATCAACTTATATCTCTAAAATCAAGGAGAATCTTGATCTCTATTATCATTCTTATATAATCTGTTGCATAATAATATTGATTGCATTAATCTACTAAACAGGGTCAATTTTCTTATACCTAGACTCGCGGCTCGATATTTTCCAACTTTCTATAGCGATAATGCTAGGACAAACGTTTTATGTAGATCGCCACTATCTCTAATGTCCAATAATTTTAATGCTATTTCAGAGGTATGCGATATTAATACCAACTCCTTGACTTTTATTCGACAGGTTCTGAATGACAACAATTCCTAAAAGAATGACATGTTTCTTGGTAAGTTCTACTGGTCTTGTAAATTAGCCTCTCTTTTCTCTATTTTTGTTTTTTGTTATTCTCTCATACCGTGCTATCTTATGTTATTAGTTTATTTACTATGTCAGTCACTTACTGTTACAGTTTGTCTTATACATTAATTTATCATATTTTATGTTACCATTTGTTTCCTGTAAATGGGTGTAACCTGTTGGAAATAAAGATCTAAATAAAAAAAATAAAATAAATAAAAAAAAGATAATAACTATTTTATCACACAGAATATCACCTTTTGTACCAAAACAATAAATGCTACATTTTTATAAAAATTATTATCTCTTAATTACTTACCTCACTTGAAAGAAGAAAAAATTTGCATGCATTCCTGCTCTGTTTACAAAATTAGGAAGTTTCCATTTTTTTATTTTCTCGTAATAAATATCTGTATTTTTTTTTAAATTATCTCTGTAAATAAAAAAGTTATGGTCCTTCCAAGTTTAAAATGCTGCGATCATCTGGGCTGAGGCTCGATTACTTCACAATACATGATTCCGCCAACAGCGAGCGGGCGCGGGCACCTTTATACTCGCTGGCAGGCACCGGCAGTTTATAGCCAGCTTGCATTTGAGAGCCGAAAAAATTGCTAAAACATGCAATTTTGGCACGTTTATATTTCTCAAAAAACACCATTGGGACGGCCGTATGATGTCGCGACGTAAAAAGGAAGTGTTCCAGATAAACCTGATCGTAAATTGCCGGCGAAATTCGAAAATTCGGCTCGGCACGAACGAATCAAAAGTGACATTTTGTGAAATTTCAGGAAGTCGAGCACACACACTAAATAAAGGGAACATACGGCGCACCGACGGCATGGCAAGTCAGCGCGTTGTGTATTGTGACGTCACGGTGAACTTCAGCCGAGGCGAAGTATTCAAATAAGAAATTGAATAAATTCGTGAGTTTTTCAGATATCGAGGTAATTTTTTTTTTGTTTGACTAGTTATCTGAAAGACTACTAAATGATGTTGAATGTACATGATATTTCTAAAATAGGAAACTTCCTAATTGCCATGTATATTAATTTGAAATGCTCGTAATATTCATACATAACTTTTTTTCTTCAAAGTAAAATTGACTTGAAAAATTATTTTGAAACACTCGTAATATTCATACCTACATAATTTTTTTCTTCAAAGTGAAATTCGACACGAAAAATGGCACAAATTCCAGTACGGAATATGGAATTCTTGAATTTGGACCTCAAAATCGTGACCCAATAAAATATTCGACCCAAAAATCCTCCTAGAGCACACTTCTGTAGCACAATATTCATATTTAAGTTTCCGCCCGTATTTTTATCAAAAAATGGCACGAATTCTATACTGGAATATGGAATTCCTTAATTTGGACTTCGGATTCGTGATTAGCGACCCAAAAAACTTCCTAGAGCCCATTTCCGAGGCGAAATATTAACTTTATAAATTTTTTTATGACAGCTACTTTCTAGGGCACTTCAAACCCCCCCTACTTTCTTATTTTCGGAGGTAATACAGGGATCAATGCTGATGAATGTTCCTGGGAGTCTAGGGAATACGTGAAAAAAGGAATTTCTATGCGAGTTCTTTATTTGCACAATGATATTCAAAAGCAAAATCAGATTTAGATAGACTAAATTTATAGTACCAGGAATGTAATTCCTTTGCTTTGTAGTAACAATTAATTATTTTCTGAACTATATTGGATCTATAAATATTTTGTGATCAAAGGAACTGTACTTTCTCCGTTGTAATTAAAGCAGTAATTAATGAATCGTTTTGGCCTACTATCTGTAGTCGTAAAACAACTTGACACTATCTTACTCGGTCACCAGACGCCAGAATTACTCATCAGTCCTTCTGAAACGTATACTACAGACGCCATGCCTGAGAAAATATAACTTATGTCTCAAGAATTTCTTAAGCACGGTTGTTATAAAATAGTTTTTACTTACTGGTCTTGGGTATTTCTTGGTAACATAATACGTACCTGCAACAAATGGATAATTATTATTATTAACATATCAACTTAATTTATTTTATGTTAGATTGTATCTTTTAAGATACCAGCGAGAATTCTCGTTGTCTTGTTCACATTAACGTTTAACTTTAATAGTAAATATAACCTGGAAAGCGCTTTATCGTTTATGAAGTGTCAGAAGTGGTTTTAAAATTTAAATTTTAAAATGCTAATTTACTAAATGTCCATCATTTGTGAACCTAGTCTGAATTGCTATTAATTTATTTTATTTTATTTTATTTCATAACTTATGTCTGTGACAACATTCTGTTTGGAAGGATTTTTAGAATTTCGATACGTACCGTGTTCCGTTCTAAATAAAGTTGTTGATTATATTTTAGTATTAATAGCTAATTATGCAACTAATAAGAAAATTAAGGTTTCTTATGAATGTGAAATTTGTAGAACTTCGCAATGCCTCGTTCTACAATCACATTAGTAATACCTATTTCCACATGTTTTGCAGATAATATTTTTTTGTTCACTCATCAAGACGACAACATTAAAACAATTAATTATTATTTATGAAACAAATAACAAATAACAATTGGGTGAAAAACTATATTAGTTAAAGTTAAAATGGCAATCGAAAAATAGCTTCTCGAAACTGTTGTAGAAAATAGTTATTTGGGTAATAAGTGCATAATAGTACTTTTGGAATGGAAAGTTTGACAGGCGAGTTTGGGAATCCCATAAGTAAAAAAAGACACCGTGCATGAGTTTCATACAACTTCCCAATTTTTCAAAAATTATAAACTAGAGAATATTGTAAAATATTCAAAAGTTAACTTAAATGCAAATGCAAAAGCAAATTAAAGGTTACAATATAACGGTTCGATGGCATTATGGTATCAATTTTATTAAAAATTTAATATTTCATCAAAAAATATTTCGAAACGCATAATTCAGAAAATGGTGTTTTTGTGTCTCCGTTGTATAAAAACCTTATATTCTAGGAAAATAAAGATAAATGTACACACTTTCAATATAAAATAGTACCTAATTCTTTCGGCATAAGAGAAGCTGGTATTCAATAGAAGTAAAATATTGGGACGAACATCCCTCGTTTACCTGCTCTAATTCTGCTATTTGTGGCATTGCGCGCGTTCCATGTGCGAATTTCTATTTTGCTTGAGTGCTTGTAAGAACCACCAGGAATGAATCAATCGTATGTACACTCATTAGTGAACCAAATCGAAGACCAACTAATCGCTAGAGCTGACGAGATTTTCAGTGAGAACTTTGGCAGGATACTGCACAATAAATAAACCAACTTAAAGGTGAAGAACCATCTGGATTGCAGGATGCGTAGTAAAGAGAAAGAAACCGTTTGTTACATCTTATATAAATGCCTATAGGCCAGCCCTGGTGGCACGCTTCGGGAAATTATTTGCAGCATCGGACAAGATAGCCAAAGCTCCCATACACTCGCCTTTATGGGAGGAATGGGTTTAATGGAATGAGTAATGAGACTATGGGGTGCAATAAATAATCTTAAGCTTTATATAGAAAAAACCTCAAGTTTCAACAAGGAAAACGTAGTTCACAACTAAACCACTTTTCTATTTAGAAGGTTTCACCCTTAATGTTAAGAAACTGATGAGTCCCTAAGTCCAAAGGGTGCAGAATGGCGTAAATGGGTGAAAAATGTGTTTCTTAAAATTATCTCGGAAAAAGTTATTTAAAAATAAATCCCTTCCGTTGCTGATAGTTGAGCCAAATAACTTCAGTTTGGTGTACGATAAAAATAAACCCAGAGAGAGCTGATTAAAAGTATGTTTTTAGCGAATTGAGAGTGCGTTATTTATTTAAAAAATATTTGGATTCAATACAGTTAAAAAATATAAATAATTGCATTCTTCACTATTAGCGTCGGTAGTCTCAACATCAGTGTTACGTCCATCTTCAATTCATTCTCATATTGCTTTTCACCATCGCTTACAATAGAATTATCGAAATCATTAACTACAATCAAATTGAGTGCGGTTTCTAAAGTTGTTATAGGTTGCAAGAACTCATTTATTCTAGACCTGCCCCACTATCCTGGCGACATCTTATTACCAAGCTATTGTTGCATTTGATAATAGAATGCAGAAGTAGACGAAAACATTTCCAATTTTGCGTTTTTTTTTTATTTCAATAAAGATTTTGTAGATTTTGTAGAATGTAATAAGTATTTGTCAGGCGAACACTTTCCGCAGTTAATCTGAACATTTGAGGGTTTCGTATAATTACTTTGACAGGTTCGACGGACGGCAATTACAGAGCCTTCTTTTAGTTGTATGTGTGTGTTATGACCAATTATTTTACTAAAAGTATTTATTATTTTAATAGCATCTACTCCAGGCACAACATGCTCACTTAAAATCCCCTCTTCAGAAATAAAATATAAATCAGATTTCTCTTGATTTTTGGCCATTGTTTATAGGATCAATAAACTAACAATTTTTGTTTGTAGAAGGAAGGGAGGTACGCACATGCGTACATACTCACCGCACTCTTAACTCCGTAAAAAAAACATGGTTTTTAATGGGGAAGTAAAAGTACTCAAACGTCAACCATCTGTATGTCGGTCAATTTTCATCGTACAGAGAGGTCAGTCAAAATCAAATTGCACGTATTTGACAAAACTATGCGCAAATCAAGAGATTTGAAAAAAAAAATACTTTATCGACCACTTTACACCCCTAGAAAAACATCCTTTCACATTCTTTGGAGTCAGGGACTCGTCGGTTTCTTAATATAAAGAGTGAAATCTACAAACCCTCAAATTTTTCATAGACTCCCTAATTGTTTCCTTTTCCAGGGAATATTCTTAAATGAATCGATAGATATTTTATAAAAATCAACTCTAAAAAAACTAAAGACAATATCGTGAAATTAACATCGTTACATTTTCTAAGGGATTGTCTCGCATGTACAATTAATTGAAACATGTTTGCATACACATATGCATATATGAAAATATATTGTAATCTCATCGAGGTGACCTTGAAATATAGATAGATATGAGTAAACAATCAACAAAGAATGTATATGTGTGCCAATTAATGATAAGAGTTCGATTGTTGTTTTGTGTATAATACCCTTATGCTTTTAGCTTATAATGGAATATTCGTTTACTTTCTTCCGTTAGTATATCCTTATGAAAGGTATTATTAATAAGGTAAACAATGCCAGCAAATATTGTACTTCTACTTAGACCCTTGCCTTATTTACTTTGGACATTACCTTGATATTAACTAATAACTTGAGTTTATGAGAAAACTGTTGAGCAAAAACTTTATTTAATTTTGTTACCAGTAGAGTCGATGAACTTACTGCATTTATCCTTTGTTTTTATAGTGAGAAAAGCAAATAAACACGACTCACGTTGTACGGTTATGTTACATTTATTATCGCTTTTATTTTTTTTATCTGCTGAAAATATCTCATATAGCCGAAGTGAATACTACTACGTACTACGTTATTATTATATATTATACGATCAATTATAAATTACACATTTTTTTATGCTTCGAGCCCAGATAAATTATTGAGACTTGTAGATGTATAAAATAAGGCCTTGTTCATTTGCGTAGGTTTCATAAAATCCATGCAGGTAGAGACAGTCCGTAACGTGGCAGCAGAACAGCTATTATCTTAGGAGCTATATCTCGGTCTTAAATTTATGTCCATGTTTTATCTAATCAAGCAGTTGTGGGTGTCTTTCCACTAATATAAGAATCAAATATAGGAATGTTAAATACAGCCAATTAAATATAGACACTCCATTATAAGTTGCACATCAAAAACACATTTGTTCCCACACGAGCATAAATACGTTCTAGTAAACCAGGTAATCAATAACATTTATAAGGACTGTCTTTATGTATCCATTCGTTTAAGGCAAATGCTAAATTTTACTGAGGGCAAGAAGTAATTGTTTTTCGTTTTATTGCTTTCTGCATAATAACTTACAAATATACATACATAGTAACAGTAGAGAAGAAAGAATGTATGTAAGATAACAAAATAATACAACCAATCTTATGTTTACATATATATAAATTGAACGTAAAATATATCCTGTTTACAGTTTTGGATAAAAATAATACAAAATCAAGGATTTTGAAAAGCGGTTTATATGTATAATGTAGGCAAATTAGATACAAAAATGGAACCTAGAATGACGAAGTAACAAAGGGATTTTACGGAAAATTGCCATTAGGGGCTTCTAACCAAACTATTAGTACCTGAAGAACTTTTAAAATTAATTTCACTTGGATTTTTCAAGCACTCCATTGCAGGTAGCTTCAGTAAAGCAGGTTTGTATTTTAATAGGTCCAGAGGTTCTTTGTGCGGGAAAATTATAATGAACACTAAATTTAAGAACAACAGGATATCCTATGATTTTAAGATAGAAAGAAAATATAATATACAGTTTTAATAGATGAAAGAAAAACAAAATGTTTTGTTTCTAGATACTATTATCCGAGTCACAGGTAATCGTATAATTTTTTCACATTTCATTTATGGAACGTACCGCTACTGCTTTCAGAACTTTAAAAAATCTGATTGGTTGTCAGTGATGATGTGGAATCTTCTATCAATGCCTTCGTGTCATTACTTCTACAGAAACGTATCTGGTTGTGATTGTTGCAGTACTATCCAGGGTCAAGCTAACGTTTGTCCCTAAATATTATCCGTAACTCTTGTTCCAGTACCCAGTAATATCATTCTATTGGATGTTCTTATTCCTCCATATGTTCTATTAGATCGAGCCTGAATTGCTTTAAAATCCACCACATTACTAAAATATGTATTAAAAAAAATGACAGTTCCCAGTATAATACCAATGTGGTGGTCAAATTACTGCCTGACCAATAAATTTAAGAACCAAAAGTTGGACCAAAATGTAAATGAACCACACCATACATATATTTTTTTCAGTAATTTTTCTGTTTTTTCTATGTTTTTAAATAAGTGTGAAAGTGCTCAGATTTATTTCACAAGAAACACATTTTTCTTGTCGATAATTTTTTTTAAGTATATTAATTTTCAAGATACAGTGGAAGTAGACAAGCTTGCTTCGAATGTCTCATTGCCGATTGTCCAATAGCAATGCATATATATTTGCAATCAAGTGTGTACCACACCTTGATTATTGCTTAAGCGCATCGCATCTTGGAAATGAATATACTTTTGTTCAAAAAGGTGACTAGAATCGTCAAAAGTAATGAAATATACAGAACTCTTGAAAGTTATGGAGATGTCAAAATATTCAAGATAACAATCCTTATGCTTTAATGTATTGCGGAAATACTCCAAGTGACAACGCTTACTTGACAACATTTACAAGATGAATTTTATTTATTTGCTTTAAAGTCTTGAATTTACTTTAAATAAACCCGAAAAATCAGTTGTTATATTTCAGTTATTTTCTCACACATAGCCATAAAAGTCGGTACAATTAGATTTTTTGACGTGAGAAAATCGAATAAGCTCTCTTTTTTCATGTATCATATAGAGCTACTAAGCTATCTTGGTTTACCTGCTAAACCAGAATCCGTCATAACTTTTTTGTACTTCGTTCATTTATAATTGCAATTGTTTTATTTAACCATTTAACCTCTTCAGACATTTGGTATTAAAAGTTATTTTTGTTTAAATGAAGAATAGAATATCACATAATATGCATTTTGAGGAGGAAAGAGAGGATCACTGCAAAAAAGTTTAAAAAAATATTAGGAGGATTTTCTAAAATGCAAATATCTCGATAAGGGTACATTTTCTGAAAATGCTTTTTTGTTTAAAAATACCGGTTAAAATTGCAATGAGATTATAAATGAACGAAGTACAAAAAAGTTATGACGGATTCTGTTAAATCAAAATAGCTTACGTAGCGCCATCTATGTGATGCATAAGAAATAATAGCTTATTCGATTTCCTCACGTCAAAAAACCTAATTGTACCGACTTTTATAAGAATAACTGAAATATAACAATATTACTGAATTATTTTTATAAATTTAACACGCTGTATCTCAGTAAGTATTAATATTTGACACCCAGTTATTAAGCAAAAATGCTTAATGCTTTCCGCTATAGAATCTGTAGGTGAAATATTACCCATTCCTTATGAATCACCCTGTATAGTCGGCCTCTTTTTACTGTATGGTACCTCTGACAGTATCATGTCATTTATCGTGGTTGCCTGGAGCCGTATGATTTCAAGTTCCATCCCATCTGTTCTTTGGTGTGTCATCGTATTCTCCAGCATATTATCACACCATACCAACCAGAGAATGGACAAAACTAGATGGCAACAGACGAAGAGGACGTCTTCCAAAATGTTGGGTTGATGCCACCAAGGAACATGACATGGCAGACATATCACACAACAAAAGAAGCCCAACTAAATAATACACGAGTCACGAGACGTCACACTCTTCCATTTTGATTATATTCAAGATCGAAGTATTATTATTATTATTAATTTTAAATTTTTCGCAAAAATGCTTCCTTAAAGACCAACGGAAAAGTGTTCGCGAATATTTAAATACTTAAATCATTTCTTATTTAGTGTATCTATTCTTTTCATGTTATAATATGCATAATAAGAGAAATTATTCTAAAATCGTCCATTTTTTGAATAAACGTTTGCCCTGCATATATATATATATATATCTAACATATCCGTCAAGCTTTCCAATATTTATTTTCATGTTTGATCCATAAAATTGTATTTTTACTGTTAGACGAAGAAATAACTAACCACTTCTATTATTAGACATAACGTGTCACTAAAAATTTGACGAGGAAACGAATGAGATGCCACGAATGGTTCCTGGATATGTTACTCCTGTTACAAATTAGACTAGCCGTAACTGCCGGTGAAGTATCCGTGAAATATTTTCGTTAAACGAGCTCTGCTACAAAATTTTAATTAAACCACGAGCTAGCTCATATAGTCGGGGAGCTGGACCTTCGAAATATGTAAAATATCTATCGTTGGCTTAATAAGAAAAGCTGAATTTTAATGCTACTTTTCGTTGAAATTGTATTTTTTTTTCTGATCTAAAAACCATCAATTTTAAATAGAAAAGTAATTTTTCACAAAATTTAAATAAATTTTAGTTAAATAGTGAACTTAGGAAGTTATTCAAATTATAATTTTCTCGGAGTTATGTGTTTTTCAACTATATATGCTTGAAATACATTTCTAGACAACTAGACTATATAATGAAATAAAAAATATTTATTAGACTAACAGTACACAGAGTATTTTTTATACAATCGTGCAAAAAATTAATACTTTTAACATTATTTACAGTGCCAAAGTTTCACTTTTTGCTCTAGTGCAAAAAATAACTACTTAAGTAAGTTATTTTTTGCACTACTTTGACGCTTGACAGTAACAATTCCTGGAATTAATTTTCAGTTGTCAGTTTGAAATGTGAATATTTAGTTATAAAACTGTTGAAAATAAGAAAAACTGTTTAATTCGATCATAGAAAAAATGTTGTGTGCAACATGTGCAAAAAGTATATTTGTTGCACGAAAGCATGAAGTTTGCAGCTTGAGACGAAGTCAAGAGCTGCAATCATGTTATTTTTTGCACTTTTGTTACACAAATAACTATGACTTAGAAATAAATGTCAATAGTTGGTTTTACACATCAGTATAAAAAATGCTCTGTCCCAGATATCAGATCATTTTCCTATGTATTTCGACATGCTGCAAATTAATCTGATATACGAATTGTTTGATTTCATCTCATAAATCCCTTTTAACTGCAGTAAATGAAAAAGAAAAATTTTTTCGCGACTTAAGAAAAATTGTGACATCAAATTCGTCTTTAGCACATCAAAATGCATAGAAAAATGATCTGATTTCTGGTACAGAGTATTTTTTAAATTTTTGTGTGGCTGCGTTGTTAATTTATGAAGGGAAGGTCATCATAAAAATTATGATTTGTCCAGACTGATTTCAAATTATTGTAAATCGGCATATTTTTTCTATTTGATAGGTATTTTAATACGGGGAAAATTGACCGAGGCGGACTTGCAAGGTTTTCGTGTTGTAAAAAATGGGTATTTTAATTCCAGGTTAATGCATTTAATTAACGGTTTAAAGTTACAAAGTTTTTTAGAACGAAGTGTTTTGTAATTTACCAAGAGATGTTGCTAAAATATTATTTTTGGTAAATAGTGGACTTACGAGGTTTTCTCATTAAGCGGACGCTATGCAACTCGCGAACATCCAAAAACTCAACTCATTCTTATATAAAATAACCTGCTGAATTCGATTTCCAAGGTCACGATTCGCGAAATTAGAAATTATCGCACTTTTCCACTTTTTCATGAGATTTCTCGGATATGTGGTATTATATGTATATTTCTCATCCCATACCGTTGGTTCTAACCATTGGCAATGACTCGGCTTCAAAGATTAAATACATATACTCTGATTATTATCTAATAATAACGGCCGCACTCAGTATCTTAGTTTGTTTTATTTCTACATCCAGTGGAAATATAGTAACGCAATAAAAAAATTTGAACATTTTTATTGTCCAAATAGGCTTAGAATGCCATGAAACGTCGATGTTTTAAGTTTGAGACAAAAATTCTGTCTGTTATTCTGTCTGCAACTTTTTTTGTGCTCACGATTACTCTGGAACCGTTTAAGATATTGACTTAGAATTTGGTACATATGGGGATATAATAGGTAAATCGAGCAAGAGTCCATAACAATTGGTATCTAGTATATATATATATATATATATAAGAGAAGCTAAGGTCTCAAAAAGTTTTTGACATTAGCCACCTCCATTACCACCCTCACCCATTATTGAAGGGGGTGAAAAAAACAAAATGGTGATTTAGTGTGTGTACAAGAACCAAAAGCCTCAATTTTTCTTTACTTGATCCACTCCCACTCCCACTCCCACTACCGATATGGCATATCGTTATATGGGTTTTTGGGGTAGACGATTTCAAATTTTATATTATTAAAGTTCTATAAACAAATTTTTCTCATTGTAAGATTTGGATGGAAAATCTGGATGTGGAAGTAGTGATTCCTTGGGCAGCGGTTTCTTTGCTATGCTAAGCTGTTGCAGCCAGAATTTCCTCTCTGATCGACATTTCGTACTATGAATGATTTGCTAAAAGTTTTTAGCCAATGTATCTTCCTCCCTTATATCGTTTTGTAACAAATGTTTTAATGCAAAGTATATCATATTTGTTAAATAGTTTCTGTTACATATAACATTGGTATATGTTATTAATGTAAACGTACCTTTCCATAGCAAGTGTCGAATTTCCGGAGTTTCGTTCTTCGACTCATAACTGATCGGTATTGCAGTAGTTTTTCTATTAAAAACGAGATTAAAAAGGATTGTTGCATTCCAAAAAATATCATTATAACAGGGTTCATGAGCTCTAGGGATACCATGAACATAATGCAATTAATCTTTATTAACGGAATCAATAAAATAGATTAATAGCTGGGCTCCATTAAAATCAATTTGGAGAGGATTTACCCATGAACTAAAAATAAAACATATGACCATGTGATTAATACCTTCGTTGATTTAATGGTATCGATTTCGTTTCAAAAATAATGACCAAATATCTCACGCACCGTCTGTCTCGGGCTCGTAGTAAATAATTAATTGATATCGCGTGCTCACGAGTAACACATTAGACTCAACCGGGTCGAAATACACGCCTAATGTGTATTAATGCTTTCATAATCAGCGGGTTACTGCTTTTATTATAAGCATAATTAACTTAGACGATAAGTAGATTGTTCGATATTAAAAACAATTTTTTATGGAAAAAAAACGGAAAGTCAAACCGGTTTGCAGAAAATAATAATTCATACACATATTTATAACAAATGATAGAACTTACAGATCAAGCTTAAAAGAAATATAAAATAACTGAAACATACACTTATCTACAACTTTATAGAAGTGTTAAAAACGACCTCTCCTTAGCTTTTATGATTATAGAAAATCTTAACCATGCGGCGTAATGTTGAGATCCTTGAAGCGGGTTAGTGTTGTGTGCAATGGATACTTATGTACCACAATTTGATAATTGTGCGATTCTCTCAAGTAGCTTGACTTATTGTTATCACTTCTTTTTGTTCCACCCTTTTTCTCATCCTCGAAATTTAACATTTTTAATTTTTTTGGGAGAATATCACTTCTTTTTACTTCCACGTCCAGTGGAAGTATAGTAACGACAAAAAAAATTTTAAAAATTTTTATTGTTCAAATAGGCTTAGAATGTCATAAAACGTCGAGATTTTAAGTTTGAGAGAAAAAAATTTCTGTCTGTCTGTCGATCTGTCTGTAACTTTTTTTGTGCTCACGTTTACTCTGGAACCGTTTAAGATATTGACTTAAAATTTGGTACACGTATGTATTTTAACGAGATCTGGAACTAGATTATATTTTCATCTTGTTCCGTCGAAGGGTTGGGGGGTAAATTGGGGTAAATGGGGGTAAATAGGTAAATGAAGCAGGTAAGAGTCAATAAAATTGGTATTTAGTATATACAAGAGGAGCTAAGGTCTCAAAAAATTTTTTGGCATTAACCACCCCTATTACCACCCCCACCTCATTATTAAAGGGAGTGAGAAAAAAATGTGATTTAGTGTGTGTACTGTGTACAAGAACCAAAAACCTCAAAGTATTTTTTTACTCCATCCACCGGGAAACTCCCGGTATCCCGGTGGGCCAGCACGCGCCTGCCTCGTAAGAAAAATGTAACTATTGAACCACCAAATTTCATCTCGAACGAAAAAAAGATGTGTTCGATTCTATTACAAATATCTTACACCAAAATAAGAGCTCTTGTGATGATGTACAAAGTGGCTCAAACGGCTATTGTAATTTTGATTTCTTTATTAATTTTCCGTATTTATTATTGTATAGTCACAACCCTCATGGAATTATAAGTACTTAACTTTTACTGTTTTTCTCAAAGATCTCAAAATTTATATAAACACATTATTTCGCTGCTAATGTTTCAAAATCTAAATACTGCTGGTGCTTAACCATGCTCTAATCTAACCCTTCCTTTCAAGCCATTCAGTTTAACTACCCAAGTCAACACAAATTCCCTCTTTTATGGAAATTTACTGATATTTCTTAAACCTATTTATCATTCAATGTTAGCATACCATAGACTGAAATGCGTATAACTACGAATACAAGTTGTAAATTTTTTATTTATATTGTATTTATATATTCAACTGATATTTTAGAATCTACGTGATGGAGTGAAAGTATAGTAACGGTAATAAAAAACTTGACATTTTTTTTTCTTCAAATAGGCTTATACCTCGAGCAAAAAGGTGAAGTAACGCGAGTTGGGGATCTTAAAAGTGCGACATCCCGACATCCCGATGATGATACGCTGCTAGAGGATGCTAGCAGCAGTTCACCCTGCTAGCATCCTCGGTATTGCGGTCACATTTAAATGTGAGTTACAATACTTTTTGCTCGAGGTATAGAATATCATGAAATGACATTTGAGCAAAAAAATTCTGCCTGTCGGTCTGTCTGTAACTTTTTTTATACGCACGACTACTCTGGAATGGTTTATAATATTGACTTGAAATTTTGTACACCTTTATATTAAAGCGAGATCTGGAATTAGATTTTTATTCTGTTGAAAGATTGGGGGTAAATGGGGCAAAATTGGGATTTTGTGTACATGCGGGAAGCCAAGGTCTCAAAATCCCACTACTGATGTGGCATATCGGTTTATGGGTAGTCCGGTATTGTATGCGTCCGTACCACAACGTTTTTTTTTCGTGAACGTCAGTAATTTGTGATTTTTTTCGCGTAATAAAATAAATTATTTTGTACGGTGATAGCCGCCAAAGGGCAATAGTGTGTGAGAAATGCCCGTGTGTTTACGGGCAGCCCCTAAACGGGTCAAGTAAGTGTTTAAACTAAAAAACCTTTTTGACAGTGCCCCTTCAATCACGAACTCCAATTTCCGCCTCTCCGCCGGAAATTCTTCCGGTGGATCTAACCACAAAGACAATCTTAACCTCGAAATTAGTGGCATTACCAACTTAGAAATTTTTCAAAAAACCCCCAAAACCAAAAATCCCTAAAATATTTTTTGGTACCAAAAATTTTGACAGTTTTTCCCCCAGTAGCTTTAGGGGAAAATTTTTTAGGGTGCAACATCCTGATGATCCCACGCATTTTTTGGAAAACGGCACAACGCCCACTACCCTCGACATTGTGGTCAACAAAGGTGTGAGGAATTCCACGCCACCAGTGGTGCTGAGGAACTCACATCCGACCATAATTCAATTCTGTTGGAATAGAATAACATGTCGAGGGAAGACATCACACGAAAAATCACATCTTATAGGGACGCCGACTGGCGTCTCTACAAGACACATATAAACACACACCTTACACTCGCACACAACAGCACCACACCCGCCGAACTGGAAAATGTGGTGGGGGAGTTCACAAGGATAGTGAAGGACGCCAAGCAGAGTGTTGCAACTACGATTACCATAAATCCATACAAAGACCGACTCGACTCGGCGGTCATACAGGACATTCATGAGAAGAATCGACTGAGGCAGCTTTGGCAGCGAAATCGTGATGTCGATGCTAAGACCGAGATGGGCAGGCTGCAACGGCGTATCAGGACCGCCATCAACACCACCAAAAACCGTAAATGGCGGGATAGGCTGGAAGCGCTCAATCTTCAAGACAACTCGCTGTGGAATCTGTCAAGGGCCATGAGAAATACGCGGGAGGCCATACCCGCGCTGACCAACGCCAACGGACAGACGCCTATGACAGACGCCCAGAAAGCGGAGGACTTAGCAAACCACTTTGCGAATATACACAATGCACGAATATCGAACAATCTGGAACACGACCGCATCGAAAACGACGTCAACGAACTAATTGGTCATGACATCCAATTGACAAGACGCGAATTTTTAAAAGTGATGACCAAGCTCTTGGAGGTTGCAGGCATTGTCCGGACCTTACCTAATGACAAGGCCCCGGGGGCAGACTGTATCGAATACAGGCTGCTCAAATATCTTCCGCGGAAAGGCATTGTACAACTGACGTACATTGTCAACGCAATCCTGCGGCGCCGTGGTCGTGCCGATCCTGAAACCGAACAAGGACGCCAAACTCGCCGGCAGCTGTCGACCGATCTCGTTGCTGTCGGCGATCTCCAAGTTGGTGGAGAAGGTTATCCTGGTCAGACTAGACGCTGCCCAGGATGAACTCCACATCGACGATGAATGTCAGTTTCGTTTCAGGAAAGGCAGGGACACTGTGCACCAGGTCGTCAGGATCGTGAATGACGTCAAAGTGCAGTGCAAATGCGGAAAAAGCAGTCATGTTGCTGCTTGATATTGAGAAAGCTTTCGATACAGTATGGATCCCGGGTTTACTCCACAAGCTAAACTCTCTGAACTTTCCGAGGTATATCACGAAACTAATTCACTCTCTCCTAACAGACAGATCTCTGCAGGTCAGGGTGAATAACAAACTTTCAACTCGGCGGGACATTCGCACGGGCTTCCCCCAGGGCTCATGCCTGTCACCCAAGTTATACAATCTGTACGTCTCCGACTTTTCGGAGTTTCCGAACACCAACCTTGCCAAGTATGCCGACGACACGCCCATGTACGCGTACTCGCATAATGCACAAGCGGCGAACATGCTGCTGAAAGCGCACATGGCCCGTGACACGGCGTATTACAACAAGTGGAAGATTCGGATCAACGCCGAAAAGTCGGAGGTCATACTCTTCACGCACCGGTTCACAGAGAACCGCATTTTAACACCAATTTCGATCGGGGGTCGTCAAATTCCAATCAAAAGGTGCGTGAAGTATCTGGGGGTGAACTTGGACCGAACACGGACGTTCAACACATACGTTAACGAAACTGTACGAAAGGTTTACTCCATGTCCAGGAGTCTGTATTCGCTCCTGGCGCGGGGTAGCGAACTAAACAGGACGAATAAAAAATTGTTGTATACGATGGTGATCAGGCCGGCCATCACATACGCGGCGCCGATGTGGTGCAGCATCCCGGCCACGACAATGCGGAAACGGAGTTTTAGAACATAAATTTATGCGCCTCATTTCAGACTGCGGTAGGTACACCTCCCTCAGAGATCTCTACGCACGTTGCCCCGACATAACTCCACTAGCGGACTTCGTCCAGGAAATATCACAGAAATTCTATCAATTCGAGCTGGGCCATAGTCCGCCAACCCGCGATATAACACGAATCAGACAACATAATGCCATACTTTTCGATATAAGACACCCCCTACCATACCAGGCGTTGCCTATCTTTCGGCAACTTCCCTTGCTCACTTTCCTGTACCACGATTTCCCTTTCACCACTTTTTATTTTTCACCACCTTTTACCCTCAAACCACTTTTCATTCCCTCTACTCGTCTCCTTTTGTTAATTTTGTTAATTTTTGTTCTTTTGTCATTTTTGTTCCTTTTCAAAATTCCCCCTCGACCAATAACCGTTTGGAAATCAAAACCTTTTAAACCACAACTTTCCTTCAATCCTAACTTTCCGCAGGCAGTCTGACCACAGAATAAAGGACGTTACTAGTTCGAACGGGTTTTTTTCGTTGAGTTTTCCCCGTACCAGTAACGAAAACGTAATCAGTGCAGCGCAGTGCTTCGCAAAGTGCGCCGCAACGAAAATTCACCAATTATTCTTAAGTTTTTCACTATAATTATCCAAAATTAGTTTTAAGTCCTGCTGCGTCAGGACAGGAGTGCTAACCACCTCACCTTATCTGTCGTTCCAGCTGAACCGGACTCGCTCCACCCAGCCTCACATTCACCACGACTCTACGCGCCGTGGTTGTACGACTGGCTCCGGACCGGAGTCCGGCGAGGCGCATAACTGTAACCTTAATATTTAATAAAATTGTTATTGATTGATTGATTGATTGGTTTATGGATAGGATAGGTTATTATGGATTTCAAATAACATTTATTAAATTTACTAGTGAAATATTTTGTCGAACTCCTCTATACATTTCCTTAAATATATAAGGAATAAAAACCGGACTGCAACCAACAGCTATTCCCCGGACTAATGCCCCGCCGAGCGCTGAATTACGTATTACAAGCCTGGCCGCGTTAGTGTAATAACTATGTATTGCCACAAAACGCTAAAGTTCCGATTTTAATAGACACCAGCCGAAAGACTTATTCCTACTTAAAAGAGCTCTCGTCCCAGCCATCTCATACCACTTGCAGACTGCAGTTTCGAGCTATTGGCTCCCGTCAGTGCAAGATAGGTCTGAGACGGCTGGAACGAGGCATTTGTTCACTCTTGGTACATGACGAGATTTATAAAACCACGACATGCAACAAAAACGGCAGGCTCCATCTAGCGGCTGATGTCCATTACAATCGAAACAGCAGTAGCCCTGACATGGGCATAGTTAAAAGGCATGCTTTTAGAGGGCAGAATATTTACTAGTGAAATATTTTGTCGAACTCCTCTATACATTTCCTTAAATATATAAGGAATAAAAACCAAGACTGCAACCAACAGCTATTCCCCGGACTAATGCCCCGCCGAGCGCTGAATTACGCATTACAAGCCTGGCCGCGTTAGTGCAATAACTATGTATTGTCACAAAACGCTAAAGTTCCGATTTTAATAGACACCAGCCGAAAGACTTATTCCTACTTAAAAGAGCTCTCGTGCCTCTCAGACCTACCTTGCACTGACGAGAGCCAATAGCTCGAAACTGCAGTCTGCAAGTGGTATGAGATGGCTGGCACGAGAGCTCATTTAAGTAGGAATAAGTCTTTCGGCTGGTGTCTATTAAAATCGGAACTTTAGCGTTTTGTGGCAATACAAAGTTATTGCACTAATGCGGCCAGGCTTGTAATACGTAATTCAGCGCTCGGCGGGGCATTAGTCCGGGGAATAGCTGTTGGTTGCAGTCTGGTTTTTATTCCTTATATATTTAAGGAAATGTATAGAGTTCGACAAAATAATTCACTAGTAAATATTCTGCCCTCTAAAAGCATACCTTCTAACATTTATTAAAGTTCTATGAACAATTATTTCCACATAGTGGAGTGCAAATATAGGATCAACGTTTTTTTCGTTGAGAGAGACTAGGATAAAATTTGGACGTGAAAGTAGCGATTCCTTAGGCAACGGTTTTTTTTTTCTGTTACAATAACAACATCGAAAACGTTTGCCAAACAATGTTCAATTACATCCAGTGCAGCTTGAAATTGTTGCTTTATTTGTTAATGCAGAGTAAGGTAAGACAGTTTAGTGTTACTTTGCAGATGATATAATTACTTCCAGATCCAGTGGAAGTATAGTAACGACAAAAAAAAATAAATTTTTTTTATTATTCAAATAGGCTTAGAATGTCGTGAAACGTCGAGATTTTAAGTTTTAGCAAAAAAAAAATCTGTCTGTCTGTAGCTCTTTTTGTGCGCACGATTACTCTGGAAACGTTTAAAATATTGACTTGAAATTTGGTACACATATGTATTTTAACGAGATCTGGAACTAGATTATATTTTCATCTTATTCCCTTGAAGGGTTGGAGGGTAAATTGGGGTAAATAGGTAAATCAAGCAGGTAAGAGTCGATACAATTGGTATTTAGTATATACAGGAGAAGATAATGTCTAAAAAAATGTTTGGTATTAGCTACCCTCATTAAAAGGGGGTAAAAAAAATTATGATTTAGTATTTGTACAAGAACCAAAGTCCTCAAAATATTTTTTTTACTTCATCCATCCCCACTATCATTCCCTTATCACTACCCCCACCCCACTAGCGATGTGGCATATCGTTTTATGGATTTTTGGGGTACACAATTTCAAATATTATATTATTAAAGTTCCATCAGCAATTATTTCCACATACAAAATTTTTTCGTTGTGAGAGACTTGTGTAGCAAATCTAGATGTGGAAGTAGTGATTTGTTGGGCAGCGGTTTTTTATGTTAATATTCTCTTAGCGCTCGTAAATACTACCATCAATTTTCATGCACTCACATTTTCAGAACGAAGTATTTTATCAATATTAATTTTATTTTTATACATTTTTTATTTTGTAAATGACCACACCAAACCAAACCAAACCACAAAACTTTCCCTGTGTCATTAATTATTATTATTTTATCCATTTTGTTAGATTCATTTTGAGGCAGGATTCGTAACAGAACGCGTTATGGATAGAATATCTACATTAATAAATACTGTTATAAAATGTAATTCAGCTTTATATTGAATGGGACAAAACTAGTTTTTTTATAGATATAACCTCATTTTTAATTCGCATTCGGTAAAGCCATTGCTTTATTACTAGATTAAAAGGGAAACATTCAACCCAACAAAAAAATGTGTATCCTATTTTAATCTCCGATTAAAGAACTTATATCTAGATACATAATGGCATGAATTTTATGATCCCGAAAGACTCCCATTCTAAGGCACTTCTTCCCATAAGTTACTGATTGGCCCATCGGCGTATTCACGGCCGCTCGTACACGATCGGCTTCAGTTCGATTATCATAATATCAGTTTGACAGTTCGGCCATTAATGTCAATAAATCTTTTTCGTGTTCTCCGACCAAAAACTGGTGAAAAAGTAATTTTATTTTAAGTTGTGATTTGCTTAATACCTAAATAATATTCTCTATTCACATTTACACAGTTTAGTGACAATATATTTAGTGCAAATAAATAGTGAAGTACTGTGCCGTTTGCAGAAAGCAGTTTAGAAAAGAAGAAAATCGATCGTTCCATAGTCGTAACATGATGAAGTTCAGTTTACAGTTATAAAGTAAATAGCATTTAAATTTTAATATCCTTTCAATACATATTTATCTTACTGCCTACATCACGTTATATAAAGAGCCGGTAATGGAGGAATTGCAATAATTCATTTTAATGAAAATATTTACCTTCTACACATTTTCTACACACACAACGCCACTGTTGCCTATGGGATGTGATGTTCATCTATCCATTTTAATGGACATATAATGTGACTATGTTAGGAGCAAACAAGGTATATAGTGAAAAGATAGCCTGTTATGTATCTAGATATAAGTTCTTTAATCGGAGATTTTAATATAAAGATAGAGTAAATTCATTTTTAACGAACAGACGAGTACGTTAATGGGCGATATTAGTTCATGGGAAGGGGGTGTCACCGAGGGTTGATTTCGTTAATATTGATTTCGCAGACCCATTGTATTCTACATACTGTGGTGTCAAATATTTTAAGCATAAATGATTAATTATGTTATTTTTTTCAGAGCCTTGCAAATTTAAATTTAATACCCTGACAGTGCCCTCATTATGGGGCCTCTCTAAAAAATCAGTTTGTAATAAAATTCAAATTATTGAAAGTTTTGAATATGCGTTTTTTTTATTATAATTTCATCAAACTCTTGGATATTTTGTATGTTAGAAATACCATATTACTCCAGTCAAATTAGAGGAAAAAACTGATAAAGTTTTGAAACTTGGTAAAGATGTTCAATCGAGTCTTCTATTAAACATATTAAAAGTCCTGAACTCAGTCTGTTGCGCTCGAGCCGGCATCTTCGAAATATGGTGGTTTGGCTAAGTTTTATTATTAATTTAAGTTTTTTCTTAAAATGTTTCTTAACTTTTATATTTACTGATCAATTTTTTTCGAAAATGCTAGAGTTCTTCCTCCAGCTAACACTAACTTACTGTCCAAATTTAAATTTTGGTAATTTTTCAATGAAACTTCTTAGTCGAGGGGGTATTTTGGTGTACAGCTTCTGGGTTTTACTAGGTAATATTGGGTATTTCAGAGGTATTAATAGGTTTTATGAGGAATTGTTAAAATATTGCTCGGTATTACTTGGTAATATTCTGGTAATACATAATAATAATTTTTAGTATTATCTATTTATTAGTGGGAATTAATTGGTATTACTGAGTACTACCAAGAAATACCGAGGTATTACTATAAAGTTTAATTCCGTTGTATATATTATAGGTATTATTAGGTAGTATTAGGTATTTTTAGGTATTGTTACATTTTGCAACCTGGGTTTTTTACCCAGGTTATTAGGTATTACTATGCAAAAATGTATTAGTGTACAGATATTTTTTCTGCGATTTATCCCTCGTTCTTGGTCTATGAAATTTGAAGATATCGATTACATTGACTGGTAGAAAAAGTGAATTTAAATAGAAAATGAAGAAAGACTGTTTTTCGAAATACAATTCATTTCCAAATATTTAATATTTGAAAAATCTAATTTTAAGGGTGCCGTAATTCGAAAAGCATAAATCAAAATGTCGTTAAATTTTGGACATGGGGGTTACAAAACATGCTGATCAATAATATTGCATAAATTTTTCATTAGAAAAATCTAAAAATCGGCTTTTTTTTAAATACACGCCAAATGATACGATATTTTTTTGCATTTTTTATAATTTAAAAATAAAATAGACAATATTTTAAAATATGCTATCCACGTGAAAATCCCGCTTTTTAAAATTTCCAAAATTAAAATACTAGTTTCTGATGGTGACAAAACCTATTTGGTAATTTAGCAATTACAAATTCCGGTAACCATGTCTAAAAAAAAATTATATAAAAAAAGTATTTTTAAGAAAAAGCTTTTATCTGAAAAAACTACTAAAAAGTAAAAATATTTTTTTTTTAATTCATACACATGGAAACCAAAAGCTTTGGGGGCGGTCATATAGTGATATTGCATAGTTACTTTGCTCAATTGACCACCCCCAAAGCTTTTGGTTTCCATGTGTATGAATTTAAAAAAAATTATTTTTACTTTTTAGTAGTTTTTCAGATAAAAGCTTTTTCTTAAAAATACTTTTTTATATAATTTTATTTTTTACTTTTTAGTCCACTTATTTTACAAACAGACAGACAAAACCCTTTCATTTGCCACCGCCATCCACCCCTCCCCTCTCCCGTCTTCTCACCCTTCTAACACTACTTCCCACTTCTTCCCTCTTTCCACCACTTCCCCTGCCCTTCCCCATCTCTCTCCACCTCTTTCCACCCTATTCCCACCTTTTCCCACCCCTTCCCGCTCCTTCCCACCCTTTTCCTACCATTTTCCTACCTCGTCCCATCCCTTCCTCACCTCTTCCCACCCCTTCCTCACCTCTTCCCACCGCTTCCCCACCTCTTCCCACCTCTTCCCGCCCCTTTCCCACCTCTTCCCGCCCCTTTCCCACTTCTTCCCACCTCTTCCCACCCCTTTCCCACCCTTCCCGCCTCTTCCCCACCTCTTCCCACCCCTTTCCCACTTCTTCCCACATCTTCCCCATTTCTTCCCACCTCTTCCCCACTTCTTCCCACCTCTTCCCCACCTTTCCCCACCTCTTACCACCCCTTTCCCACCCTTCCCACCTCTTTCCCACCCCTTCCCCACCTCTCCCACGTCCGCCATATTGAATTTAGAATGACGTCACACACTTTATCGTATTTTACTCATCAAACCCTTTCATTGGACACCCATATCCACGGGGTTGTGACTAAAAAGCCGATCCGCCATCTTGGGACGTCCTCCATATTGGATTTAGAATGACGTCACATTGTTTATCGTATTTTACTCGTCAAACCCTTTCATTTAATACCCATATCAACGGGGTTGTGACTAAAAAGCCGATCCGCCATCTTGGGACGTCCTCCATATTGGATTTAGAATGACGTCACATTGTTTATCGTATTTTACTCGTCAAACCCTTTCATTTGATACCCATATCAGGGGGGTTATGACTAAAAAGCCGATCCGCCATCTTGGGACGTCCGCCATATTGGATTTAGACCGATAATGGCTATACTATGTTGCATTGTCACCGGACTTATACACGTGTGCCAAATTTCAAAGCTCTAGCTTAATTAGAACTAGTCGAAATTCAGCTTGCAAGATTTGACCTAAACCAACAAAAAAACAAACAAACATTGCAAGTTAAATAAAAGCTTTTAATAATAAGACAAAAGTTTGTTAGTTGCTGCGATGGAAATTGATTATTTTTTACTTTATTTCTTGCGACTTTTGTAAATATTTGATCTCTTCCAAATTAATAGTGACGCTTTAGTGCTGTTATCCTAAAACACTTAATTGTATCATTTTAAACGTTGAATGAAAAAATAATATATAAGAAAACAAAATGAAACAATAAACTTATTTTTTAATATTTTCAATACTTTCAATTTTCTTATACAGGTAAGTTGTGTTAAATTAGAACTGAATGCACAGAAATTTTATCTCAAAAATGAGTCTTTTAGACATCCTTGTAACACATTAATTGAGTCTGATCAGAGTGATAAAGATGTAAACGTCGCGTCGTCCTACAAGCAAGAGGGATATTTTACGCATTCTGAATGTTTGAGCACAAAATTAAAATTAATTTACGCCTTTTAAATCTTTCTTAATGCTTAAGAACGCGATGAAAGACACCCCTATTTGTTCAGGTCGCCGTAAATAATCGTGTCCTATGAAGAATTGAAGTGGCTTCCGCCAACAGAATACGTGCGGTGACTTGATATGTTCTGTCTATGAATATGGTAATGTTGAGGGGCATCGAGAGGGAGTTAACCCAAGATATGGTTTTTATCGTCTTGTTTGAACTACACACTGTCTTTCAATTATGTATAATTTTGCATTTTTTAGCATGTCAATGGGACAGATCCCCCTTACGTGACCTTTTCAAACCACCAGTAAAGGTATGTTTACTGAATGACAAATTTCACTTATTCATGCCTATCAATATTCACAAAGTTTCTTGCCTTGTAACCCAGAATGACTGACACTTCAAAATCTAAAATGAGGTTACTTTGATGAATTGGACAATGTCCAGAATTGTTGTTCACGTAGAAGAACCTAGCAAAGGTTGTTTTTATTTTAGATACAGTATATTTGTTAATCATACTATTTTCACTGCGAATAAGGCGTTTTTGTATTTCTTAAACGTTGAAAAATGGAAAGTTCTTACTGTAAAATGTATCATATTTGATACTTTCTTCATAAAAAAATTGTTTCTTAATCATTTTAAAACTAATACAAATTCCAATGAAATACTTGCCGTTGCAGAAGCTAAGCACTACAACTCAGATACTTCATTTCAACTACAACAAATATCGATTAGCTTCCTTGACATCTTTTTCATATTCACATGTGTATGGTCGAGGGGCAATATAAGTGACCGGGAACAGACTTCCCGAAAATAAGTTCGTCTTAAGGAGTGACGTTATATTTAAGAACAGTCGATAAGAACGAAATATATGAAACGATTCTCCCTCTAACGAAATACATGATAAGGAATACACTAGTAACGTTACTTTCAAAAAAACCGCTGCCCAAGGAATCACTACTTCCACATCCAGATTTTCTATCCAAGTCTCTCACAATGAAAAAATTTTCTATGTGGAAATAATTGTTTATGGAACTTTAATAATATAATATTTGAAATCCTCTACCCCAAAAACCCATTAAACGATAGCCCACATCGGTAGTGGGGTGAAGGTGGTGATACGGGGTAGTGGGGGGTGGATGAAGTAAAAAAATATTTTTAGGTTTTTGGTTCTTGTCCACAGTACACACACGGGGGGTGGTAATGGGGGTAGCTAATGAAAAAAAAATTTTTGAGACCTTAGTTTCTCTTGTGTATACTAAATACCAATTTTATGGACTCTTACCTGCTTCATTTACCTATTTACTCCCATTTACCCCAATTTACTCCCCAACCCTTCGACGGAACAAGACGAAAATATAATCTAGTTCCAGATCTCATTAAAATGCATACGTGTACCAAATTTCAAGTCAATATCTAAAACGGTTCCAGAGTAACCGTGCGCACAAAAAAAAGGTTAGACAGACCGACAGACAGGCAGAATTTTTTTTCACTCAAACTTAAAATCTCGACGTTTCATGACATTCTAAGTCTATTTGAACAATAAAAATTTTTTAAAATTTTTTTGTCGTTACTATACTTCCGCTGGACGTGGAAGTAATAAAGTTGGAGCGAAATATTACTAGCAAAAGAAAATAAGCTCGTTCCTGACGGTCTCACTAACCTGCTGATAGTTGAGCGTAAGGTTACTGAGCAGGCTGTGCAACGAGTTACAATTTACAATTGTTTCAACGTATTATTTATTATTATTTGGAAAAATGTGTATCATGTATTTTGTTCGTAGTTTCGTTGGTGAGAGAAACGTATTGTGACCCATGCATTATCTGATTGACTACCCTTTGCTGTATGGCACGCCTGACAGGATTATGTTATATGTGGCAGTTGCTAAGTAGGTGTACGGCCTCATCAAATGTTCTTCCCATTAGCTCCTCTTCATCACCTTCCATCTGATTGTCCCTGAATCATTAACTGCTCTATATTGTCTTCTCTTCGGTTGGGGTCAAGGAGTCAGCTACTTGGCCACTGACTCTAGGAGAAAAGCTGAGGGGAAATGGCCATCCTTTATGAAGCTTCTCTCAAAATCATCCGTGCGCGGCTCAATGTCGCATCCTGCCCGAGGTGACCCTGCGTTCGGCTAAACACGACGGATCTAGACAAGGTAAGTCGATAAAATCCTCCAAGCCAAGGTGTACGCAACCCGTGCCGAGGGCTGAATGGCACCGGGGCGAAAGGTGTCATTAACGGGGCCTCCGGAAAACTGGTCAATCTTCCGGAGTATTTTGCCTTACCACAGCAATGCAGGGCTCTACTGTGGCGGACCAACATTCCTTTGCTACTCGTGGGAACCATATGGTGAAAACGACTAACAAAAATAAACCAAACGAGAGGTGTACAACCCTCGATCTTCAAATCGAAGAACCTATGGAGATTGGGATAAATCCCACTCCGCAAACACGCCCGATCCCACCGGATCAGGAAAGGGAGCTGTTAAAGCCGATTCCTGAGTCCGAAGGAGAGGACAAATCAGAGAAGGAGGAGCTTTGGGCAATCTCTCTTCTAAAAAACCCAACGATCTTCAAATTGAAGAACCCTTGGAGACTGGGATAAATCCCACTCCACAAGCACGTCCGATCCCGTCGGATCAGGAAAGGGAGCTGTTAAAGCCGGTTCCTGAGTCCGAAGGAGAAGACAATTCAGGGGAAGAGGAATCCAAAGCTTTGGACAACCTCTCCTCTGAAAGAGAACAGCTAAGGGAGGCTGCAACAAAGCTCCTTAGCCGTTCACTCAAGAGCGGAATACCATATGAAACCGCCTTGCAGTCAGTGTTGGAACGACGTGACACCAACCAGCCGCCGGAGAGGGTTCAACAAACTTTCTCTGAGCGAGCTGAAACGGGAAAACGTCTACAGTCCAACGGCAGTTCACATGACCAGCGGGTAAAGAATCCCTGCGAAAGTGAAACTGTCAAACCCTCCTTTAAGGTAGTCGCCGAAGGAATCAACCTGAAGTCAACGCACGTCAGGTGCCTACAGGCGAATCTACAACATGCCAAGGCCGCCACATACGTCCTTGGCAGAAGATTCAAGGAAGGGCAGATTGACATTGCCCTTATCCAGGAACCTTGGACAACCAATACAGGCCGAGTAAACGGACTAGGAAACACTTCTGGCAAGATAGTATCAGTCGGCTCTGGAGAAAGACCCAGAGCCTGTATCTTGATCAGAAATAACATCAATTACTTTGTACTCTCAGGTTACCCAGGATGTTGTAGCCATCCGCTTATCGCTATCGGTGGGGGAAAGCAGAATGGACATAATAGCCTGTTCTGCATACTTCCCGGGAGACAGGGGTGCTGATCAACCTCCTCCACCTACGGTTAGGTCGTTAATCGCCTACAGCAAGAGGAACAACATTCATCTTGTTATTGGATGTGATGCAAATTGCCACCATACGGCATGGGGCAGCACAGACATTAACCAAAGAGGTGAGTCACTTTTTGAATACATACTAGGTGAAGGGCTAATTGTGAATAACATTGGAACGGAACCAACCTTTGTCACTAGAAATAGAAGAGAGGTACTGGATTTAACAATCAGCTCAAGCTTTGTGAGCAACAAGATTACTGATTGGAAAGTATCCTCTGAACCCTCGTGTTCAGACCACAGACACATTCTATTTAACATAGAAACTGGACCAAGACCTGTGGTGACGTACAGGGATCCTAGGTGTACTAACTGGAGTGGATATAAACAATCCCTCCAGGCACACCTGCAATCCACTCTCACCACAATCAGGAATCGTGATGAAATAGAAATTGCGGCGGAACAGACCCGGAGCGCAATTATTTCAGCATATCATGAAAACTCTCCAGTAAAAACGAAAAAAGACAACAGAGGGGCATCTTGGTAGAACAAAAAATTAGATAAAATGAGAAAAGAAGTTCGACGCCTCTATAATCGAGCTAAAGATTCGGGCAACTGGGAACAATATAGATCTGCGCTAACGGACTATAATAAAGAAATCAGAAGGGCAAAAAGGGAATCTTGGAGGAGGTTCTGCGAGAGTATTACTGACTTACCTAGCAGCACTAGAATCCACAAGATCATTTCCAGAGAGCCGGCAAGAGAATTTGGTATGGTAAAACGTCCAGATGGCTCATTTGCTGAATCTGGAAAGGAAACCCTTGAACTCCTTACACTGAACCACTTCCCAGGGAGTTCGATCCTGGATAACCAACAACCACCACCATCGGGAGGCCGAACCAAACGACCTCACAAAGACGACTGGCTGGTGGCCAAAAAAGGTTATCACAGCACCAGCGATTGAATGAGTGATCAAATCTTTTCAACCATTCAAATCTTTTCAACCATTCAAATCGCCTGGTGAGGATGGCATTTTTCCAGCGCTGCTACAAAACGGGCTGGAAATACTGCTACCTTTCCTCATCAGACTATACAGAGCTGGTTTGGTATGGAACTATATCCCATCCAGTTGGGCGGCGGTAAAAGTGGTATATATACCAAAAGTGGGTCGGACAGAACCAGACCCCAAATCGCTAAGACCCATCAGCCTGACATCATTTCTGTTGAAAGGCCTAGAAAAGGTTCTGGATGGACATATCAGGGGAAACATCCTGAGCACCTATCCTCTGAATGTTCACCAGTATGCCTATCAACCCGGCAAATCAACAGAACTAGCACTAAATAACCTGGTCGGGAAAATCACACAATCTCTTGAGGAAAAAGAGATTGCGGTGGCAGCATTCCTTGACATCGAAGGAGCATTCAACAATGCATTGCCCAACTCCCTATATACAGCTGCGGCTGCTAGAGGGGTTGAGCTAACTATAACTGGCTGGATTCAAGCTATGCTTGAAAACAGAATCATAACGACTTCTCTACAGGGAGAAACGGTCAGATTCAGGGCCGCAAGAGGGTGTCCACAAGGCGGGGTACTTTCCCCCCTTTTATGGTCACTGCTTGTGGATGATCTGCTGGCCATTCTTTCTCTGTGGGAAGCCGAGATTCAAGCATATGCGGACGATCTAGTCATTATGGTTAGAGGAAAATTTGAAGAGGTACTCTCTAATACCCTTCAAGAGGTGCTAAATACAGTCCATATTTAGTGTGAGAGGGAGCAGATGACTGTGAACCCCCACAAAACTGTAATAGTACCGTTCACCAGAAAAAGGAGGCTGAACAATTTAGTGCCGCCCTCCTTAGCAGGTGAAACTATTCCATTTGCGGGGGAAGTGAAATATCTAGGGGTTACACTAGATAAATCACTCAACTGGAACTCCCATCTGGAAAAGGTAATCCACAAGGCGCGACTCTCCTTGTGGACATGTCGCAGAATTTGTGGAAAAACCTGGGGTATGGGTCCCCAACAAATATACTGGCTATACGTTACGGTCATAAGACCAATGGTAGCGTATGCCTCCATAGTTTGGTGGTCGAAAGGGCTACAACCAACGACCAAAGCCAAACTCTCTGGTCTACAGAGACAAGCATGTCTGGCAGTAACTGGTGCGATAAGTACCACACCGTCAGCAGCTCTGGAAATCCTCCTGGATCTACCTCCTCTCCACATCTACTTGGAGAGAGAGGCCAGGTGGGCAACATACAGACTTCAACAAGCGGCAAATAATATGCCGCAGGCTAGCATCATGGAACGCAACAGGCTGTCATGGCATCCTGGGAATGCTTTCAGATGTGATGCCCACCGCGACCAACTATGAACTGCCTTTTACCGTCCTTTTTCCTGGAAGAGACGAATGAGATCGGAATAAAACTGACCTACAAAGAGCAGACATCTGTTGGTTTACAGACGGCTCCAAAACCCCTAAGGGGGTTGGAGCTGGAGCATACAGTCGCAACCCAAAGGTAAGAATCACTTCGAGCCTGGGTAACTATGCGACTGTCTTTCAGGCAGAAGTTCATGCCATTGAACTGTGTACAAGGAGGCTTGAGCAGATGCATCCTAGACACAGATCAATAAAAATCTTTTCAGACAGCCAAGCAGCTCTTAAAGCTCTTGCCTCACATCGCTGCAATTCTAAATTGGTCTGGAATTGCCAAAAGGCTCTAGCCCGATTGGGCAGATACAACAAATTAACTCTGGTCTGGATACCGGGCCATTCTGGCTTGGAGGGCAACTAAGTAGCCGACTCCTTAGCCAGGGAAGGTGCGGTATCAAAATTTATCGGACCGGAGCCAGTGCTTGGCATATCGGCAAGCACTGCACCATCTTGGCCTGGACTGAGGGGAAAATCCTCCAGTACTGGCAAGAACTACCAGGATTAGTTCATTCAAAGGAGTTCATCATATACCCTTTGAAATCAAGAACTAAAAAACTATTAGAGTTAAATAGGTTACACCTAAGAACTCTAGTTGGCCTATACACTGGGCACTGCAGACTTAACCACCACCTACACAGACTCGGAATAGCGGACAACGCTGAATGCCGACTGTGTCTGGAGGAGTATCAAACGGCAGCGCCCATTTTATGTACCTGTCCTGCTGCAGAAAGAACCAGATTCTCACTTTTTGGCAAAGGCAACTACTGCCAGATTATCTGGACAACCTCTCACCCAATAAGGTAGTCGACTTTATCAAAAAGCTGAACCTATTGGGTGAAATATAATTAGGAGTGAGCCACAATAGACCAGATGGTCGCGGTGGAGGGTCTGTTACTAGCCCACTCACATATCAACCTAACCTAACCTAACCTTCTCTTCGGTTGATGTGACCCAAAAATGACAAGATGCGAGAGATTGCGATCCTGGAGAAACTTTTTAAAGAACGTATTTCTTGGAATATCGAGTTGGTGCGTACGTTCAATGAATTCATAATAAACGCCTCCCACATCAAGAAGGCATCAATACGTCGAATGTTTGTCTCTAAAAGTATAAGTCCCAGAAGTATAAAGAAGTATGGAGAAAACTTGAATGTTAGTAAATCTCGGCTTTTCGTGATACGTCTATCACGTAAAATTTTGTTCAACTGAAAAGTTGCTTATCCGTATTTTTCATTGAATCTTGTTTTCGCAGTTACCTATATTATCAACAAGGACTCCAAGATATCACATCCTGTTCACAACCTCAAACTCAATTCTTACTGTGTTTGGATGATTTTCGTTAGGTCTACACTCTACAGTCATAATTTTCATTGTTGCAATATACACTTAAACTGTAACCAGAGTTTATCGTTTGAAGACTGTCGAGCAAGTGAATGAGCACATCTTCATTTGCTATAACTAAGGTAATGTAATCTGCAAATCTCAAGTTAGAAAATCTTTCGCATGTAAATAACATCCTACACACTTTGTATCATGTACTTACTATAAACGTTAAGAAGATTGACTGGTGACAGAACATAACTCTGTCTGATTCCTTTGCCAGCATTTGTTGAATTAGTATTGTCAACTTTCACCAAAGCCGAATGTACTTCATATAGCAAGCGAATAATGAAGGTATTCCCATCTCTAATAGTTTAGATTATTTAGTTTTCGAAATATACATTAATATAAGAAAGTAATAATAAATAAGTACATATAAAATATACATACATTATGTATCTTGTATGGGAGTCAACTGAAAGAACCTGTTACAGCAACTTTTCTCGAGAGAAGGAATATTTTTTAAACATTATACTTGTTGGCTATTATTATTAATAATTTATTTTTACAGTCAATATTAAAAACCGCTGCCCAAGGAATCACTACTTCCACATCCGGATTTTCTATCCAAGTCACACAACGAAAAAATTTTGTATCTGGAAATAATTGTTTATGGAACATTAATAATATAATATTTGAAATCCTCTACCCCAAAAACCCATAAAACGATACCCCACATCGGTAGTAGGGTGGGGGTGGTGACGGGGGGTGGGAGTGGGGGGTGGATAAAGTAAAAAAATATTTTGAGGTTTCTGGTTCTTGTACACACACTAAATCACATTTTTTTTTCATCCCCTTTAATAATGGGGTGGGGGTGGTAATGGGGGTGGCCAATGCCAAAATTTTTTTTGAGACCTTAGCTTCTCTTGTATATACTAAATACCAAGTTTATGGACTCTTACCTGCTTGATTTACCTATTTTCCCCAAATTTACCCCAATTTACCCCCCAACCCTTCGACGGAACAAGATGAAAATATAATCTAGTTCTAGATCTCGTTAAAGTACATATGTGTACCAAATTTCAAGTCAATATCTCAAACGGTTCCAGAGTAAACGTGCGCACAAAAAAAGTTACAGACCGACAGACAGAAATTTTTTTTTCGCTCAAACTTGAAATTTCGACGTTTCATGACATTCTAAGCCTATTTGAACAATAAAAATTTTTAAAAATTTTTTTGTCGTTACTATACTTCCACTGGATGTGGAAGTAAAATTGGTGTAAAGTGGTTATCTACGTCCATGTGGAGGCCCAACAAAATTATTAGCCAGACGGAATATTTGTCTCACTGTAAAATCAAGGTAAGTTTATGTCACACGCTTTTTTAAAATCATTACAATGCACACTTTTTTATATTGTTAATTTTGGAGGCTTCAATACTGAGGTTTTTCAGTTGTTTCCCATACATTTTTGATTATAAGCATGGTCATAGTTCATAGGTTGGTCCCATTTCACATTGTCAAAAGCCTTACGGAAGTTTACGAAACAAGAGAACCAACATGGGTATAGATATCTCCAGGTCTACTAAGCACTCAAAAAATGTCGGTGCCTTTGACCAACACGCCGCACCGCACCGTCAAAAACGCCAACATTTTTTCACGCTTAACAAGTGTGTAGTCAACTTTACGTCATATGCGTTGTCATATATTTCGTTCAATTCTGAGTTCCGTTCTTGAGAATGATACTAGAAAGAACGCGTTTTAGTTTTTGTTTGAAAACGCTCAGTTCCTGAAAAATATCTGCTCTTGCTCTCTCAGGAACACGATGTCCTTTCTCGAAATCGTTCGTCTTAGCTCAAATATCCTTGCACAAATGCAGCTTAGGTTAGGTTAGATGTAAACTAATCCGAGATTTGTATGCAGTGACGTCATCGTTTTATAGACTTTAATCATTCGAGTTTTAAGTAATTTTGTTTATTAAATATACTTATTTAATAGTGATGATGTAATTAACATGGGCGTATTTAGGGTTTTATCTTTGTTATACGTTATACTGCATATTAATGCATTATTTAAAGTGAAATTTGAAATTGCGATGATTTTTTAACGCCTTAGGAGTCATTTTTAAATCTTGATTCGTCTGAGTAGAGGCGGTATGGCAGGGCTCTTATAGTTTATAGTGTAATTTGAACCACGTCTCGGGGATAATTTACAATGAAAAATTATTTCACTGTATGTGTGTTTCGAACCCACTTCACTAGAGACTGCAAGCTAGACATCCTAATTAATGAGCTACCTACCCAGTATAGGTCTCTCCAATTAAAGAACTTATATCTAGATACATAACAGGCTTTTCACTATATACCTTGTTTGCTCCTAACATAGTCACATTATATGTCCATTAAAATGGATAGATGAACATCACATCCCATAGGCAACAGTGGCGTTGTGTGTGTAGAAAATGTGTAGAATGGTAAATATTTTCATTAAAATGAATTATTGCAATTCCTGCATTACCGGCTCTTTATATAACGTGATGTAGGCATACTATATTACAGTAAGATAAAACAGTAAGATAAATATCTATTGAAAGGATATTAAAATTTAATTGCTATTTACTTTATAACTGTAAACTGAACTTCATCATGTTACGACTATGGAACGATCGATTTTCTTCTTTTCTAAATTGCTTTCTGCAAACGGCACAGCACTTTACTATTTATTTGCACAAAATATATTGTCACTAAACTGTGTAAATATGAATAGAGAGAATATTTAGGTATTAAGCAAATCACAACTTAAAATAAAATTACTTTTTCACCAGTTTTTGGTCGGAGAACACGAAAAACACTTATTGACATTAATGGCCGAACTGTCAAACTGATATTATGATAATCGAACTGAAGCCGATCGTGTACGAGCGGTCGCGAATACGCCGATGGGCCAATCAGCAACTTATGGGAAGAAGTGCCTTAGAATGGGAGTCTTTCGGGATCATAAAATTCATGCCATTATGTATCTAGATATAAGTTCTTTAATCGGAGATAGGTCCACAAAGATCTTCGGGTTTCAAAGGTCTATAACTATTTTAATTGTTGATATATACATATGAGATTTGGAACACATATAAGAAAGAGGTCTTTTTTATAGTTGTATAATAACATAGTAAATTTTTTGTAGACATTTTTATTATTAATTGAGAAAACTAAACAATTTTAAAAACCGGCAGCTGGGTCCATTATGCCATAGCAAAACGAAAACTAATCGAATAACATATAGCCAAATATGTCTAACCAATAACATTTTCGAGATGTGTGCCTGTGTATTCAAACTGCATAATTTTAAAATCAATAGAAAATATCCTGGTAACTACAGTAAAAAAATTAATTTTGTTTCATCGTATTTCATCCATTATCAAATTTTAATTACAATATTGGTCAATTTTGAGGTTTAAATATATGTATAACAATATTTGGGACCCACTGGACTCCAGCAACAAATTATTAGAAATTATTCCTAAGCTGACATTTTATCATTCAGAAAATAAATATGAGGTGTAATCTTCATATTTCGACCCATTTTTACTTCCCTCGCTTACCGAAGGGAAGTATTGTAATGAAAAAATCATCCTCAGAGATTTCTCCGGATTTTCACGTTTCAGAGTACGTAGATTACGGAAATTAAAACCATTTAATTCCGCCTGTCTGTTGGCGCTATATCTACAAAACCACCTGACGAAGAAGGATAATGTTTGGCAGGTAGTGACGCTATTGCAACCATGAACTGGGAAAAATTCTTTTGAAAAATATAAAAGAGAGCAGTTAACACAACTATCAGGAAGAAAAATTGGAAAAATAAAAACAGGGTTGTCACTCAAAAATACTAAAAAATGTTAAGGAGGGCGATAATATTTTGCATGTAGTTAACACAATTGTTGAAGAAAAATATTTAAAAAAAATGTACAGGGCGGTCACCCAAAAATAAAATTAAAAATGCGGCGGAGGACGATAATATTTCGCATGCAGTTAACACAACCGTCAAAAAGAAAAAAACATGGAAAAAATATACAGAAGATAATGAAAAAATGTGACGGAGAACGATAATATTTGGCATGTGGTTAACAAAACTGTCAAAGAAGAAAAATTTGAAAAATATACGGGGTGGTCATCTTAAAATAATGAAAGAAAAAATGTAACATGGCAATAATATTTCGCATGTAGTTAATACAATTGTGTAGGAACAAAAATGTGAAAAATATACAATATTAAAATATAGAATAATTTATTAATCATAAAACGTCCGACAAGATGTTGGGAATAAGAAGAATAAATTAAGTACGATAAACAGAGAGTGAAGCTTTGGGTAAATATCTTTAACGATAAAATAGTACAAAATGTGCAACTTTTTATTGACTTGCAGAAGACGGTATGCTCTGTCATATTCATGAAAAAAACGACTCCGATAAACCCTGATAGTTGAAACTTTAGACAAAGTATTGAAATGGTGAAATTAAACATAGTTGCACTTAATTTTTTGTATGTAATAAACCAGATCAACTATACAAATAAACTAGATGAAGCGTTATACTCTTCGTCAATTTAATATACAGTGCGTGTAATTGCGGACTGTGCATGTACTTCCACGTAGCGCGAGAGATATGACAACCCAGGTAACAGCAAACTCGAACGTCGGCGGCATAGATTAAAGAGTCGGCGCTAGACCACTAAAGCATCCCCGTTCTCAGTTATTTCATTTCAGTCAGCTGGCTGGCACACGCGATGTTGCAATTCTAACTCCCTATGCCCAGCCCGCCACTACACACACTGTATAATTGTATCACATTCTATAGGATACTCTTCGCAGCTTTTGTAAATGTTAGATTTAGACATTTTTAATTTTATCATACGAACTTAGTTACTGAAACACTTAGTATAAAATAAAATAGTAAAAGAAATACATCCAGAACCTACGTGGGTTTCAAACCCTTGGATTCAGAGTCAAAAACGTAAGAACTCCATCACCACCTGCCACATGAAATAATACAAATTTTTACATTATAAACGATGAGTTGAAATCATATTCCCACTGTTGGATATTATATTACGAAATGTAAATATACAGGGTAATTTACCACGACATGCGGAAAATAAAATGGTGTACTAGCCTTCTATATGGGAAAGTTCCTGCAAAATTTTAGAGTGATCCGATGTAATTTAGTAATTTTTGTTGCATTAAAACTTCCGCTTATATGCTACTGTTATTTGTGAGAGGTCGGTAATAGGGCAGTGAACTTACTTGGAAAAGAACATATCAGAGATGTTTACATTTCATTAATTGGCATAAAAAGTTAAGTTGGCGCGTGCGGTCAAAGTGCCGCGTTTTTTGCTTTCGGTTGAATAAAGGACACCACGGCAGGTACAAAAGTACCGCGGAAGTTTGGTGTTTTTGTGTTATCGACGGGTTTAAATAAATATATTTTATATCTACTAGTTGTTGCAGAGTTAACTGGCATTGGGTCAATGTATTTTCGACTTATTTTGCTATTTTTTGTAGTATGATTAAAACCAAAAAGTCCCTTCTACCCTCTCCAACTTTGCTGTCAGTCCCAAGCCTGATAAAGGGGGAGGGGAAGCGATATAGTTGGACCGCGTTATTTCAGATTGGCTAAGGTCATTCTTACAAAAAAATAAGGTAAGTAATTTTTTTTGGTCATATTTTTTTAATTTTTCATTTTTTTAACTCCTTTCGGTGGGGACAACTTGCTGATAAATTTTTCGCATGTCTTGGTAAATCACACTGTATAAATAAATATTAAAATCATTCAATTACAAAAACTTAAAAATAAAAATAACACTGTTTTTAAAATTAAATAATTAATAACTTTTTTATTTACTGGATCGACTTTGTTCAAAAACAAAAGAGTTCTTCTAACTAGCACTACCTTACTGCCCAATTTTCAATACCGGACTTTTTGAAAGTTGTTCAGAATTTGTTCGATAACACAATGATAAGAAAATTTTTTGTCCACGAGCGATATTTCCGGTTTTAGAAATGTGACGATCAAACGCAATGTACTCTTCGTTGTCGTGTTTGCGAAGAGTAATAAAGTGATTTTAAAACTAGAATAAACGCTCTTTCGAAACTTTATGTTTTAATATTTTTTTAGCTATGAATTCTTTTACTGAAAATTAGCTCAAAACATCACGATTCGAAATTTTCTTATTTAATACAATCAGTTTATTTAATTTTAAAAGTTAAACTTTATGAAATATTAAAGTTAAGTCCATTATTGGCTATTAGAAAATAAATATTTCAGATCGTAATTCAGCTTTCCATATTTCACATTTTTGAAAGGACTTTCTGGCCCTCGCCCCATAATGTGACGCCCTCAAGTGAATTTTTATATACGAAAAACCTCATATTAAATTAACCTCGACAAAGCGTAAAAGTTGTGCGCTTATATTTTAACTTCCCGAAAGATATTAAAACAAAAACTGTCATTATAATGTTATAGAGTTGCACATTACTTGAACCAATAACGGTTCTTACTAAAAGGTATAATTCAATATGTGCAGCAAGGTTTTTATTACCACTTAATCATCTCAACACAAAATAAAACAGAGAGTCTAATTCTAGGTCGTAACTCAACATTACCACTAATTGTATTATCAGTATAGTTGTAGCGCTTGTGTATGGATCTGAAAGCTATGTTAAGCATCAAATGAAAATTAATATTCAACAAATGGGGAATTGGCAAACTCCAGTTAAGCATGTCCTTTCCCCTGAAATTGATACGTTCCTAAAGTGGAATGACAAATCAATAAGGGGTGTGATGCTGTAAGCCCAGGTAGAGCAATTTGTAGTTTTCAACACGTGCCGACTCCGGCTCCAGCTGCACTATTACCAAACCTTTGCAAACCAGCCAGCCCTCAGTAATTTAATCCATGGTCCATTTGCTGCATCCCCATCTTATCGCTTTCTCATTTCCGGTTTGTTATCAGTCACCACGCGGACAGATATCCTCACATCAATTTGGCGTGCTGTTTTATCTCCCTGCGGTTCTTTCCCCAATCTCACTCTCTAAATTCTACTAACCAATTTGATTACTTTAATTTCGCCTCGAGGAATATAGCATTAAGGCGTACTTTAGATCGCGAGAGTCAAACCAAGTTAGATGATTGTGTAAAATATTCAACACATAAAAGACACTTCAAAGGAAACATTTAATTTAATTTTGTTGGATTGAATTAGTGACAAACAAACAAATACTGCTAAACTTAGTTAAGGCAGTGAAATATTGCCGGATGAAATTCAATAAAAGCAAGTTTATTAAAATAAATTCTAGCCAGGGGTGTTGATGACTAACAATAATAGAAAAATCTATGAACAAATCTGAATGCATTTCGAATGTAACTTGTGTTTTGTTTTATTAAACTTATATTTGTGGTCTTTTAAAAAACTGTAGTGGATATTTTTGTTGAGACATACTTAACATTCGCCGCGACAAGATTAGCACAAAAACACTCGAGAATTAAAATTTCTGACAACTTTGCGATTTTATAACTTCATAATTTACGCTGCCAACTAATATTTATAAATTACTATCCTAAACACTTTTCATATAAAGTACTAAAAATATCTAATTAAAAAATAACTACAGCAAATATACTCTTCGTCGATTTATTGGTACGAGTTATATAATTCGTGCACATTATATATGGCACTCTTCGCAGTTTTTTGTAAATAAAATTACTTTTAGTCATTTTTAATTTTATGCTACCAACTTAGCTGGTAACACTTGTTAGTATAAATTAAAGTAAAAAAAAATACAGTCCAAGGTATTTGCATCTCAAATCATCATCATCATCATCATCATCTTCTTCAACAAGTTTCTTAAAAATAATAATTACATAGCAAGACCAACATCTGACCCGTAACCGATTAAACATCCATGGTGCAGTATGGCCGTTGCAATTAATATACAGGGTGTTTCACGAGAAAACGGACATGGTTTAATGGCAGATGGAGGTAATCAGAATTATACATAGAAAAAGCCAGTTGGGCCCTCGTTGCTGATATACAGGGTGTATTATATATTTTTGTCAAAATTTCTTTTGGTTATTACTTTAGAAAGAAATGGAATAATAATTTCAAATTTAGCACATATAATACACTAATGATCCTGAGTAAGTACATACTTGACACAAAAAAATTCAAATCCAGACTTGTAAAAAAAATGTTTTTGCTGTTTTTCAAGAAAACACCTTTTATTTTTTAAATTCGAAAAGTACATAAAATAACGAACAAAATGGCTTCATTAAGTTTTTGCCACACTTTTACCGCCTGCTTCCATAATTAATTACCACTTTTTATGGATATAAATAAATAAAAAAAAACAGTGTTAAAGGACATCGAATTCAGAGTCTATTTCATCCCTCTCATTTATTATGTTTATATTTATGTGTGTTTTTGTTATTAAAAACTAGTAAAGCAGCAACATAACACACCTGTTAACAACAATAACTGTAGCAACAAAGTTGCATATCAATAATGCACAAAGTAACAAAATAATAACAAAGTACCAACATAACAATTAGGTATTTTTACTGTATGCAAATTTGCTTTTTTGATATTATTAAAATAAGTACTCCATACATTAAAGCATTTACAAATATTTAAACACCATTCTTTCATCTATCAATTTAAAATTTCAACAAATAAATAACAAAACTGAATATACAAAACAGGCTGTGACATCATCGGTTACATTAATATAACCAACATAACCTCAACTTTTAGGTTTTTTAAGTTTATTGTCATTTTTAATGATTGTATCTGCACTTCTCATTTGAAACCAGTATGGCTCCAAGCAAATGATGTCTCAATATTATTGATTACTAAAAATGGGCTGCTAATTATAGGTTGGATTTCCAACCTACAAAAATCGCCTTATTTTATTGGGAAAAGGTATTTAAAACATTACATTGAACAATATTTTAATTGAAAGTACGAGAACTAAACGGAAATTTTCATAATAGTGACATATTACTCGGAAATTTTTAAAAGATATGTATTTTTGAGGTTAGGTGTTTTCAATCAATATGACCGATGACGTCAACAATATGGCTTAGCGTTTTGGGCGGCCAAATTTTATTCAAATTTAAAAATACTTTTTTCGGATATTACTCAACTGGTTGTGGAAATTCAAATGTTTTTAGTTATAATTAAGTATTACCTTCACAGTCAATGAGATTTTAAAATTTGTGAAAACATCGAATTGTACGAAAAACTAAAATGATGATATTGTCATAACCACTACACCACTGTTCCTAAGTTTCATAAGCGTTAATGTCATAATATACAGTGTCTAGCTGACAATTATAATTCGATGGTTGAATACTATGTTATTATGAAGAGTATATTAGTAAAATGAATAGAGGCAGGAAATAAGATTTCAATTACAAACCATAAAAATTTATAAAACCACTTTTTAAATTTAAATGGTTAATAACTTTTTTATTAACTGATTAGTTATGATTATGTACAGGAAGTACATAATCAACCCTCTAACACTAACTTAGTGTCCGAATTTCAGTATGATCGGACTTTTCGTTCTTTGGTTATCGTGCTTGTAACACACATGACGGATGGATAGAGAGACAGACATTTTTGAAAATTGTTCAGAATTCGACCACTAGCGCAGTGATATGGAAATATTTTTCTCTGCGAGTGATATTTAAGGTTCTAGAAATGTGCCGATCAAATGCAATCAATATATTCTTCGTTTTCGTATTTGCAAAGAGTATAATAACTAGATCAGTTACTTTCTTATTCTGCACGGTATTTAGAGTCAAAAACGTATGTGACATGCGCTGAACAGCTGAAAAAATCGCGAAAGAGAGAAAACAGAAAAGTCGATGCACAAAAATTTCGACAAAAATATACAAACTGCATTTTCAAAATTATTTTACTATTGGCAGAAAAGAACGAAGAATACGACACTTTTATGTAATTTAGACCTGGTCTTTGTTCCTTATAGAAATGCAGGCGAATCTGACGAGTACAAAAATTTTACTTGTGCTCCACATTCTTCATAGCAAATAAGTTGCTAAAAAGGCCTGGAAAAAAACGATAGTGTCGAGAACTAAGTTTTCTTTATACTATTTTTTTATTTTAGAAATGTTTTTCTCTGTTCAATATATATTTTATCTTTCTTGCTCCCATTTGTTCTATATATACTCATACAAATACAATTAATGAAACTTATACTCAAGTATGACAAATTCTGTCCTCTCACAATGCTGTATAAATGTACTTTGCTCTATCTATTTTTTTTTAGTACTTATGGTTGAAATTTTACCTCTTTAACTCTCTGTTCGAGAATACCCATTCGTTAACTAGACACAACTAGTGATCCTGAAGAATATTCTAGTATGTATGAAGAATGTTTAGGTTATCAACTGCCTTTGGTGCTTATATTAAACAATAAGATCTTTAAATCCCATTTTTTTTCTGAAACCTTCGGTGTGACATTGCCTTTGAAGTAGGTTCCTGGAACACAAAGACACTTGAAAACCAAGCTTGAATACTTTTACTCTACGGGCGTTTCGCCAACCATGTTGGCTCCATCTGGAGGTGATTATAGCTGATTCCCATTTTGACTTTGTCATTATACCTACTCTTCGCAATAACGAAGAGTATATTGCATTTGATTGTAGCATTTCTAAAACCGTAAATATGAATACAGTCCCTGTACTGGAGTCCCGTAATAATTTTAGTACTGATTTGGCTGACTAACAGAATCGAGTGAAGTATATATAGGAGAGTCACAAAAAGTTGGGTAGACATCACCATATTCTGGACCGGGTATTTTAGACGCCATTTTCCAAAGTGACCGACACCGATTTTATTTTGTGTATATTTTTACACCTTCGGCAGTCATACTCATCTTTTAGGTGTATAAGTATATATTTTTAAGGGCAAGGAATCGATTAGGAAGGTTTGTGAAGTTGCCTGACGCTATTTATTAAAGAAAATCAGTACTAAAAGTTTTACAGGACTCCTCTATTACAGGGCGTAATCCGCAATTTAAAAACTGGCCTACTTTACTGTAATATTTATGCTCATACAAAAGTTATTAACTTCACTACAGTGCTAAGTGGAACCATCACAGAAGACAATAACAGCAGGGATGCATTAATAGTAATGAACAAAGAAGTTCAAACTTGCTCGCACCTTCGAACCTTTCTTGAAAGAGCAGATAGCAGAATTATAATCCATCTCTTCCATGCTGTCCAGTTGGGCATAACATGCCTTATAGTGCTATCAAATGACACTGATGTCGTTGTTCTCATCCTTCGATATATATTTGAACCGAGATTTGAACTATTCAGTGACAGATTGCAATAATTGTGGATCAAAGTGGGAGTGGGTGATAAATGCGCTATGTGCCTCTACATGTATGTAGAGGCACAGGCCTCCCAAGTGTGCTTAGGAGGCAACTTTTCAACACTTTAATTAAGGCCCACAAACTTACAGGTCGTGACGTCACAAGTAAGATTGGAACAAAACCATCTGCACTAAAAGCATCGCCAGAGACTTTACTACTTCGATTTACAGAAGATAATATTCTGTCTGAAGAAACACTTGACAAAGCAGAGGAATACCTTGTTCAAGTTTTAATCTATAATCAAAATATAAAAAATATAATGAACTTCGTTATTCATTACACAAGCGGAAACACATATCAGAGCTACCACCCTTATCTTTTTCAATAAGAAATGGACATATCTGAAGATGCTTTTTTGTTTTACGGGAATGCTTAAATCTATCACAAAGCTATTTTTCTGATACAAGCCTGCAGCTGACAGATTATGGATGGTGCAAATGGTGTGCTAAAGCCTGATCTGTGTCTTAACAAAATGCCCTCTGAACTATTAATACAGTGCAGTTGTACAGCATGTGCTATTAGTAGGTGTAAACGTAAATTGCAATATTTGTCATGGACAAAGTATTGCAAATGTGGTGAACAATGTAAAAGATAGACTGAGAAAAAAGTATGTTAGTTTTACACTCAGTTTTCCATAACAGAGTTTAATAGAGTAAAAAAGTTGTGCAAATATAATTAAATTTTGTATTGTAAATATCACTTTCCAAATAAACTATTGTATCCCACTTTTGTTCATATTTTTATTTAAAATCCAAAACAACTTATTTTCTTTAATAAATAGCAGTCAGGCAACTTCACCAACCATCTTAATCGATTCCTTGCCCTTAAAAACATATATTTAGACGTTAATTAATCATTTAATTTAAAAAAAATATATTTTCTTAATTTTTGTCGCTTGTACTTACTTAAATAGAAATCTTGCGAAATGTTATTTCTACAATATTTTTTTTTGTTTATACATTTTACTAATATATATTTCCTAATAATATATCTAATGCATTGAAATATAATTCTCATTGGCGTGCATTTTTATTAAGAAAAAAAAGGGTCGAGTTTTCGAGAAATCGTATTAGGCATTTCTTTGTTGAAAAACTGATGCAATATTATTGATCAGCATGCTGTAGAACCACTATATCCAGAATTTAACAACATTTTGATTTTTGGTTTTCGAATTACGGTCCCCTTAAAATTACCTATTTTAAACATTAAATAATCAATTGGTAACGAATTTTTTTTTTCGAAAAAAAGTCATTCTTCATTTTCTCTTTAAATTCACTTTTTCTACTATCCCATATCATCGAAACTTTCAAATTTCGAAGGCCAAGAATTTTCATTGAAAAATTTTGGATCATCAGACCTGTAAATTATTCGGGCATTAAGGATTACCGAATTTGAAAGTATTGATGATAGAAAAAAATAATTTAAAGAGAAAATAAAGAATGACTCTTGCGAAAAAAGATTCGTTACCAATTTATTGATTATTTAATGTTTAAAATAGGCAATTTTAAGTGAGCCGTAATTCGAAAACCAAAAATCAAAATGTTGTTAAATTCTGAATTAAAGAGGTTCTACAGCATGCTGATCAATAATATTGCATTAATTTTTCAATAAAAAAATACCTAATATGATTTCTCGAAAAATCGACTCTTTTATTCTTAATAAAAATGCACGCCCATGACTGAAATAAGTTTTGTTTTACTTAAAAAAAGGTATAATAAAGGTCTTTGATACCCATTCAAACTTGGTTAAAATTGGGTGACTAATACCTGAGCTACAAAGGTGTTACCGTGAAAAGTGGGACACACTGTATATTACAAACATTCAATTTTTGTAGTAATGTGTGGTGGCTAAAGTTTTGCCTTGCAATACAAAAATCGTGTGTTCCAATCCCAGACAGGTTGGATGTTTTTTTTTTTCAATTCTTTTTTACGTATTTTTTTTTTCACAACAAAGTTGGTATTACAAAATTTAGGATGTTCAAAAACTAATGCTATTTACAGGAAAAGCACGAAGAGTATCCTATAGAATGTATAACAATTATATAAAAAGCTCAGTAAATTGGCGAAGAGTTTAGCTTGTTTTATTCATATATCTATTTCCAAGTCCTTTCAACAAAAAATTAATTTAATTTTTCTTTATTACAAAATCAACCTATTTTTGTAATAAAAAAAAATTAAAACAAACCTGCTTAACATTAAAATTTCCCGCAAAAATATGTCTCTCAACGAAATACGTTGGATAAGAATTTAGAAATTTGAACTCGTCTCCCATCGTTTTCTAGGCACCAATAAAAACCTAAGTTTTTTTTACTTTTTTTTTCTTTTTTCATTATTATTAATGTTATTATAGAACATAATTTAATTAAAACTTAATAGTAATCATAATGTCCAGTTTCAACAGGGGTATAAGTCAAAATGCACACAGAGAGAGAAACCCAGAGTTTAACTTGTTAATAGTCAGTTTTATCTTCTAAATACAATTATAGCCACAAAATATGAGTTCAAGTTTGGGTCACTGCAAGGATAAAGCTGACGTAATAGAAATGCCAGATGTAGGGGCTATTTTCAGAAATCGCTAAGTACCTAATAAAATGTTTGTTCAGTTATATTGGCGACATATACAACAAATAATAATTTATTTAAAGATCAACACATGGTTATTGCTGTTTATAAAGACATTTAAGACATCTGTACTTTTACAACTTACCTTAATCAATAATGAGAATACACTCTGTCATGTCTTGACATATTACTCATAAACACGAGAACAAAATCCTATTTCAGGGAGGTAGAACCGACTATAAAGTTTAGCCAGTTCTGACAATAGATTAGGGTCTGATATAGTAGAGATTTTACACCCCTTACTTTTTGTCCGGGATCCTTCACCTACATGACACCCTTGCGTATTAAACCGATGTGTTTTCACCGAAATTAGAAAGTTGTGCGTTTCTTTATACATTTTTTTTATCAATAAGTGTACTATACGAAAGGGAGGCTTACTACGCCACGAGAACACCGAAGAAGATCCCTATTGGGAAAGGCCTGAGGAGGATAGGATCAGAGAAGATGTGATTGTGTAATGAATTTAGTCATTTCTTTGCTCAATATAGAAATAGTATTTGCTAACACCTTCCTCTAAGCAAACCCAGGATTTTCAAAAATCCAATCCTTCAAATTGTATGGTCACCAACCATTCGAATGGCTCAATTGTGGACTGAATCGATTTTTTTTTAATTTTAAAGTTTATCTATAAAAAATATTCAAATAAGTTCAAATTTATTAGCAGTGTGAATATCACCACTTTTCAGGAAGGCACCTAAAAAAAATATAAATTTTGAGAAGAAAAGGTTCTATGCAACTTTTTAAGTCATAGCGACTTGAAAATTGGGATTTTAGCTTGAAAAAGTACCCATTTCAAAACGATTTTCATCAAATAACTCGAAAGTATTACATTGAGCGTCGCCATTTTGTTAATGTAAGCAATTAAGAAAATAAATTGTCATGCACTGCTTTTCGTTGATACATAATATAAAAATATAAAATAAAAAGTATAAAAAACAAGCATGAATTAAAAAAAACCTTAAATGAAAATTACAGACAAATAAAAGTAGTTTTCCAGTAATATAATATTTAATATCTATAATAATTACAACTATACTAATATTTATAAACTTGCCCCACTTACTAGTAAATTAAGAATATAGTATCCTCCTTCTCACGACACTATATAGTAATTAAAATAAATTTTAAATGTAGGTATTTATCTAATTCTTACCATGTATATAAAATTTTCCACATATACTATAATCCAGTTACGTTGCTGCTTTATTTGTGAAAATCACGCACAAGCTCCTTAGACAGTTTAGGTGATTTCATAAATGTGCAGCAACGGTTGTATATTACGTAATGAGTGTTGTAAGAAGCATATTACGCACGAATGGAAAAGTTACGCACGATGCCGCGTAGCGGCGAGTGCGTATTTCCATGCTTTACAACTCGAATTATGTACTATACTTTACCTACGATCATATTTATTTAGTAAAATCTGGATTTAGTTTACTAGTCAACAACATTATTCAACAAATATTATGTCAGTTTTGACAGCGTTTGAAAATTACGTAGGCGCATTTGTTTTTTTAAACCCCGCGTCAGCGATATAAGCCACCTATAATTGCGTGTCCCGTGAGTTTTGTTTACCGTGCGATTTGTTTACAGTGCGATTTGTTTACAATATGTAAAGTTCAACTTACATAGATGGCAGGTAGTGTGTTTTTTACTATTTACAGTAGTGATCGTAGGTAATAGTATATTACGTAATGAGTGATGTAAGAAGCATATTACGCACGAATGGAAAAGTTACGCACGATGCCGCGTAGCGGCGAGTGCGTATTTCCATGAGTGCTTAATTGCCTTACAACTCGAATTATGTACTATACCTACTTTACCTACAATCATATTTATTTAGTTATTTAATAAAATCTACATTTAGTTTACTAGTCAAAAATATTAATCAACAAATATTATGTCAGTTTTGATAGCGTTTGAAAATTACGTAGGCGCATTTGTTTTTTAAACCCCGCGTCAGCGATATAAGCCACCTATAATTGCGTGTCCCGTGCGTTTTGTTTACCGTGCGATTTGTTTACAGTGCGTTTTGTTTACAATATGTAAAAATCAACTTACGTAGATGGTAGGTAGCGTGTTTTTTACTATTTACAGTAGCGATCGTAGGTAAATTATATTAACATCAATATAATGTTATAGTACATATGAATGTTTATCTATGTATTGTATTCTATTTTTTATGTCAGTTATTATCTATTTACTTATTTGTTATTTCATTTTTTAAAGTTTGTCAACAAGAATTAGTATTTTTCTAAACAATAAACAATAAAAAAAAATCTAGACGCACAAATTTTTTTGTCCGTTCCTTGCTTCAGAAAAAAATGCATTTTTCGCAATACAAGGATTTCAGAATAAACGTAACATTTTTGTTTCTTTGCAAATATCTCAATAAATATTAGCTTTAGCGAAAAAATGGTGGACATCAAAAATGAAGCTTATAATCTAAGAATCAATATATTTATATTTCATATTTATGTAGGACTGAGTTTCGGAGATATTTAAGTTTGCAGATGCACCCGAGTCTTTATATTATGAAATATTTAGTTTAAATATGGAATATCTTACAACTGTGACACTCCATTAAAAATTCCAAGGAACAAAATTGAATATAATTAATCAATCTTTAAAAAGATTTTTTGATTGTTTTTGCATCATAAAAAATAAAGATTTTATGCTCAATTTTTTTGTTCGTTTCAAACACTTGCATTAGAAAAAAATTCCATCCGCCATATCATTTTGACTTTTGATTCGTAATAAGCGATCCCAAAAACATAATATCCTACGTTTCAAGAATAAGTCAGTAATACTTTTTTAAAAATTTAAATCTAAATTTAGGGGTAGTCTTCACCCCCTGAGCATAAGAGCAAGTTATAGAAACTGAAGTACTTTTACTACAATAATAACCCATAAAGAAAAATTATCATTACATATGAGATTATCCCGAAATTTTTCATATTTTTCACCTCTGGATACTTAACTGTAGTATAGCCCAAGCATGCATAATTAAATTACAGTTGCAAAAAAATCAAATATATCAAATATATATGCGCATACGTATATGTTATATATACATACATAAATGCACATAGATATAGAAGGAAATTTAAAAAAATTAAAAATAATTATATAATGTACGAAAATAAGATGAATTCAAACCATATATGCTTTTTTCTTTATTTAAAATAATTATATTGTAAAAATTAATTGTTTTGTGGTAAGGCAACACTTAACTCTGCATGCGAAACTTGGATTTTTTGCACCCGGCTAATATTTAAGTGAAATGCGTATCGTGTGAAAAAGAAAAACATAGCAGATGATTAATCTGAGCATAATGTTATATCGAAGGGATCTTAACTATGACTTGGCCCGAGAAGATGATGAAATAAATAAATTTGAAAGAATGAGCACAACTGGTCTATCAAGTCATAATTTACCTGATATTATACTTCATCAAATACTTGGATGGACGATGGACTGGCAAATTGGAGGGTAATGCATGTTTATGTGTTTTTAAATATGGTAAACGTAGGCTTTGGAATTGTGGAGGGGAATTGTCTAATATGCATGGTGGGTTTATGTTTTTATATCGAATACGTTTTTAGATTGGCATTTTCGAATCACGTTATTTCATGTACACGTAAGGTCTACTGCTAAACATTTTTAGAAATCATGTTGCCAACCGCGTATTATTATTATTTTTTTTGTCTTTTTCCTTTTTTAGGATATTGTGATGAAGTAATTCGGGTTATCACCAAGAATTACTCCTTTTCAGAGGAACAGTTAAGAAAACTTCTGACAATATTGCAAGTCTGTAGACCTACTGCTTTTTGCATCGCGAGGTAGGTATATTCTGGATGTTTCTTTAGCGATTTAGGAACAACTGCGGTGGATGATAGCAGCAGTGGAACGATATAACCTTTCTTTAGTTCCCATGGACGTTCAACCTCCCTAACCAGAGCTTCATATTTTGTGATCTTTTCCTGGAATTTGCTGTCTAAGTTGTGGCTATTTGGTATCGATATATCTATGAGGTAAACTATTTTCTCCTTTTTATCGATCACTGTGATATCAGGCCTGTTATATTCCACTGTTCGGTTGGTATCCCCTTGTCCCAATATATCTTAACAAGCTGATTTTCCTCTACTGTATTGGGTTTATATGTGTAGAAGGGGTCTTCACTTTTCCGCTCTATTTTTTTAGCAGCTCAATGTGAACAATACAGGCGACCTGATTCAGCGGCGGCCGGTGAAATTTCAATATTTTTTTTCTCGTCTGTGGCGCATGGGACCCATACGAAATTTGGGAAATAACATCTAGAGAAGCACTTCTCTAATGACCCCTAAAAAATTTTGAAAAAGCAGTTTGCGAAAAAATTTTTGAAAATTTGCTAGCCTCCCCTGGGTCTAGGGACCCCTGTTTACTTTTATTTTTTTTTGTCATATGCATTTGACTTTTCATAAAAATGCATCGACAGATTTTAGAGTTTGTGAAAATATTTTCATTACTAACTGAAATACAATGAACTGAAATTTTGTAATTTACAATTTAACAAATTACAATATTTCAATTCGTTGTATCTCAGTTAGTAATGAAAATATTTTCACAAACTCCAAAATCTGTCGATGCATTTTTATGAAAAGTCAAATGCATATGACAAAAAAAAATAAAAGTAAACAGGAGTCCCTAGACCCAGGGGAGGCTAGCGAATTTTCAAAAATTTTTTCGCAAACTGCTTTTTCAAAATTTTTTAGGGGTCATTAGAGAAGTGCTTCTCTAGATGTTATTTCCCAAGTTTCGTATGGGTCCCATGCGCCACAGACGAGAAAAAAAATATTGAAATTTCACCAGCCGCCACTGACCTGATTATGTCTTTCCAGGTATTTGGTGTTCGCAAGTTTCCCGCATCCTGATGTAATGTGGTCTCTAGTTTCATCTTGTGTTAGACATTTCCTGCATTTGGCTTTATACTTTTGATGGCATCTAGTTTTGATCACTTGATCCTGAATTGCTATAAGAAAGGCCTCGGTCTCAGGATTGAGTTTTCCTTGAACTAGCCATGATAGAGAGGCTTTTTTGTCAACGTCTTCGTTCATTAGGATATTGTAGTATCCACCATGGAGTTCTTTTCGGCCCCATTTCAAAAAACATAATTTATGTGTCAAAAAGACGATGTATCAAGTTTCAATAATTTATGCAGAAATGAAAAAAAAATTGAAGTATACCATGGCAGTGTTACACCGGATATACAGGGTGTTTTTGAAATACACCGATATGTTTTAATGTGTGAGTCCTTATGTAATCTGAAGACCAATGCCACTTTTTAAATTTAAAAATTCAAAACAAAAAAATAATATAATTTTGGACTCATCTTTATCCCTCCAATCTCGACGCCCACAACGTAAGATGTTCACTTTTATCACAGCATTGTCAAGGCTACACAAAATTCTCAAATTATAAGGAAAACTGAATACGGACACACATAATGTTGATATTTTATTTAAAGTAGGTGACAGCTCTGGATTGAAAATATCCATAGTCATTTAAATTTTACACAGCTGATACAGTAAAGTACCTGTACGAGCCCGACGCATTCTCTCTGGTCGCACTATAACAAAGAACAGAGTTTGTAAAATCATTATTAAAAACGTAAAATACAATTATTCGTTACCATTATCTAAGCGTAACGACCAGTACGTATTTTAACAGCTGTAAACACTACACCATTGTCACTGCCGTTTGACAATGGTGCGGCACCTAGAGGAGAATATAGTTCAATGTTGCGGTTAAAGGCGGAAAGAACATCACATCAGGGGCGTGCTTGATGTTTGTTCGCAATTTTCAAAATTAATTTTCTCGGATATTTTTAGGTATTTTGATAAATGAATATTTCTGCGTATATCAGGAAGATGTGAGTGTTCACAGATCTGAATATATGGATGTATTTCAAAAACACCCTGTATCTATTGATTAAAAATATTGTAGGATATTGGTATGGGTTCCACACGAGCAATTTTTCACATATTTTAATTGTAGGAGAGATCGAATAATAAAGCAAGATAGTGAACCCTATGGATCAAGCCTAGAGAACTTTGTAGACAACTTTTGATGTTTGTCTATCGGAAGCTAAAACAAAAAGATTGTGCTTGGATTTAACACGTGATAGAATTTTTTTTCTGACCTACTTTACGTTTGTGTTCACTTAGTCAGTTTAGCGCTAACTTCTATACATAACATATACATGAACCTTCCTCAGAGAATAAGCTGTAGAATGGCAAAATTCGCATCAAAATCGTGTCAGCGGTTCTCGAGATTAGCGCGTTCATACAAGCAGACATAGCAACATTTATTTTACACCATATAGTAATAGTAGAGGGTAGAAATATCATGTCTGGTCTAGTATAACCTCCTTTAGTGATAAATTCTCTTTCTTTCTTTTTTTGTTCATCTTTTCTTTTTTTTTTTTTTTGTTATTGCTTGTTTCTCAGAATATTTTCACTATCACTACATTCTGTAAAGTTATGCCTATTGGAATCACCGCTTAAATGCTACGTATCTCCGTTGTTTGTGGAATTGCTAAACGTTTTTCATTTGAGTCTTTTAGCACATCGGTATTCCAAATTTTTCAGTACTAGAATTCTTTTATTATTCATTAAGTTCTATATCTTCTATTGGATGAATTTAATATCATTTTATTCACTCGTCTTATTCACAGTATGCTGTGCATGTCTGACTGGCTTTAAATCAGCCTTTGGGCGTGTATGCATATCTAAACTTTAGTAAAACTGAAAAAAATGATATTTCTCACACTAAACTCAATTAAAGAATCTTACACGCTTCTAACTAACTCATAACGGTCGTGGTCGTAGGAATCAATATCAAACAAACTTAGGCGATGTTAAATATCTATGAAACAATAGGTGGTCATAATTCTTAATTGTACATATCATGCTCACGCTAGGGAATACATAACAATTCTAAGCAACTTTTTATTACCAAATGTCTTAATAAAATGTGGGCACGAAGAATGGTTTACGAACAACATAAATTATGAAAATGTTTGTCACGAACATCCTGCATATCGTAAATCATTAAATTGATGAGAACAAAATGAATTCTTTGTAAGACATTTTGGGTTCCCGTTAAAATAAAGGCAACATTTATTGGCCAATAAATAAAATAGTTATTGTGTCTGCAGTCTATTTCAATAAAACAATAGATAAGAAAATAACAACGAAGAGACACAACAAATATTTTAAGTATTGAGCCACGAATATTTCATTGTGATATTAGTCATTAACTCATCAACAACATGATACTAAAACATGTCACATTGTTGTCACAATTTTATCCAAACAAAATAATTTTTATATTGATAGTACACCGACGGCCAATTAAAACTAACCCATCTTAGAGGTTATTTTTGCCAAATTCTAGTGGTACGAAACGAACTCTCCCTGCGAAGGGTATCGGTTAGCATACCATAAATTGATAACCTGTCACACTTTTGTTTTCTAATTTACATTTTATGACCTCATATTTTCTCTTAACCATCAAAAAAAGAAATAGTAGTAAACTAGAAAATGAAAAGCTGAAAACAGTATCAATACAAATTGTGAGATAGATTAAAACATGAAACCCCAAAAAACAAATAATATTAATATTTTGTCATCACACTATTTTACTACAGTTGCATTTAGTCTTGGAGGGGCTGATTGTAAAAGCCATCGGCACAATTTCTCCGTGATTACATACTCGCATGCGTCATATAATAATTCTTCGCTATACTGAAGACGAAAATGTCTTCTATAGGTATAAATTGATAGTTCTCTAATATTGACTTTAATTCGATTTAGGCCCAATAATGAAGTATCAGTTTAAATCCGGAGTTACACATGAACATTTTAGTGGCTCATTTTATATGACAGGAAGCGTACAAAAGTGGAAATAATTTCAACAAAACTGGTCTTTTATAGAAATTCTTAAGGTGAGTAGTTTAACATTTTTAGCATAAAAGCTCTGAATGACTCGGTGTGACTTGTGAAAACTAATAGAAGTAGCAAAAACTTTCAAAACAAAGAATCGAATTACAAATGCAGGACATAAAGTTCTTTCTTTCTATAGGGTAAGGAAATGAAAAACTACTAAACTATCATCATTTCATGTGTTTTAAGCTAGGAGTTGGCCGAGGAAATAAGCATCTCTTCACTGTTGCCACCAAGAGAGGCTGGTGCTCGACAACTAGCATATCATCAGATTCAGCTGTATCCTGGTAATAAACTGCTTTCATAACTGGTAACAAATATATAATTTATTACCTACTCCATCAGCAAAACCACTTGCACTAAATAGTTTTTCACACAAAGTCACTTCAGGTCTTCAAGAATAAATAGTCTCATATATTACTTATATTTGGTGCTAAATACTATATCTTGTAGCTGCACCGAGAGATGCAAGAAGAGTTGTCGAGTCGAAAAATTCGGTTGAGGTGCCAACTGTATGCCTAGCTTGTAGTGTAATAACGTCTGTTATATCGATTATGAGGCCGATAATGACATCAATTGTGACATCAAATAGATCTTTAAAATATATAATTTAAAAATATATTCTAATTTTGTTAGTCTTTCAAGTCTGCTTTCTAAGACTTCGTTTTAAGTGCGATTAACGTAAAAAAGAGCTAAGCCGACATTAACGAAGATACAATTCTGCGAAAAACAAAAAGAAAACGTCCTATCTCTAAGAGTTTCCGAAGTATTTTGTTTTTGTAAATCTTCAACAATAACTAAATATGAGTTCCGTGCCAAATAAAACTAACGTTTCTTCAAGAAATCACGGACGATATTCGTGTCTTTAGTAAAAAACGTCAAATACATTTTAAATATCGCCAAACCAGAGATCATAACCACTCTAATTTATGTAAATATTTTAATTGCCAAGTTTTCATCCTTACGTTTCAGTTTGATATCCTTCATCGTAATTCACCACGTTCTAACAGACTTTTGTACTCCATTCATTATTCTAGTTGAGCTTTCTTTGCTGTATGATATGTCTGACATCTGGCGCGGCTGCCTACTAGGCGCACGGCCTCACCAAAAGTTTTCTCCATCAGCTTCTTGAGGGTATCAGTCCAACTTATTGGAGGGCCTGCTTTTTGTTTTTCGAAATATGGTTTTCCCTGAACTATCAACCATTCTGCACTGTCCCCTCCTCGGTTCATTTGGCCAAAAATGAAAGAATCCGGGAAGGTACCATGACAGAAAGTCACTTTGGGGAACTTTTTTCTTGGAGCATCGAGCTGTTGGTGTGATGAGCTGTACCAAGAATAAATAACAAACGTCTCTAGACCCACAACGTGCTCTCTATATGACTTCCTAAAGGCCATGTTATGTCTCAGATACGTAAAGAAAGATGAAGAAAACTAGAGTGTCAACAAGTTTGTCCTTTGTGCATTTTGTCATATTTTTGTCCCGATAAATTTTGCCCAATTGGTAAATTACCGACTGTGCTATCTGTATTCTTCGTCGAATCTGATACTCACAGTTGTCAGTATTGTCCACAAGGACTCCAAGAGGGCCATCTTGTTTGAAAGTTGCCGAACAGGTGTACGAGCTCATTTTCGCATTCTACAGCTTTTGCAAATCTCAAGTTAGAAAGCTTACTTCCATCTATAGCTACTCCACCTTGCCTCTCTTCCAGCACAAGTAATATCGAATGTTCACTATAGATGTTAAAAAGGGTTGGTGACAGAATGCAGCTCTGTCTGACGCCAAATTAACACTCCTCGAAATTAGTTTTGTCGAATGTTTTTCATACAGTCGGCGAATTATAAATATCAGATCTTAAAAAGCTACATTACAATTCTGATATAAAACAGTACATTTGGTAAATGTACTGAATTATATCAGTACCTTGTGTTAACGTCTTGAAAAACAAAATGTTTGAAAATTTGACGAGTAATGAATAGTTTTCTTTTTAGGTTTGGCCTTAACGACTCTGCACTTCTGTGCGCAATTTGAACTGTTGTTTCTTCTTAACTAGTCAGTCCAGCTATAATTGAAAAGATACGAACCCCATGACAACTTTACGATACGTCACATCATGACAACCATCAGCTATAGAAAAAACTATGAAACACAACAATTTATGACCGACCAGCGGCTTTCATTTTCTCGTCAGTGTAAAATAGTCTCACCAATAATTATCAATGAATAATCTTGACATATTATGGCAATATACAATTACGAAAAAGTCACGATTCAAGTAGTTTGTTACGATATCAATACACAATTTCGACGAGATACTTAAAATCTAAAAAACTATATTTAAAGGTGTATGCTTTCATCAAAGTCTGTATAAGAATATATTGAAGGGTGTATGAGGGTGAGGGTTACAAAGTAGATAAGGGGAAGAGTGTTATATCGTAACCTAACAACCTAGCTTCCCCGAACGCCATTAGCATATTTGTGGACACTGCCTGCACAAAGTTGTTAAAGTTGGAGACGGTCATTTGATATGCACTATAATGTGCAGCAATTTCCACTTCTCATTTTCTACTCATAATATATATCAGGCATCTATATCACTGTAGGAAATTCTAACCAAAATATACGCAAAAAATAAGTGTTGCTATGCTATTATGTATCAAACACAATAGCATATTATCATATGCTATCATAGAAAATTAGATAATCCTATAGAAATACTAAATAGAATTGCGGATTCTTTAGTAAATCTTATTCTCAGCCAGCCGGTAATGATAATCCTGGTGACATTAATTACCACCATAATAATATACTTATAAGTATTAATGCTTTCACAGAACTGAAGGTGTTTTAACAAAAATTAAGTCTAAAATGACAACGGGTCGGGATAATATTCCAGCATTTATGTTAAAAGACATCCCTATTTGCTGCTCCCCTTACAATTTCATATAATTTGTGCATCCGTACCAGCACTCTTCCGAAGTCCTGGAAGTGCTCTAGAATACATCCAGTATTAAAAAACCGCTGCCCAAGGAATCACTACTTCCACATCCAGATTTTTTATCCAAGTCACTCACAACGAAAGCATTTTGTATGTGGAAATAATTGTTTAACTTTAATAATATAATATTTGAAATCCTCTACCCCAAAAACCCATAAAACGATACCCCACATCGGCAGCGGGGTGGGGGTGGTGATAGGGAGTGGTAGTGGGGGTGGATGAAGTAAAAAAACATTTTGAGGTGTCTGGTTCTTGTACACACACTAAATCACAATTTTTTTTCATCCCCTTTAATAATAGGGTGGGGGTGGTAATGGGGGTGGCTAATGCCAAAATTTTTTTTGGGACCTTAGCTTCTCTTGTATATACTAAATACCAATTTTATAAACTCTTACCTGCGTGATTTACCTCCCCAAATTTACCCCAATTTACCCCCCAACCCTTCGACTGAACAAGATGAAAATATAATTTAGTTCTAGATCTCATTAAAGTACATATGTCTACCAAATTTCAAGTCAATATCTCAAACGGTTCCAGAGTAAACGTGCGCACAAAAAAGTTACAGGCAGACCGACAGACAGAATTTTTTTTTTGCTCAAACTTAAAATCTCGACGTTTCGTGACATTCTAAGCCTATTTGAACAATAAAAATTAAAAAAAAAAATTTTGTCGTTACTATACTTCCACTGGATGTGGAAGTAAAAGAGCGATAAGCTAGTGATTGAAAATTTCTGTCCGACTACTACAATTTTTAAATTTGCCAAAGTATTTGGAATATTGGTGCATAATTCTGTTTATTGCCACGTTCACAGTAAACATCCGTATCCCAGCATAGCTTTGTAAAAGGTCGATCCACGACCACAAAGCTCGTTTGCGTTAAGCAGTCCATCGCTGAATTTATCAACTCAAGTACACAGATTGATGTCATTTATACAAACTTTTCTAAACCCTTCGATAGGCTTGACGACGACTAATTAACAAACTACGAAACATTGGATTTTCTAATTCTCTGTTGTTACTCTTTCAATCTTACCTATTGAATCTGTTACAAGTTGTGGATTTTAATGGATTTCAGTCTTCTGACTACTTTCCATCTGGTGTTCCACAAGGATCTATTCTTGGACCTATGTTAGTTATAATGTCAATTAATGATATTACCACAGTACTGATATTCATTGCTTGACGTAAAAATATTTTTCACTGTCAAATTCCATGAAGACTGCCCGCGCCATCAAAATAATTTAGATAGACTGCCGGATGGTGCATTTCAAATCCATTTCAGGAATTGAGTTCGCTGGATCGCTGTTTATTAAGAAAATACGAAATGCAAAATGTATAGTATTCTTTTAACTTGTGCAACAGTAAGATGTTCATTTGGAATTAGTACCTGATATAAACACTGAAATCTGTATACGAAGTTTGCACAGATTTATAGTTAGATGGGGAGCAGTGAAGATAATATATTCGGATAGCGTTAACATATTCAAGTGTGTAGCTTTGCAATGAAAGCAATTATCTAATATTTTAAGAAATTATAAAATACAGAATTTAGCATTTCATCTACGTATAGAATGGCATTTCATTGTTGAACTAACTACAAGGAGGGAAGACTGGTGGGAGCGATTGGCGAGACAGTAAGAGGTGGTTTAAAATTTTCTATAGGAAAGGTTTCATTAAATTGTGACGAATTTCAAATGACAGACGTGGAACTGGAGACCACAGTGAACCCAAAACTGCTTCCAAATGTGGACAACGATCCTGATAATTTGTTAATACTGCCACCATCTCATTTTTTATTGGTATTGGAAAAATGGTTTTGAATATAAATTTTGCAAATTCTGAAATAAAACAATGATATATAACTATGATTGAATTAATATTTATTATTATATTATGAATTATTGTTATTTTGCAAACTACGTCTGCTAAAAAATAATGTAGGGTTAACATATCCAATTCAAACTGCGCGATACATATGTCTACTTCTAAAACATAATGTTACTTTGTGTAGGAAGAACACCAAACATTCTTTAAGAAATCATTACCATCACGTTAAATAATTACTTTTTCCTATTTAGGTTTTTGCTAGTGATAACCAATTAAACAAACCATTAGTCACTGTTTCTCCCTTCGAAAAATATTGTTCTCGCGTGTATTTTTCTGTGGTAGACACATCAATCCTGCCTCAGCCTCACACACATGATGTATACTATTCTACGGAACATCATTAATCACAATTAAACAATTGAGTATACCGAAACTTCATCAAATATGCGGGATATATTGATGTACCTTTTTATTCAAGCTTGTTTTAATAACGGTGCGACACAAAGGTTATAACAGTAATTATTCCCAAGTGCCCCTATATTACTATTCCTAGGGTACCCACAAATATATTTCGTAATGCCGATGGCAGGCCGACGAATATTATTAGTTCTGTTATCATTATAGTTTCAGACCACAAATAGATGAATATATTTTGCTGAAATGATATCTAACAAAGGCTAACGACCCAATAGTGGTTTCATTGTATCTCTTGTTAAGGTGTTAAAATGCAAATATTTTACTGCAGTTGAAATCGTTGTAATAGTAAACAATGTTCTTTAGAACATTTTAACGATTTGTAAAAATAATACAAAAATCGACTAAAAATCAGAAATCATCTATTCGTTACATGTACTTAAGAATGTAACTCTGATGATGGAAAGAAAAATTTTTCATATCGCTGTGTTCGTCCTCTTTGGTATAGCTTTCAAAGTGACTACTTCATAGTGCGTTGAGTAAACAAGCATAGTGGACAAAAATCAAAATTAAATTTTTTAGTGATCTTTTTAGTTTGTAGCTGTTCAGTATTATTAATAGACTAAAATTAAGGAAGTAGATTCGAGCAAAGGGTTTTTTAAGAATATTCTTTACCTAAATCTCAAAACTGGTTTTACTTTTTTTGGGAAAAGCTTAGTTACAGTCAAAAAAGCTGAATTTCGCCATTTAACATTTTAAATTAATAAAGATAATTTTAAAGTTGGTAATTATAAAAACCCTGATTACGCTAATGAGAAATATAATTGTCAAAACGTGTTAATATTTTGACAGTAGCTAGTGTCAGCTGGAGGCAAAACTATTGTTTTTGAAAAAAACTCAGTTAGTAAATTCAAAACTTATACATTTTAATTTAAAAAAAAGTACACAAAGAAGTTTGCATCTTATAAGATTCTACAAAAAAAAAAAAAATGTATAGTTCACTGATGAATATTTCGCCAACAAATCGAAAGACGATTAAATAGAAAATATAGCAATTATGACTAAAAAAAAAAAACTATAACTCTTATTTTGTAGAATGCTCAAGAATTAAATACCTAAGAACTTCTATGAAAAGACGAATAGTATAATGTTTCCATCTATTTTGGCGGTGTCGAATTAATGTAAAAGTTCAACTACCAAATAAAATGGTATACATTATTTCTGATATTCTTTGCAGTATAAATTTGTTCGAGCGGAGTATAATCATTAAAACCCGAATAAATCTCTAAAGAGTGTTATTTTTATGGAGGGTAAACTCCCAATCAATTCAGGAATGACTGGGGCGTGCGGTTTATAAGAAACTGCCTCATCACAGATGATCAATACTAGAAGAAAAATACCAGTTTAATGAAAGTAAAATTGACGATTCGTAATAAACGTTTCTAAAAAAATAATTAGACTTCCAAATAAAGGCTGTGATAGATGTCTTCTTATTAACCTGATGGAATTTCCAGTCTTTATGATAAAAATTACTAATTTTCTTACGTTTGAGTTAATTCAACTATCATCGGAGAACCACAAAGTATGTAAAAGACAAACATTTTTTATGTGCTATTTTCCTATAACAATGGATGTGAATTACTTACATTAACTAATATTATTGACTTACACAATACTGTTCACATTCTAGTTATCTATTCTGTTTGAGTGTTTAAATGCAATTAAAAACTGAAATTAAACACTGCCTGTTCGCGTTGAACATAGTGGTTTGTTATATGTTATTGTAGATAAGATTTAATTGATGTATATATTAGATTTGAAGTTTTTGTTAATGAGTGGTGTGAAATTTTACGGTTTAAAATAGTATATTATTAGTATACACGCTGTTGAAGGGACAACTGACTCGTGCCACAACATACTACGACTAGTGAAATATACGGATTAACGAAGAGAAATCAGAACCCAAGATTGTCTTCCAGAACCCCAAGACGTACAAAATCATTAGTATAATCCCTATCTCTTCTTCTTATTCACAATGTACGTTTTGACAGATGTTTTGTGATCCACGCATTATTTTGGTCAGCTTCCCTGTACTGTTTAGAACATCTGATGACTTCACGCCATCTATGGCGTACGGCCGAAAAAGCTCTCTTCCATCAGCTTCTCGATGACATTAGCTCAACGTTTTGAAAAGAGCGTCCTCTACGCCTCTTACCATCTGGATTAACTGTTCTATATTGTCCTTTCTTCGATTGATGTGATCAAAGGATGAAAGGATTCGGGAAAAATACGATGCCGGAAAATTGATTTAGTTAATGTATTTCTTAGAAAATTGATGCGATGAGCTGTTCAGGGAATCTCGATCAGGTGAAATTACAAACAGAAGAAACTATAAAGAGTATTGCGGTTCAATTAGTCACTCGATTGATCCACAGCAAACACACACATGAGACGGTAAGCAAAGTATACTGTCTAAAAGTCGCTGGTCAGAAATAATAAACTAAACAGAAGTTACAAAACTTGATCTACTCAGCTGTCGTAAGGTCGGGTCCTTACATATGCGGATTTAATGTGGCGCAGCGCGTCGTCCACGAAATACAGAAACTCTTAGTCCTAGAACACAAATTCCTGCGCCTTATTTCCAACTCGAGCAAGCCACACTCTCCCCGAGTCTTGCACGCCCGTTATAATGACATCGTTCCAGGAACAGAGTGTACTAAAATTACCTCTCAAATATTTTATCAACACATACTTGATAACAATTCGCTAATGAAGAGCATCATACAAATAAGGGAGTATAATGCACGCTTTTGGATCAAATACAAATTATCTTACCAGCAGATGTCAATCTTTCAGCAACACATGTAGCCAACCTTCCCTTGTATCCATTATTTACTCTACATTTTCTCACCTTTCTTGCTCACCTTTACTTACCTTTAGTATCCAAAATTCACAACTACTTAAAATAACCACAACATTTAGTACCGAAACTAGAAATTTTATAATAAATTCTGCGAATTGGTATGTCTCTTCTACCTTGGCATTCCATTGTTTGAACGGATTTTCTTCAGCGTTTTCCTATCTCAGCAGTCAATAAACTACACCAGAGCATCTATCAATTTTTTGAACCTCAACTTTTAATTCTAAGCTTTGTTATATATCCGAACAGTTACTAAAGCCACGCCCTAATAAACCTGTTCTGCAGGTAGGAGTAGGTATTGTTTTAAATTTTATCTTAGCTTCACTACCTTTCAGCACACAAGGCATAGATTTATAGTTAGATAGAGATTTATGCTTAGACAGAGATTTATATTGCAAAGAAATAAATTGTTAAAAACCTTCTAACTGTAAATGTTAAATAATACAGTAATTGCGGGTCACAGTACATTTGCTGTCAGTAATTTTCTTTTTTCACTGTATATGTGCAGAACGCAAACTTTTTATGTCTTATCTATAATTTTTTTGTGACGCCAAATTGATGACGATTTCAGTAATGGAATTTTCATCTTGTTATGTTTTTACATCTATCAGTTTTACATTCCATAATCATTCATTTTATCTATACAGGGTGATTTACCACAACGTGATGAAAATAAAATGGCGTTCTAGTCTTATACGTGTGAAAGTCCATGCAAAATTTTAGAGTGATCCTAGGTAATTTAGCATTTTTTGTTGCATTAAAACTTGCAAAGATACGTTACTGTTACTTGTCTTTGGTCAGTGATAGGGAAAGGAACTTAGAAAGAATATATAGAAGATGTTTACATTTCCTTAATTGGCATAAAAAGTTAAGCTGGCGCGTCCCCAAAGTGCCGCAATTTTTGCTTTCGGTCGAACGCCCGCGGCAGGTACAAAGTACGGCCGAGTTTGTTTTTTGTTATCGACGGGTTTAAATATATCCTACTTGTTATGGTAGAGTTCACTAGCATAAGAAGCATAGGGTCAATGTGTCGAAAGACATTGACCTATTAAAAATAAATTTTAAATTGTATTCGTAGATTGATGTTCAATACGCTATTTGGTGCTTAGAATAGTGCATTTAATGCATCATTTTCTTCGACTTTCCATTACTTTTATGTTTTGTGTTGTGCTGTATTCTACAAAAATTATTTTAATTTTCGCTATTTTTATAGTGTGATTAAAACCAAAAAGTCACTTCTACCCTCTCCAGCTTTGCTGTCAGTGCCAAGTCTGACAGGGGGGGGGGGCTGATATGGTTAGATCGCGTTACGTCAGATTAGTTAAATTCATTAGTTAAATTCATTCCTGCAAAAAAATAAGGTAATTTTCTTGGTCATTTTTTTTTAACTTTTCATTTTTTTAACTCCTTTCGGTGGGGACAACCTACTGTTAAATTGTCCGCATATCTTGGTAAATCACCCTGTATATTTAGTTTAAAAAAATGTAGCAAAATATCATAATAAATGCAATATTTTGTGTAATGTGCATATTTGTATTGATGTCATTTCATTTACCACCTTCTCGGATGTTTGCGTACAAGTTACTGTTATATAAGTTCAATTCTTATAAAAGCTAAGGGTTACACGTAGAAGAATATAAGAGTAGCTGTTATAGCAGGTAATTTTAACTTCTGACACCGGCTTAAAATCCGCGATAAGTTACAGGAACTAATTAAACTCCACCAATGATTACAAAATAATCAAGTTAAGTTTTTGATGTTTCCTTCAAATAATTCAGTTTATGTTTATAGGGCAAATTGTTTCATGAACACAGTTAATTACAAGTTCTTGGAAGTAAATTATGATTTATAATGGTGCAGGCATACCACGGCTGCAGTTATCTGAATTACAGTAAGTTAAGTCGCCGGCTCAGCAGCTTTCAAGAACTCACTAGATGCTGTAGAGTAATAGTAATAGCCAAGAGCTTTCTGTGGTCGGCAACGTTAGGTCGCGCAAAAGGTCACTACTCGTTCACGCGCCGTTTGGAGCATATAAAACTTATGACACAATGTTCCACACATTAACTTCTCAAATAAATCAAGTCCCACGACTGGAAGTTTTCTAATGTTGTTACATCTGAACAATAAGAACTTTTATATCAATTTTTTTTTCTATTGTCGGATTTCTTATCCACTCCTACATAAAAAGAGGTCTGTGAGATACGAGTGGTATCCTTTATAACAAGTAATTCGTTAGTAGATACCATACGAGTATATTATCTATTACAGAGAAAGAACAATACCTGTTATTATTGTTCTTCAAAACGAATGCTAAAAAAGCAAATATAGCCATTATTTTCAATGCATCATTGAAAAGAAATAAATCTCTTTTTATACGATTCGGCAATTTATTTAATTCAACTAGTTCTTACCTGTTTTGTACTTGGTAGTTTACAGATTCAACGAAGAAACTAATCATTTAATCGTCGTACTGAGTAGTTCTTTCATTAAAGCACATACCACATTATTAAGCAATCCAAAAATTGGAAAATCTAAGGAGACGTATTATTAGATAAAAAATTTCACTTTTTTCTCTTTGATTAATAGCTTTGATGCAAAAAAATAGAGAAAAAAATTTAAAGTGTTTTTCATTATATGGAACACTATTTGGAAGATGGGTGTTTATATAGGGCAGAACATATTTTTCTTGCTAATATAACGTAGTTTGCCCAGACGACTTCACATTCTTTCCTAGTTTTTCCCATAAATATCCTCATTAATAATTAGGCCAATAACCATTAGACTTGTTGATTCTTTTCGATTTCGGTATGTCCTTTTGCCTACACAAATTTTATTGTCAAGAAGTCAAACACATTTTTATTTTAGTTTTAAAATTCTCGAACCTTCTTTTAAATTCATGGATATATAATACTTGAAGTATAGACAAAATTACGCATTTTTTATTACCGCAATGCCTTTGGTGCTACATACTAAAACATTCGCTTCAACGGTAAAAATAAGACGAAAGAAGTTTTTAGGCATCTACAAAAATGTATTAATTCTTCTTATACCTGGGAGGCTTCTTATACCTTACTAGCATGATCAGACTTAGATAATTATCTAAGTCTGATCAAGAAAATAACCATTCTTTGTATATACTGATTATAATCAGTATATACAAAGAATGGTTATTTTCTTTTTTTTTCAAACTGAATGTTAAATATAGTAAGGTATGAAAAAAGTTAATAAGTCGTTTCGTAGGGGGAACTTCTTGTTGATATATTAGCATGATCAAACTTAGATCAATGACATATGAAAGGAACAAATAGTTTCTTTGAAAGTTATTTGTTGATAACCCAAAATAATGTTTTTTATTCATTCTTGTCACACAAAAATTAAATCTGACCTATTCACACATGGGTGGAATTATTCTAAGAAAATGGAAAAATTCTCAGACCAGCTGCAAGATATATAAGAAGCAAGTTCAATTGTTTAAAGTAAATTGATGCTAATGTATGACATACACCGCTCTGATGTGATTTTCCTTCCCCCCCAAGAGTCTTCCACAATTAGCGGTCGCCCATGTCAAGTTCAAAGGCTAGCTAGCCTCCAGGAATAACAGGGGCAATCAGGACCACTCCAACAACTGCAATGGAGGCCATTCTTGGATTTACTTCCTTGTACGTTGTGGTGCAAGGGAGTAGAACTGGAAGGCAGGAAATCAGCAAACATATTATTCAAGAACGGCATGTGGAATGGTACTTAGTCATCACTGAGTCTGAGGGTGACCGGTGTCTCCCCGTGTATAGGTTCAGTATTCCATATAATAATATAGTATTTATGCCTAGTCGAGATGACTGGGAATGCGATAACAGGGATCTTCTGAGTCTCGGAGGTCGGGAATGGTATACAGATGGATCGAAGATTCAGGAGGCAACCGGTGCTGGCATACATGGATGCATACCAAGGGCTCGTATATTGGTACCCTTGTGTATTCCAACCGGAGGTACATGTCATCTTAGTATGTTCAGTCGAAAATCAGAAGATGTTCCGTTGACAAACATATTTATATATCTGCAACAACAGCTAGGCGGCTTTGAGGGTTTTGACATCGAATAACGTGACTTCTAGCCGGTGCTGAAATATCGGAATATTTTAACTAAGCTCAGTTAAACTCATATGGATGCTCGGTCACAGTGGTGTGGTGGGCAATGAAGGACCAAACCATTTGATAGGAGAAGGAGCAAAAACTTCGGTTTGCCTCAAGAAGTCTTATTCATTCAGAGTTATGAGACTGAACCAGGACAGTTCAACAGTTATTGGCCTTAAGTCCTCGAAATGAGGTAGTCAAGGCTCCATACAGAGGGATTTTCAACTGATTACCATAAAGGGGCGGTTTGGACTCGACAGAGAAAGAATGAGATGGACGATAGGTCTGATAACAGGATACTGTCCTCTAAATAAGCACATACATACAATGATGTTGAAAGACGATCTTATGTGTTGGATGTGTGGAGTGGAGGATGAAACCATTACTGACCCATATTCTATGAAATCGCACACCAATAAGTGAGTCAAGGCATAGGTATTTCTAAAGCTTACAGTCGGGGAACTACGAGAAAAGACTGTTGTCCTTCATGGACAGCACTGGTCTTTTGTAGGAGATTTTATGTCGAGAATGTACAATGGACTGACGGGCCTGAGTACTACGGATTTCAGAATCTGTTCGCGTTACTAATAATAATGCTAATGTACAGTAACTAACACATTGCCATATAGTCTTCACACTTACAAGAAATCTTACTTTTAGCCTAGGAATATGAACCGTTAAAAGCACATACCGATCAGTATTGAAAACCGCACTCCGGATAATCTGCTTCTATTTTCGAAGTGAGTCTGTAAACACAATAGCCATATTTGATTTAATACACACGAATTTAATCAGAACATAATTTGGGACGTGGAAAATATGAGGAAGAGTGGTAAGAATAGTGACTTGGGTTAGGACTTTAAGAACATTGGTGCAATTTTGTCAGAGCCCGTTCGTTTACTCACATCAACTGAATCAGGGGCAGTTTCCACATCTAAAGGACTGAAATATACCTATGCATACCAACAGTAATATCAGGAGTAAAATTACATTCCACATCATGTAAAGGGCTGTAAACTAAAGTTAGCTTGCAAACAAATTCACCATCCTCAGCCTTGGAATTACCATAGAACATTCAGGGGCAAACTGATTTTTTATTTAATTTAATAAAATTCCAGAAACATTTAACATTATCCGGAATAGATCTTTCCATGTCTATAGGAACTTTTCTCTTTTCGTTAAAGATTTTTCTGACATACACATGTATTCTGGACATATTTTTAATAAATGTAATACATCAATAATTTTTAAAACAGTTTAAGCATATGTTGGTTTACATTAGTATATTATTATATGATTACCTGATGATATGCTGATGTGAATTGCAAGAACGCTATTTGATTACATATTCGATTTGATCTTTATACGACTCAAATTATTCTACCTCTATATTACTACGTGATTACGCAACTTCACAATTAGGTGCTTTGATTTGCCAATATACGATAATGCCCGTCATTATGACTGCGTGGTTGCTTGGTTATCGTTACGGCTATAATCATAAAGATTTAAAATAAATTTCAATAATGTATAAATTAATATAATAATACTAATTTTCATATTACTAGAATTCGTTTTAAATCTTCTAATTCTAGGTTGGCAAATTAGATTTTTTGGTTAATGTGTCGGTATTTAGCCACTTCATTAGTACACTATGTGGACTTTTGGCACGCGATGGTAGGCGTAAGGTGTGATCATATTTATCATTTTGTAATTAATATTCAATTAGGATATTGCATGAAGACTCACTGAAAGCTGTAGGCATATATTATTTTGTGAGTGATTTCAAATCAGAATAATACAGCTGATTTAAAAAGTTATCAGCATTTCACGGCAATGAACATAGAGAATAATTAATATATTAAATAAATAAAATATATATAATTTTGGTGTTAAAAGAACTTCGAAAATAAAAAGACAAATCAGAAATGTAAACAAAAAGCTTCCAATCAATTAGTATTACTGACGCTAAGTTACACAAAAGGATTTAAAAAAAAACGATATATAATACATACTTCTTAAACATAAGTCTAGATATAGCGAAAGAAATCAATAACGAAAATAATAATTACATAATCATAATTCTATATTCTATACTCTGTAGATCAAAATAAAATAATCCTTCTCTACATACTGGATCATTGAAAAATAAATGTAGTTCGGGTATGGATGATATAATTGTCTGCGTGTTAAAAAGTACACGTACATAAACCATCCTCTAGAACACATTATAAATACCTTATTTTCTACGGGTATTGTACCGCCAAATTTTAAACAATCTGTGGTTGTACCAATTTTGAAATCAGGTCACACCAATATGCTAATTATATACCCATTTCGCTTATAAATGACGTTGCACACATTTTTGAAAAAAGTAGAATCATAAATTTTTTGGAAAAAATAAATTATTATCAATCACAATATAGTTTAGATAAGCTTGACAAAATTAGAATAAGGGGTCTTGCATTAGAAGTTATTCAAGATTACCTTCAAAATAGAAAACAGTTTGTTAAAATTAATAACTGTTAATGTTATGGTTGAAATAGGTATACCACAAGGCACAGTAATGGGCCACATTTTATTTTTAATTTAAATAAATATCTCAGTATTAAAGATAATATATTTAAAATAATATGTTACGCAGATGACCCTATTTGTTCTATTATTTGACTGTAAAGATTGAAATTCAATCATTAACCAGTGTTCCAGTAAACTTAGTGCTGTACAAAAATGGATTGACCATAGTGTTTTAACTATAAATCATCAAAAAATGAAGTTTATTTCTTTCTCTTCAATAGCTGGATGTAATCTACAAATATTACTCGCAAATATTTGCAAAAATTGTAGGAACTGCACCCGTAATAACTATATTGAGTCCGTTGAAAAAAAGTATATTTAGACGTTATTATAAACAGCATATGAAATGGGGAAATTATATAGAATTTATATCATCTAAATTGCAAACATTAGTCCCTATCTTTTGTAATATAGGAGAGAAACAGTTAATTATAATATACATGACCTTGATGGAATCTATCTTAAGATATGCCTCTGTAATATAGGGGGGATATACGACAGTGAATTAATACATTTACCAATAGGCATGTCAAAACCGAATTATAAAAGTAATGTTGAAAAAATTGAAAAGATTTACTAAATATTAAAATGATGTATTACGCATTACAAAGCGGTAGTTTTATTCACACTATGAATGAGAAACAGAGTACGTTAACCGTCCATACCAAACGATAAGGGCCACAAACTCTTTAATAGCACAAAAATTTCTGCCAATATTTTGATTTCCTAATTAAAAATTCTTTTTTGCCATTTATTCCAGGCGTTTTAGACTTTTGCTGCCAAATTCGTGCCCTACGATTTTTTTTTTATTGTGTTTATTTGGACATCTTGAATAACTCTTGGTAGTTACGCCACGATACACCTGGAGGAGTTCGTGAAAACCGTGTCGGAAGGTCGCGGAAACCGCAGATTCGCGATTAACCCAAACGGGAACAACACCTGTTATAAAAGTTGTACATCTGTAAATTCTCTACCTTATAGATTCTATACATTTTTTTCGTACGCCTAACCGTTTTTGGAGATACGACGCGGACTAAGTGAAAAATGCATTTTGTTCCGCCAAACCTCTTTCGCACCACATATTTCGCAATTATCTTGCTTTCTCAGAATCAAAAAATTAAACATTGCTGTTATAGCAAAAGCTAGGTGACCTTTATTCTCTACCAGAATGTCTTATGTAATTTATTCACATTTATTTTCAGTGAATAAGTCAAAAAACGCATTCATTTCCGCACCAACTCAGAGGTAGAATTCTCGGCGCGCTTTTTTTTACATGATTTCCCCAGAAGGCCTAATCCATGCCATATCTTAAATTAGTCAATATTTCCGACTCCTTCGGTATCTGAAACGTTATCGTCCAATGACAAATCGTTGTCATTACCTTAATTCTGATAAGATTCTACGTCGTCCATTTTGTCATTCATAGCAATTATAGGTGCGGTATTCAAGCAGGAGTGACTGTGCCAATGGCCACAAGCCGTTGAACAATTCAGTCCTACTTTCCTACAGCTACATTTTCCTGCACAACCTTTCGTACAGTTGCAAAAATTTGAATTTAACAATATGTCTGGTGCTGGTGGTAACTGCATTGGTCCGTTGGTACTGGTTGCAAAATATCATTCTTCCTAATCCCGCCCCACTGCTCAGGATCAATGTCTTTTCCCAACCAGGTTGGAACTTGATAATACATTCTACACAAATGTTGATGAGCTGCTGAAGATGTTGGAGGAAGTCATGATAATTTTACAGCTGACAAATAAACCAACAACCCGAAGCCGTTACAGCAAGTATAAATTGGAGAGGGTCCGTAGTAATGTGGCAACTGTAAGCGATTCAAGGCTACTTGACAGAATCAATAGCACGTCTCAACAATTCTGCGCTGTCCAATATAAAAAAAATATTAAAAAAAACAAACGGAACAATACATTTTTTACTTAGTCCGCATCGTATTTTTAAAACGGTTAGGCGTACGAAAAAAATGTATAGGATCTTTAAGGTAGAGAATTTACAGATGTACCTGTAAATTCACAACACAACACAACAACACCTTTACAATAGGTGTTGTTCCCGTTTGGGTCATAAAAACTGAGTTAATCGCGAATCCGCGGTTTCCGCGTCCTCCCGATGTGGTTTTCACGAAATCCTCCAGGTTTATCGTGGCGTAACTACCAAGTGTTATTCAAGACGTCAAAATAAACACAATAAAAAAAAATTTCGTAGGCCACGAATTTAGGTCGAGGTCAATTTTACAACTAAAAAGTATGAATTAATTTTTGATAAATGAACCGAAAGCTTGACAACTGGCCGCGGGATGTTTGGTAATGGTGGGGTATCGCCCCAACCTCATAAATTTTCTTAACTTTAATTTCATTTACGTTTATCTAAAATATAATATGTCATACCAAAAGATATTTCTAGAATATCGCGTAGGTAAAAATTGATGGTAGCTCCTATACCTATATATTAAGCGACCCTTTTTATGCTAACACTATAGCATAAATGATTTTTAATTCCAAGTATCCCACAGAAGTGGTTCGGATTCCACCATAAACTCTAGGGCTTCGTCTTGTTTACTCATAAAAATCTAAATCTACTACATTTCAGAGAGCCACTGAGGTGACTTGGAAGGCGGTTAGCCAGAAAATCTTGCACAATTTCAATAAGGATTATCGTAATATGCAGTTTTACATATGTTCCAAATTGTAATTAAATATTTTAAGTCTAACAGAAGTTATCTTGTTTAGAAGAAACGGTATACTCGCACACGCACACATACATATACACACACATACACACTTACAGACGCAAAGACATTTTTTATTCGATATTTGAGTTCAGTCTGCTGTGAAACGAATATCTGTACAAGAACATTTTTTCTACGATGATTATTAAATTTTTTTTCAATTTATAATAAAGTTAGAATACAGTCAAAAAGTATAGAATTCATTACTGAACCATAACAGATTAAAAAAAAATTAATAGGAACATTTTTGTAGAAAATTTAGTCAGCTTTAATTTTGCATATAGCCACTTTTACTTCCACATCCAGTGGAAGTATAGTAACGACAAAAAAATTTTTAAAAATTTTTATTGTTCAAATAGGCTTAAAATGTCATGAAACGTCGAGATTTTAAGTTTGAGCGAAAAAAAAATTTCTGTCTGTCTGTCGGTCTGTCTGTCTGTCGGTCTGTCTGTAACTTTTTTTTGTGCGCACGTTTACTCTGGAACCGTTTAAGATATTGACTTGAAATTTGGTACACATATGTACTTTAACGAGATCTAGAACTAGATTATATTTTCATCTTGTTCCGTCGAAGTAAATTGGGGTAAATTTCGGGTAAATGGGTAAATCAAGCAAGTAAGAGTCCATAAAATGGGTATTTAGTATACAAAAGAGAAGCTAAGGTCTAAAAAAATTTTTTGGCATTAGCCACCCACATTACCACCGCCCTTATTAAATGGGATGAAAAAAAATTGTGATTTAGTGTGTGTACAAGAACCAAAAGCTTCAAAATATTTTTTTACTTCATTCACCCCCACTACCAACCCTCTACCACCACCCCCACCCCTACTACCGATGTAGCATATCGTTTTATATGTTTTTGGGGTAGACGATTTCAAATATTATGTTGTTAAAGTTACCTTGAGTAGTATGGATGCGCAGTGGCTTTCCTCGACTACTATGGATTCGCAGTAGGTTTCCCCGAGTATTATGGATGCGCAGTGGCTTTCCTCGAATATTTGGATACTCAGTGATGTTTTTCGAGTATTATAGTAGGTTACCTCAAGTAGCATGGATGCGCAGTGGGTTACTTTAAGTAGTATGGATGCGCAGTGGCTTTCCTCGAGTACAATGGATGCGCAGTAGGTTATCACGAGTAATGTGGATGCGCAGTGGCTTTTCTCGAGTGCCATAGATGCGCAGTAGGTTACCTCAAGTGATATGGATGCGCAGTGGGTTTTCTCGAGTAAAATGGATGCGAGTGGGTTACTTCAAGAAGTATGAATGCGCAGTGGCTTTACTCGAGTAAATTGGATGCACAGTGGATTGCCTCGAGTAGTATGGATGGTAGTAGGTTTCCTCGAAGAAAATGCTTGTAGTAGAGGCTTTACTTCTATCGTGTAGTTTACGGCACACAACGATTTTTTATATCTTTGTCTTGCCATTTTCTGCGTATTAGTTCGACATTCAGTTGAAGTATATTAACGCAATACAAATTTTTGGAAATTTTCATTGTTTAAATAGGCTTATAATATCAAGAAACGTCAATATTTTAAGTCTGAGCAAAATAAATTTGTCTGTTGCGTCGGTGTGTATGTTAGTCTTGTATCGTTTTGGTGCTCACGATTACTCTGGAACCGTTTAAGATATTCACTTAAAATATGCCACACGTATGTTTTTTAACGAGATCTGGAACTAGATTATATTTTCATCTTATTCCGTTGCAGAGTTGAAGGGTAAATTGAGGTAAATGGAGGTAAATAGCTAAATCAAGCAAGTAAGAGTCCATGAAATTGGTATTTAGTAAATATAAGAGGAGCTCAAGGCCTCAAAAAAATGGCATTAGCCATCCCCATTACCGCCCCCACCCTATTATTAAAGGTGGTGAAAAAATAGTGTGATTTAGTGTGTGTACAAGAGTCAAAGTCATCAAGAATTTTTTTCACTTCATTCACCCCCATCTCTATTACAGATGTGGCATATAATTTTATGGGCTTTTGGGGTACATGATTTCAAATATTATACCATTAAAGTTCCATAAACAATTATTTCCACATAATGGAGTGCAAATATAGTATTTTGTTGTAAGAGACTTGGATGTGGAAGTAGTGATTCCTTGGGTAGCGGTTTTTGATTAGGGCTAACCGTTTCCGAGATATGAGCGAAAAACCAAAAACCGGACCTCCTTCGTGCCCCCTCACCTCCTACGTTAGGGGACTTTTCTTAAATAGTCCAAACACAGCCCTCAAGTCGAAAATTGTGATCTCGGCATTTCTCTCTAGACCCCTTATTGAACGTTCATTGACAGGGCTATTACGTAGATCAGAAATTTAGATCATATACAAACCTGAAGGAACTTCGTGACCTTTTTTTTTATGAGCTTTTCTATGTATTTTTCAATTTATAAAAACGACCAACATAATTTGGTATATTAGGTATGATTATTATTATGGCGCGTATTGCTTATACGTAGGTAATATTGGATATTATAATGTTGCTTTTTATATTTTTCACGTACCTGTTTCGTGATATTTTTGAATTAATACCTCATGAATATATTCCCGAATTTTACCAAAAAATAAAAATTGGTGAAAATTTCTATGAGATATTTTGCTCAATTTGCTTATGCAGATAGGTCGTCAGTAACAGGCGTACTTATATTCTACGAATATATTAGGTACACATTCTTAAAATAGATGAACTTAATCATCTTGCAAGTTAATTACTGGTATTTTCCCACAAGATGCATATAGTTACGAGATCCACCTTGAAATATTATGCAAAATACAGTTTTCCAGCGTTTATTTTTGTTGTTTGTACATTAAAGTAGTTATTTTCAATTCTTAACATTCGTGCAAGTAACCTCGGGCTGCAATAACAATTGCATGTCGTCTACTATATCTTGAACCATTATTTCTCCAGGCGATTGTTATGCACATCTTATAAGCCATTCTGTTCAGAGAAAATAATGGAAGCAGCCGTTTGCAACACCAGTGCTTTATGATATACGACAAAAATTATAGATGATTTACTTTTGTTTATGCTGGAGGCTGTTACAAATTGTGCATTAGAAATGCCAGGAATTATCTGTTATTCAGTGGGTAATAAAATACGTCCTATGAATTTTAATGCTTATTTGGAATTTGAAGTGATTTTAATATGGAGGGTTCCGACGAAAGAACTTATTAATATTTATCAGTCTTTATAATTCGGAAATAGATATCAGGCGTTTGAAACTGGAATCAATTTGTAGAAAGTTGAACATTTTTTATCGGTTTATTTCGAAACTATAATTATACTGGTTTGAATGGCAAATACAACACCAAAAATTTGTAGAAAATTTTGGTTGAAATTATTAATATTTGAACAAAAAAATTACAACGCCATTTTCTTACTTTTGTTATTTTTGTAATTTTTAATTTCAAAATACCTATCGATTATTTTAAAAACTGTCAGTAAGAAAACTAATTTTTAAGTACGGCGATGTCTTAGATAAATAAAATTGCAGAGGTCATTACATTAATGAACGATATTACTAGAATTCTCTAAAAATCTTTAAAAAAAGGATTAGTAACTTATGTATGCGCATTAGGTTTGTGCGTATGGCAAGATCAGCTGACCAAAATTTAACGTGAGATCAAATTGTAGTTTAAGTCAAAGACTTTTTAAAAACACCAATAAACTTATTATTTGAACACCTTTTTATTTTCTACAAGTTCGATGTTGATACAACGGTTGACAGACTAGATCTGGTTTCAATTTGAAGAGAACCTATATTTATAAGCTTGCTTATCGCAATTGCTGAGATTGCATATTCAGGATTTTATTTAGGTTATCTTCAGTACTGAGAATTATAACTCGTGACAGAAATATCATTAAATGCAGATCAGACTTGCTAACGTCCTAGCTTTCTCCATCTTTCTTTACGCCTCTGAGACATGGACCATTACGTAACATGGGTACGTAGACGCTTGCTGCGAATTCCTTGGACAACCCATCGCACTAATAGCTTTCTCCAAGAAATACGACCCCAAAAGCGACTCTCCTGCATCATATTCTCCTGAATTTTCTATTTTTTTGCCATATCAGTCAGGAAGAGGACAGCATATAGCGGTTGATAGTTCCGGTAAAACCAAATGGCAAGGGAAGAAAAGGACGCCTTCCAACAGAGACGAACCCAGCTATTTTTTTTGGGGGGGGAAAGCTACAACTAATTTGCCAACTGCCCATTTTTTTTACAACTTATATTTCCTTATGTTTTTTTTTATTTCAGACTTAATCTATAAGTAGCCTAGCGATACAAATATTATGCAAAAGAAGTTTAACTAAACTACATGATGTAGGCGCTAGACCTAAGTTGACCCCGCGCTCTCCTTCGTCTAGAAGCTACTGGATGAGGTAACCATTATAGTTTAATGACCGTGGAGAAAAACAAGATATAGTTTGTACCAACGATAATAGGGTCTACACACGATCCAGCGGCAGGGACCCGACATTGTCGGTACGCTTTGAAGATAATTGGAATTCTAGCGGACCAGTTCACTTTTACGAATGAGTTCAAAGCATGCCGACATGGCTGGGTCCCTGCCGCTAGATCGTGTGTAGACCCCTTAATCCAGCGATATAAAAAAGTTCGCAAAAAAACGTAAAGGATACCGACCTGTATCAATTTCAGTCTATTTACATAAAAGACCATAAAAGTGTTCGGCTTCTTTATTATCATCACAAAAAAAATGGTCACATATTTCCGAACAAAAATGTAGGCCACTCCCACTGAATATAATTGGTTTAAATTTTCTCTACCGGAATTATGATAGGTTGGTGGTCAACGTGGACTAGCGTTGTCAAATTGGACCGGCGGGCGATACACTAACTAGAAGCGGTCGGCATCCTTTATGCTTTTTTGCGAGCTTTTTTGTATCGATGAAATATTTGTGAAATACACTATACAATACGATTACGCGCAAGTCGGGGCGCAAGCTCGTGAACGTCTGCGCTAGTACGGCTACCGGCCACTTCCCACTTCACATTGTGATACGCAATAGGTAGCATTAAGGGGTCTACACACGATCCAGCGGCAGGGAGCCAGCCTTGTCGGCATGCTTTGAACTCATTCGTAAAAGTTTACTGCTCCACTGGAATTCCAATTATCTTCAAAGCGTACCAACAATGTCGGGTTCCAGCAGCTGGATCGTCTGTAGACCCCTTTAATAGTCCCAGATTCTGATTCAGTGTCCTCTAAGAATTTAATATTTTAACAATTTCTGACCGACAACAATTTGTTATTATTATTATCTCTCGTTGAGAGGTTGGTAACTGATATTAGTGATACTCAGTATAAACCAACAGCAAACGACTTTATAGCTAGGACAAAGCATTGTATTGATAAAGGCAAAAAGGAGTAATATTCTAATATTTCTAATGTAAGACAGTCTTTGAGAATTGTATGTTCTGGCCGTGCCGTCTACTGGGTCGAACGTCGAATTTCCGCGAGTTGACGAGTTTATTTTGTTGGCCCGTCGGCGTTGTGCGTTGTCCGTCGACTATTCTGTTGCTCTCACATCAGTCACATCTAGTCATAAATAATATCAATTAAAATTATTTATAACAAAATGGTCATAGTGACAGTGTCATTTAATTTTTATCAAATCATTATTCGTTTTTTTTTCAATTATACCCAATAAAGATTTTTTACATTTTTGGTGATTTTCCCAACTCAATCAACATTGGGGGGGGGGGGGAGCGTACCCCCCCATAACCCCCCGTGGGTTCGTCCTTGCCTTCCAAACCGTTGGACTCAAGAAGCTGATGGGAAAGAGGTTTGGTAAGACATACACATGAATTTGTTTTAAGAAATATTAAGATCATATAATACTAATACATTAATAGACCATATTCCAGATTTGAATCTCCACGAAATAAAATAAAAAAAAAATAATGAAAAATAATCTTGAAAATAATGCATTAAAATATAAGTTACACAACTTGTTAAAATTAATATACTCATTTGATTTAATCAAATAGGTAGGAGCTCGTCTAGAGATCTTACAGAAAATAGACGCGCTTTAGACAACGGTCCCAGTAAATCGAACAAAAACCCAGAATACGCTGGTTCAAATAGATCAAAATTACGCTCGTTGTTAAGTGATAAATTCTACATAGAGTGATACATATTAGCATAATAACAATTAAATGATATAGCTGATATTTAATTAATACGGGTGATTAAATCTCTCAGAGCAAAGAAGTGATAAACGGCGAAGAAGTGATTTTTTAGCTGATCGAACAGGCGTAGTAATTGTATCCTACGCTGCACTCTTGAGCTTCTATGGAATGTAACACGACCACACCATCATCCAAACATCCCAAAGCATAGAGGATGCTGATGATTTTCATCCAAGGTATGCTGTTAATTTAAGGACAATTTGCTACTATATTTTTTTATATATTTAGGGTAAATTTACATTCCATTAATTTTATGCTTATTTGTTTGTGCAACAGTATTTTTAAACAAATAAATAATAACCCATGCAGGAGATAGTATATTGCAACACCAAATACAAAATGTGTAACAGTGTAGCATAAAAGTGTCCAAAATCGATATTTCGTGTAGAGTCGAAGAGATAATCAGCTTTCTGCGCCTTTGATACATTAATTAATTAATTAATTCCCTAAACAGAAGCTGCTTTCTGTAAATTACTTCCAATTTGATACTTTTATTGCTTCCTGACGTCTGACTTATCCGTGTTTTCGGAATAATAAAATAAGAATGGTGGTTGAGTTGATTTCCCCTACGATTGCGTGTCTAGGAGGTAAATAAAAATTATTACTTTTTGATTTACTTTCCGCAATAACGTATACTTACTGCAATTACGTTGATACACACCTGGTTATTTTTATTGATGTATGGAAACATATTTCTAATATCTGTAAGCTGCCTCGAATCATTTGCTATAAAGATCTCCCCTTAATAAGGGACCGACCCTTACAAAAGTCACGCAATAATTTATTACAAAGACAATAAAACGAAAAGCTTGGGTACAATTTTAACGCCTATAATCCAACTATACAGTGCAATGAACAAATTCGATAAAAAATGTAATTTTTTTTTTGGGGAAAATCTTTCGGCCATACGTCAAAAGGTTCATAATGAATGCCATCTTTGATAAGTTTTTTATTTTTGTGACAATTTTTCACAAAGTTGTGACGTCGCCAATATTTTTTTTTAAATGGCAACTTCAATTTTTTTTACGGAACTTGAAAGAGCGCATGTTTTTACATACAATACAGTAAATATCGATGTTGCATTAAGGAATCTTAAAGAAAAATTGTCTTGAAATTTAAAAATACTAACTTTACTATACAGGGTGTCCCACTTAAAACTTCCGGTACCATTTTCTCGATAAATAAAAGAAATATTTGAATTCTGTAAAAGGTGTTCAGTAGAATATATAAATGATATCAGTTTTGAGTAAAAACGGTCATTTTACAAATTGAGGTATAGATGGCGTTGCGATACAAAGAAATTATTTGATCCTAGGAACGTTGAAATTAGGTGCAAGTGGTGGTGGACATTACATTCTGAGTAACTTTTATGATACGAACAATTTTCGAAAAATAACTCGAGATATTTGAACTTCAAAATAATTTTTTTAAATATAAAAATCGTCATAACATTTTTAAAATACATTTTAGACAATAAGTCCTTGGAGACATTTTTCATAATGAATCAGGCTGATTTAGATTGTAATGAAACATATTTATTTCAAAACACAAAATAACTTTTTCCTTCAAGTAAAACTAAGGTGGGGAGCTGCAACTGCTATTTGGAAATTAGAGATTTTGACATTTCTGTTTATTGTGTATTGTCTAATTTTTGCGACATGTTTATATTGTATGTTCGACTAAATTTTAGACTGTAAATTGTAGATTTGTGAAAAAAAATGCGATTTTTTTTACTTGAAAAATTACATTTAAGGTCAAATATCTCGAAAACCAGTGATTTTTCGAAAATTGTTCATATCAAAAAGTTGCTTAGAATATAATTCTCCACCTCGTGCACCTCATTTCAACGTTCCTAGGATCGAACAATTTCTTTCCATCGCAACGCCATTTATACCTCAATGTGTAAAATAACAGTTTTTACTTAAAACTGAAGTCATATATATTCTAGTGGATATCTTCCACAGAATTTAAATATCGCTTTTGGTTATCGAAAAAATAGCGCCGGGAGTTTTAAGTGAGACACCTTGTATATGAAGAAATTTCCAAACTAAATTAAACATTCGAATTACACTCCATTCGCAAGTAGCCAAGACGATTTTGTTTAATGGCTTCAGTTAATTGCCATTAGCCACGTAGAGTTGTTAAAATACAAATACAACCTCTGACAAAGAATGAAATAAGGAATACATTGGACACACGCTTTTTGCCCAGGGGTTCATCAGAACGTTTTAAATTCCCACCCTGAGAGACCACGGTCAACATGGAATAAAAAGAAACATGTGGTAGGAAACAAAGGACAAAGGGTTTAAATATTCATATCAATGGAAATAAAACAAGTTTGTAAAGCTTTATATGCAGGAAAATTCCCGCTAATTAAAATTTCTGGTAGCTATTTTTTTCTCTTGAAAGTATAAATTCCAATGTTTGCTTGACTATCACTTTCACGTGTACTTTGCGTAAGCAGTGTGTTTAGAGTGTTAAGTGTTCAATATTATTTTTCTAAAAATCATGAAATTAATCGAACGTGAGAAAGGTTTTGATACCGAGATGCGCACCAAAACAGTTAAAATTTAGGGAATCTGGACGTGTCAGCGATCCACCTAAATCTGGTCGGCCATCACCACAAGAAGAAGTTCAGCCTAATGTTTTGTTGACACAGGAAGAGAGTTCACATTCCACACTATTGGACATTGCGTCTAATTCTAATATGGTAATGTTCACTGTATACAAAATGCTCAAGAAAGCCAAATACCATCTTTATTAAGTTAATCAAGTTTCTGAAGATGATTTTAATCGGCGAGCAACTGCAAGAACTATGCAATACTGATAATAACCTCATAAAAAGATTTTTTTTTTCGGATCTACGTTACTGTTTAAAAAAATATTGATGACGTCATAGCTTTGTGAAAACTTAAAAATATAAATAATTTGCGGGGTATTTGGCACATCGATAGAGAATTTTAAGGGCAAGGTTCCCAGACTTGACACCTCTCGACAGACAACGTCTAGGGATGAATGGAAAAATTTATTTGCGAGGTTGATGTAACTGACCGCGACCACCTCATTAGGAGAATTAATCTATTTAACTAAGTTGTTACAAAAGTCAAAAAAAGATTATTACACAAAAAAATTAAATTAAAAAAACAAAAATACAAAGAAGGTTTGGCAAATAATAAAAAACTCGGAATCAGAAAATAATAATAACAATAGTAATTATCAAATATACAATCAAAATAATGAAGTGGAAACAAACGAAAAACAAGTATCTGAAATGTTTATCGAATATTTTTCTAATGTTGGTGAAGATTTAGCTAACAACATAAAATCAAGTCCACTGACAGAAACCGCACATATGACATCCAACTTCTCAAATATTGAAAGTTCTATATTTCTAAAACCGGTTACTACAGAAGAAATATCAAATATAATTGATGATCTGAAAAGCAACTCGTCTCCCGGGATAGATCAAATAACTACAAGAACTCTAAAAAAAAAATTAAATCTAATATTGTTGGTATCTTGGTACATCTGATTAATTTATCATTTCAAAATGGACAATTTCCAAACATACTAAAACAAGCTATTATTACTCCTATATTTAAAAGTGGTGACAAACTTGTTACAAATAATTATAGGCCAATATCAGTAGTTAATACCATAGCCAAAATATATGAAAAATGTATGATCTCTCGACTACAGAGACACTCATTGTTTCATAAAATAATGTCAGCAAACCAATTTGGTTTTAGACAAAACCATTCCACAGAAGACGCCTTATTTCACTTTGCAAATAAAATACATGAACATCTTAATAAAAATGACAAAACTGTCGCCATATTACTAGATCTGGCTAAAGCCTTCGTTAATATATCACATTCATTATTGTTGGAAAAAATGGAAAAATATGGAATTAGAGGAGTAGCATTAAACTTGTTAAAAAGTTATTTATCTAATCGTGAGGCACTCGGTGAGGCATTAGTAAAAATTAATAAAACGCTAAGCAGTTCAAAAAAAAGTGAAATACGGCGTTCCACAAGGAACGGTTTTAGGTCCGCAATTGTTCCTCTTTTACGTAAATGATATGCTAGAATTAGATATAGGCGGGGACATTATCGCGTATGCCGATGACACTACTCTAACATTTCATGGTACAGATTGGTCTGAGTCACCAAAAAAAGTGAACAGGGACTATATAAAATTAAATGTTGGTTGGACAACAATATATTAAGCCTTAATCACACAAAAACAAAATTCATCACATTTAGCAGTAGTTCTAGACTACAGCCGAAAATTAAAAATTTAAAATACCACGCAAAATGTGACTTAATAAACTGTACATGCCAAAATATAATTGAGAACACTACAAACATTAAATACCTGGGTATAATAATAAATGAGACAATGAGATGAAATGATTATACCGAATACCTTAACACGAAATTAAGAAAACTTGTCTACGTATTTTATAAACTCCGCAATATTCTCCCAATTAATATCTTAAAAATATATAAATTGTTGGTAGAATCAATACTTACGTATGGCATTATAATATGGGGTGGGACATATAACAGTCAATTAATTAACCTAAAAGTTACCCAAAAATGGATACTTAAAGTAATACTCTGGAAAAATCGAAGATATTCTACAGAACAACTTTTTCTAGACAGTAAAGTTCTTGACATAATTGGATTATATATATTTAATGTAGCGAAATATATCTACAAAAACCGCTGCCCAAGGAAAAAAATTTGTATGTGGATATAATTATTTATGGAACTTTAATAATATAATATTTGAAATCCTCTACCCCAAAAACCCATAAAACGATACCCCTCATTGGCAGCGGGGTGAGGGTGGTGATAGGGGGTGATAGTGGGGGTGCATGAAGTAAAAAAACATTTTGAGGTTTCTGGTTCTTGTACACACCCTAAATCACATTTTTTTTCATCCCCTTTAATAATGGGGTGGGGGTGGTAATGGGGGTGGCTAATGCCAAAATTTTTTTTGAGACCTCACTTTCTCTTGTATATACTAAATACCAATTTTCTGGGCTCTTACCTGCTTGATTTACCTATTTTCCCCAATTTACCCCACAACCCTTCGATGGAACAAGATGAAAATATAATCTAGTTCTAGATCTCGTTAAAGTACATACGTGTACCAAATTTCAAGTAAATATCTCAAACGGTTCCAGAGTAAACGTGCGCACAAAAAAAGTTACAGACAGACCGACAGACAGACAGACCGACAGACAGACCGACAGACAGAAATTTTTTTTCGCTCAAACTTAAAATCTCGACGTTTCGTGACTTTCTAAGCCTATTTGAACAATAAAAATAAAAAAAAATATTTTTTTTACTATACTTCCACTGGACGTGGAAGTAAAATAGGGAGCTAAGAATACCAACAAACCATATATATAATACAAGACAAAATGAACGCAATGCTCTTATTGTCTCTTGACCAAACTCCAGCTTATACAAGAAATCTATTAGCTTCACAGGTCCCAAAATTTATAATATTATTCATGAAAACATAAAGACAATCTACAATTATAACCTGTTTTGTAAAAAGTTGTCAATATTTGTTATACATAACTTAAATATATTTGAGCAAATATTCTCATAATTGGGAATAGCCTTCCATGTTTTTAGTTCAATCAATTAAATTCATAATTCAGACTAATTCCATGTTTTTAGTTTCACTTAATTAAATTCATAATTTTAGGGTAATTTTACTTCCACATCCAGTGGAAGTATAGTAACGACAAAAAAATTTTTAAAAATTTTTATTGTTCAAATAGGCTTAGAATGTCATGGAACGTCGAGATTTCAAGTTTGAGCGAAAAAAAATTTCTGTCTGTCTGTCGGTCTGTAACTTTTTTTGTGCGCACGTTTACTCTAGAACTGTTTGAGATATTGACTTGAAATTTGGTACACATATGTACTTTAACGAGATCTAGAACTAGATTATATTTTCATCTTGTTCCGTCGAAGGGTTGGGGGGTAAATTGGGGTAAATTTGGAGTAAATAGGTAAATCAAGCAGGTAAGAGTTCATAAAATTGATATTTAGTATAGACAAGAGAAGCTAAGGTCTCAAAAAAAACTTTGGCATTAGCCACCTCCATCACCACCCCCACCGCATTATTAAAGGGGATGAAAAAAAAATGTGATTTAGTGTGTGTACAAGAACCAGAAACCTCAAAATATTTTTTACTTTATTTAAAAAGAGCACGTGCATTAGAAACGACGATTCGCATTTTGAACATCACAAGTATTAAATTGTTCTTAATTAATTGTTTATGTGCTGTCCATTGATTCTAAACATCATAATAGGACATAGATCGAAACCCTGTACTTAGTTTCCTACCTAATCAAATTTTACTGTCTGCAGTAATAGTATTTTTACTTCCGCATCCAGTGGAAGTATAGTAACGACAAAAAAATTTAAAAAAATTTTTATTGTTCAAATAGGCTTAGAATGTCATGAAACGTCGAGATTTAAAGTTTGAGCGAAAAAAAAAATTCTGTCTGTCGGTCTGTCTGTCGGTCTCTATTTTTTTTTTTGTGCGCACGTTTACTCTGGAACCGTTTGATATATTGACTTGAAATTTGGTACACATATGTACTTTAACGAGATCTACAACTAGATTATATTTTCATCTTGTTCCGTCGAAGGGTTGGGGGTAAATTGGGGTAAATTTGGAGTAAATAGGTAAATCAAGCAGGTAAGAGTTCATAAAATTGATATTTAGTATAGACAAGAGAAGCCATTACAACCCTCACCCCAATATTAAAGAGGATGAAAAAAAAATGTGATTTAGTGTGTGTACAAGAACCAGAAACCTCAAAATATTTTTTACTTTATCCACCCCCCCACTCCACTACCGATGTGGGGTATTGTTTTGTGGGTTTTTGGAGTAGAGGATTTCAAATGTTATATTATTAAAGTTCCATAAACAATTTCCAGATACAAAATTTTTTCGTTGTGTGACTTGGATAGAAAATCCGCATGTGGAAGTAGTGATTCCTTGGGCAGCGGTTTTATTGAATGTGCTAGCATTCCATCATACACAACTGAAAAGGAGATAAAACAAAGACGTTTTTAAAGTTGCTTGAATTTATTTCATGTGTGCTATTTTTGAGAAAATGCCCTTTATTTCAAATTTAATTTAATAGAAACGCACCTAAGCATTTGTACACAACATTAATTATAATCCCGTTTCTATATCTTTTACTGCCATATCCAGTGGAAGTATAATAATGTCAAAAAAAAAACTGAAAATTTGTATTGTTCAAATAGACTTAGAATGTCATGAAATGTGTGCGAAAAAAAAATTTCTGTCTGCCTGTCTATCGGTCTCTCAGTTTGTCGGTCTGTCTGTTTTTTTGTGCGCACGATTACTCTGGAACCGTTTGAGATATTAACTTGAAATTTGGTACACGTATGTATCTTAACGTGGTCTGGAACTAGATTATATTTTCATCTTATTCCATTGAAGGGTTGGGGGGTAAATTGGGGTAAATGAGGGTAAATAAATACATCAAGCAGGTAAGAGTTCATAAAATTGGTATTTAGTATACAGGGTGTCTCACTTAAAACTCCCGGTGCCATCTTCTCAATAAATAAAAGAGATATTTGAATTCTGTAAAAGGTGTTCACTAGAGTATATAAATGATATCAGTTTTGAGTGAAAACGATCATTTTACAAATTGAGGTACAGATGGTGTTGCGACGCAAATAAATTATTTGATCCTAGGAACGTTGAAGTGATGGAACATTATATTGTGAGCAACTTTTACGATACGAAAAATTTTCGAAAATCACTGCTTCTCGAGATATTTGAACTTCAATATAATTTTTTTTAAATATGAAAATCGTCATAACTTTTTTAAAATACATTTTAGACGATAAGTCCTTTGGGGCATTTTTCATAGTGAATTGATTTAAATGGTAATGAAACATTTATTTCAAAACACAAAATAACTTTTTTTTTTTAAGTAAAACAAAGGTGGGGCTGCAACTGCTATTTGAAAATTAAAGATTTTGACATTTCTGTTTATTGCGTATTGTCTAATTTTTGCATCATGTTTATGTTTTATGTTCGACTAAATTTTACAATGTAAATTGTAGACATGAAAAAAATTGCGATTTTTGTTACTTAGAAAATTATATTGAAGTTCAAATATCTCGAAAACCAGTGATTTTTGAAAATTGTTCATATTAAAAAAGTTGCTTGGAATATAATTCTCCATCTCATGCACCTCATTTCATCGTTCCTAGGATCGAACAATTTCTATGCATCGCAACATCTATACCTCAATGTGTAAAATAACCATTTTTACTCAAAACTGAAGTCATTTATATATTTTAGTGGATACCTTCTACAGAAATCAAATATCGCTTTTGGTTATCGAGAAAATGGCGTTGGGAGTTTTAAGTGCGACATCTTGTATACAAGAGAAACTATAGTCTCAAAATTTTTTTTTTTAATTAGCCACCACCATAAAAGAGGATGAAAAAAATGTGATTTAGTGTGTGTAGAAGAACCAAAAACTCCAAAATATTTTTTTACTTCATCCACCCCTCTATCACCCTCCCCTATCACCACCCCATCCCACTACCGATGTGGGATATCTCTTTATGGGTTTTTGGGGTAGACAATTATTATATTATTAAAGTTCCATAAACAATTATTTATACATATAAAATTTTTTCGTTGTGATTCCTTGAGCAGCGGTTTTTTGTATCGTTTTGCGGAAGCACCCATGGAAGATTAGAAAAAAATATATTTAGCGATAATACTATTCAGTAGTGTATTGATATTGTTCACTAACAAATTCCAATAATTAAAAAATATATCAAAAGATGACATTTAATATGAACCTTTTGCCATATCCAAGCGATTTTTCCGAAAAAAAAAGTACACTTTTTATCGAATTTACCCATTACTTTACGAAAGCACTGTTTTAAGAAAGATAACCTACACGTTTACGATCTGCACGAACCTCCTTGTATTCGGAATTATTTCCGCTTTCTAACGTAGTCGGCTATCTTCTTTTTCTGTTCGCAAATGATGCCACAAAAGTATACAGTATTCTTTGAAGCGTGCTATTATACAGACTAAAATTCAGACAAATATAACTTCAAAGCAACGTTAACAAAGCAGCAGCGGGGTTTTAGTTTTCTAGTTCTAAATTAAATGTGTGGTCGAGTTTCTTTGATAAATTATTAAATACTGCATACTTTAGAGCTTACAGACGAATTACTGTTAAGTTATACGGGAGTGGAAATTGAATAACCACTTTAGTTTGGAAATTTTAAAGTTAAGTTCGATCGTTATAATGGATAGAGTACGTAATCGCGTGATAAATGCTTTATTAATTATGGGGCTCATAGGCCGAGGGCGATAATAAATGGTGCGGGACAGGCAGTATAATTACACTCAGAATGGGTCAGATACGCTACCTCACCTGAGGCATAGTCATCAACATTCGCATTAAGTTAAGTTAAAAATCTCTAAAATTAGATTGCGGATAGATTTCAATTAGATTTACGTTTAATATTAAATATGTAAGTAATTTCTACTGTTATTCCAGTTAAAGAAACGTCGGCTATTTTCAATTGCATTTTGAACTATTAATATTTTTTTTAATTTAACAGTGCAGGTAAATATTTGCAATGTGTGAATATTTACGAATGCATAGGTAGAAGCAGATAATTTAAATTGTGCACTAGCAAAATGCCCGTGCTCCGCTACGGGGTTCTTTAAAAATCATAAGTTGACGCAAATTTAAATCGCTATGTTGGAGCCGCCATTTTGATTTTTCCAATTTTCATAATTTTCTTGAGCGTTTGAAATTAGTCTATATCGATGTATAATATTTCAAGTTCCTAACTAGTTACATTGTTGTTTATAATACAGATTGGCGATTAGTTCCACATCCAGTGGAAGTAACGCAAAAAAAATATTTGAAAATTTTTATTGTTCAAATGGGCTTAGAATGTCATGAAACGTCGAGATTTTAAGTACGAGCAAAAAAAAATTCTGTCCGTCGGTCTGTCTGCCTATCTGTAATTTTTTTTGTGCGCACGATTACTCTAGAACTGTTCAAGATATTGATTTGTTTGGTACACATATGTATTTCAGCGAGATTTGGAACTAGATTATATTTTGATCTTATTCCGTTGAAGGGTTTGGGGTGAATTGGGGTAAAGAGGGGTAAATAGGTAAATTAAGCAAGTAAGATTCCATAATATTTAGTATATATTAGAGAAGCTAAGGTTTCAAAAAAATTTTTGGCATTAGCTACCCTATTATTAAAGGATGTGAAAAAATAAATTTGTGATTTAGAGTGTTTACAAGAACCAAAAGAATGAAAATCTTTTTTTACTTTATCCAAACCCACTACCGATATGGCATATCGTTTTTGGATAGACGATTTCAAATATTATACTATTAAAGGTCTATAAACATCTATTTCCACATACAACATTTTTTTCGTTATGAGAGACTTGGATAGAAAATCTGGATATGGAAGTAGTGATTCCTTTGACACCGGCTTTTTAAAATGATATTTGTAACTTTCGTGGACAGAGAAAAATAAACAAAAAAAGGAAAATCGCACCATATACGCTAAAGAAAAAACAGCAAACAGCTACCAAGCAACTACGGACACGTGTTTCGGAATTATTGTTCCTCATCAGCGTTTAGGGTATATGGCGCGATTTTCCTTCTTATTTTTTTGACCCTACTAATTTCTTTTTATTTAAAAAATAAACATTGCAAAGTCCATATATACGGCAGATAGACATATACACTGTTATCGCATTCTATATTTTATTGAAGACAACATGTTTCTCCTTACTACCAAAAATATGAACGGATTCATACAAGTATTTTTTTATTAATAAAAAATAAGAAATTTTCTATCACATTTTTAAAACGGAGGCAATTGTAAAGATGTTTTTTGCGTAAAATAAGGTTGATGACTAAATTGAGTACCAAGAGTTGATACAAAATTCTGAAATAATTCTTCAAGTTTTAATAAATCAAAATAAACGTTTTCGTTTAAAGAATGTCGTCCAAAAACCTCTAGTTGTTTTGGTTAATATCTCTTGCAAAACTGAAGTTGGATAAAAAATGTTTTAGCCAAAAGTTGCTTACTTTTCGTAGAATAAAAAATATACTTCATTTAAAAAAACCAAGTTGCGTTTGAAATCACACTGAAACCGTCCACCAAATATGTGTTGTTTGAAATATTTTACTGTCTCAATTTAAATGGATCACTCTGTATATCATAATATAATTCTTACCAGTGACGAAATGTCAGGCATTTTTCTTCAAATTGTAATGAAATCAAAAATGTTGAGACGGTAGCTCTCAATCTAAATTTAATATTTTGACTTAACTTTCATTCCAACGATAAAAAGCTCAATAATGAATAATTACTACACTAACTATATATTATTTCATATATAAATTGTTTTATTAGTTTTCCCTAATACTAGTAGCGATTACAATGATATGTATTTATTAGCCATAAAACAGCAGAGAATAGATAAATTATTGTTCAATGTGTCATATAGAATTATCGTTAATCAGATATATGTGTAAGGAAGATTCCCTTTTGGCACATATACCCACTCGCACATATGGAATTGTGTTGCGATAATTTTAAGGCATCACTACAGAAACTTTTGATTGGGTGATATGCTACCCTTCAATCCTTGTGTGTATTTACTAGAACATTGTGTAGTAATTATAACTAAAATCATTGTATGTTGATATTGAATGACAATTTCAGGTCCATTATTGACAACTAAACAAACTAAACTCATAGACCGACTAGAAGGAAATGTGACGTACAAAAAATTTCACTAATTGTGATTGTGGTATCGCTACTAAGCAATATATTTTGACTTGTGAAGTATTTCATGAGCATTTCATGATGCCAAAGAAATCGCTAGTAGTTTTAATGATTATTTTTAGAAAAACCTAATAACTTGAATGCCATATTTTTTGGTCAAACTAATGATTTTAGTTTTAAAACAAAAAGGACTTTTCCAACCATGTTTCTTGAACCCGTTTCAGAAAATGAGGTATTCCATGCCATTAATGATTTGCATAAATCTAGTTCATCTGGGCTGGATTCCATTTCCTCTGATTTATTAAAGCCCGTTATAAATTTCATAACATACCTCTTACTTTTTTGATAAATAATTCTTTATCTGATGGTGTATTTCCAGATATATTTAAAATAGCTAAAGCATTACACAAAAAAGAGGATAATACTTGTATGGAAAATTACAGACCAGTATCTTTATTGAGTTCAATCTCGAAGGTACTGGAGAAAATCATGTTCGGCAAAATAATGAGTTTTTTGCAAAGACATAATATTTTACATAATGCGCAACATGGTTTCAGGAAGGGTAGGAACGCACAACCAGAATTTCTTGATTTCATATAAATTGTACAATGACCTTGATTTAAATAAAACATGTTTCGGTTTATTAATGGATGTGAGTAAAGATTTTGACTTGGTCAACCACGTTTTTCTTATAAAGAAACTTAACGAATATGGGCTCAGGGGTAAAATTAGTAATTGGATTAACTCTTACTAGCAGGAAATAGGTAGTAAAAATGAATGGAATTAGGGCATACGAGCCATACCATTTTTAAAGATTTACATTTATTAAATTTACCCTGTCTATTTATATATGTCAAGAGTAATTACCAAAGCTTTTTATCAAAGAACTGTTTTCACGAGTACGATACCAAGTTTAATATGGTTTTAACTAACCCCTTCACATTATTTAAGGTTATTTGAAAATGGCCCAACTTATATGGGTATATATAAATGCAAGTATTTGATTTTCTGTTAGAACTTAATTTGTTTGTTAAAAGTTGGTAATATGTTTGTGTAATAATTGTTTATGGAACTTTAATAATATAATATTTGAAATCCTCTACCCCAAAAACCCATAAAACGATACCCCACATCGGTAGTGGGGTGGGGGTGGTGAAAGGGGGGTGGTAGTGGGGGGGTGGATGAAGTAAAAAAATATTTTGAGGTTTCTGGTTCCTGCACACGCACTAAATAACATTTTTTTTTTCATCCCCTTTAATAAGGAGGTGGGGGTGGTAATGGGGGTGGCTAATGCCAACATTTTTTTTGAGACCTCAGCTTCTCTTGTATATACTACCCTTCGACGGAACAAGATGAAAATATAATCTAGTTCTAGATCTCGTTAAAGTACATATGTGTACCAAATTTCAAGTCAATATCTTAAACGGTTCCAGAGTAAACGTGCGCACAAAAAAGTTACAGACAGACCGACAGACAGACAGACAGACAGACCGACAGACAGACAGAAATTTTTTTTTCGCTCAAACTTAAAATCTCGACGTTTCATGACATTTTAAGCCTATTTGGACAATAAAAATTTTTAAAATTTTTTTTGTCGTTACTATACTTCCACTGGACGTGGAAGTAAAATTACGCGCCTTTCATTTGTCAGCTTATTAATTATTTACAATTAATAAAAAAAATGGTAACACTAGTTTTAGCTTACTCAGTATGATTTTGGGCTTTTTAGGGGTTTATATGACATATTAACACATTTTAGATAGTAGCAGGCTAAACGTAAACAGTAAAAATAAAGGGAAATATAAACACTTAAGAGTTTGTGGCTTTAGGAAATATTTTTATAAAACAAAAGGTTTTGTTAAATTCTAATTGCTCCACTTTATTACTATTTTAAAGCCTGTAAGACTTTACCCAGCCTTGCTACTCTTCTTTAAAACCCTTAAGATTCGTATCTGACAATCTCTAATCCAAATGTACTTAGCTTAGATAACATAACCTAAAAAAACATTATTTATTACGTGTGTTTTGAGTGTGCGATCATTAATTTCTTGTTATTTCTGTAAATGGGGGAACCAAAGGATTTATAAGTGCTTTATATTGACGTAGCTTAAAAAGCTACCAAAAAACGATTAGGTTTTAAGGAACCTTTACCAATTATCGTTAAAAGCAAATAGTATTTATGATAACATATATTAAGAGTAAGACTACTTAAGAGTTATTAGTTTTATTGCTTGATCATAAGGAGTACTTAAAGACCATATTTTAAAACTCCCATAAAACCTAAAGATTTATAGATGTCTACCACAAAAATATTTAAGATCAACTATAAAACTTAATGAGTTTATTGTGGTTTTGAATAATGCAGCAATTCAGTGGCTATAAAACCAATAGGTCGCAAAGAGCAAAGAGGTTCAACAAATTGCTTTAAAGATAACTTGAAAGTCTTTTTTAAAGTACATATTATCTGCAGATAAATTGGTAAGCACAGAAGTAATAATAATATCCAGTTCGGTTTATTTACATTCTTAAATCTGTGATAAAACCCGATAAATACTTGTTGGCATTTAAGTTCTTACTTGGGCTACCACCCCCACCCCACTACCGATGTGGGGTATCGTTTTATGGGTTCTTGGGATAGAGGATTTCAAATATTATAGTATTAAAGTTCCATAAACAATTATTTCCACATACAAAATTTTTTCGTTGTGAGTGACTTGGATATAAAATCTGGACGTGGTTATACCATTGTAAATGGTCTCTTGGAATAAATTATTATAATTTTTTTTTTTTTTTTTTTTTTTTTTTTTTTTTTTTTTTTTTTTTTTTTTTTTTTTTTTTAGTTGCCGGACAGAGCTTCCGTGGCCTCCGACACCACACGGTAGCCGCGCCGGCTAATTAATTACAGCCACTCTCCACGACCTGTGGAGTTAGTGACTGTAAACACCTGAATCATGTGTGAATCAACAAGCAGACGAAGGGACCCCAAGATAACCGCCTTCTGCATCTGACCTGCCAACCATTCTGCCGAATTCTGACAGGCCGGTATGATCTTTAATTCTGAGAGCAGCGAAGGCTTCATCCCTCCGAGTACGCCGATTATTAGGACGACCATCTTGACCGAGTAGTCTGGGTACAGCACTTGGAGCTCATACCGGAGATCACGATATTTGGTCCGTTTTTCCCCTTCCTTCAAAGCGATGTTTGTCTCAGCAGGTGCTGAGAATTATTATTATTATTATTATTATTATTATTTACTAAGATAATAATTTTGAATTGAGAAAGCAGGGATTTACTTTAATAACTAATCTTACGTCAAATTAGGAATTTCCCTGAATTATACGACAGTAAAATGTTCAAAATCACAGCACACAATTTTCAACCTAAAATCAGCACGCTGTAAGGTTAGAAACGTAAGAGAAGATACGATTAGAAGCGAAGAATTTTTAACTTTAAACAGTTTCACACATTGTGGTTTGTTGTGACAAACTACAGATGTACTAGGTTAATAAAACTATTAATTTTACGGAAACTCGTATTTTTGTTGTGCTGGTGAAACTACGAGAATGGGGGACATTTTGGGAGACACTCATACTGGGGACCGCTCCATCAAAAGGGGGACTATCCCCCCTAATACCTAATGTGGGACGAATAGTCATGTTAGTAAGAGATGCAGAGTTGTTGGAGAAGAGATATGATAAAATCATTATTGTATACAATGTAGGTTATTAGTAAATTACATTTGTGAAATTTTATAACGAAAACATGGATAGAACGTGATGAAAGCTTATATATTCGGATTATATTCGTTTATTTACATTTATTTCCCGCACTACAAATAACTTTAATGTAAAGGCGACCGACAAAGGTTTACACGAGATAAACGGTTTCAACACATTATACCTAATAAGGCGAAAGTAGAATTTTTATGTAAGCTTTATACAAAATATCATTGCCACATTTGACTAAAACTAGGCAAATGTTTATTTTGTATGTTCACCTACCTGGCCTATCTCATATTTTATAACTGACATGCTCGCACTAATTTTATCATCATTTGTTTACTCGGAAATTTTATCAAAAGAAATAAGTAATAACAATAGTAATAATAATAAATGGTCTTTATTTTTTATATGAACAGTTCAATAGTTTAGAATTATCTGCGGAAGGATAATATAAGTAAAATGAGTACTGGCATATTCCCTTTATTCATATTGGTGGTTGTTCAAAGTTTGTGCTAAGTTTATAATATATACATTGATGAAAAACATTTTCCATCCTCTATCACTTACAAGAGTACGTAATCGAAGCGCTGGAAAAAAGGTCCTTGTAACGTATTCGTTAAATTTCATTGAATTTACTTTTAAATTCTCCACCGAAAATAAAAAAAAGACATTTACTCAATTTCAGCATTTCAGGAACAGTTGCGGACAATTTGTCAATTAAGAAATGATTTAAATATATCAGATACTATGGGTGATTAGTACCTTAAAGCTAATATTTGATCATCACTTTCCAAATAGCGTGCCTTATCTGCCGTAATTTTTTCTTTCTTATAAGCATATTGACACTAGATACGTAGATAGCCTATTTGACGTAGTTATAACCACAAACCTAGTTTGTGACTGATATTTTCTCAAGCTTGTGATGGAAAATTTTGTGTTTTGTCCAAAAACATGGAGTGAAAGTGAGAGTGGTCACTGTAAAATGTGAACTAAACACCCTTATTAATGTGTGTTTAATGTTAAAAAATGAATTAGGGACTAATATTCAAAGAAATGTGACGAAAGTTGTGATACACGAAAAGTATATGCTCGGGAAAAAGTTCTCAAAAAGGAGACGGAAAATCTAAACTCCGATAACTCTAGGTATGCGAAGTTAATAAGGTCTAGAATATCAAAAAATCATATAAAAAAAATATGTTTAAGAAAAAGTTTCATTTAAAAAAACTGTACTAAAAAGTAAAAATTTTTTTTTTAAATTCATACACCTGGAAACCAAAAGCTTTGGGGGCGGTCACATAGCGCTATTGCATAGTTACTTTGCTCAATTGACCGCCCCCAAAGCTTTTGGTTTCCAGGTGTATGAATTTTAAAAAAAATATTTTTACTTTTTAGTAGTTTTTCAAATAAAAGCTTTTTCTTAAAAATATTTTTTTATATAATTTTATTTTTTACTTTTTAGTCTACTTATTTTACAGACAAACAGACAGACAAAACCCTTTCATTTGATACCCATGGCGAGGGAGTCGTGAAGGAATAGATAATTTGCCATCCTAGGGCGTCCGCCATATTGGATTTAGAATGACGTCACATGGTTTATCGTATTTTACTCGTCAAACCTTTTCATTTGATACCCATATCAAGGGGGTTGTGAAGTAAAAGATACTTCGCCATCTTAGGGCGTCCGCCATATTGAATTTAGAATGACGTCACATGGTTTATCGTATTTTGCTCGTCAAACCTTTTCATTTGATACCCATATGAAGGCGGTTGTGAAGTAAAAGATACTTCGCCATCTTGGGGCGTCCGCCATATTGAATTTAGAATGACGTCAAATAGTTTATCGTATTTTACTCGTCAAACCCTTTCATTTCATATGCATATCAAGGGGGTTGTGAAGAGAAAGGCGATCCGCCATCTTGGGACGTCCGCCATATTGGATTTAGACCGATATACTATGTTGCATTGTCACCGGACTTATACACGTGTGCTAAATCTCAAAGCTCTAGCTTAATTAGAACTAGTCGAAATTCAGCTTGCAAGATTTGACCTAAACAAACAAACATACAAACATTGCAAGTTAAATAAAAGCTTTTAAAAATATTTCCTGTATTTTCAAATAAAGATGTCTAATTAGTATCGAGAACCTCATAGAACGAAGAAAGGAAAAAACGGCAGCAATAAGAATATGTTACGATAATCAAATTTGGTGAGAAGCAAAACAGAAGTGTGTAAAGAAGTATAGCAACTGCGAAAAAATATTTCTTAGAATAAGTAACCTACTAATACTATTATGTATTGACTAAACTGAAGGTTATAATTCAATCATTCTTTTTATCTTTTGAGACCTGTGAATTAGAGTAAGGCAAGACAAAATAACACTTACACACAGAACCTCGAATTAATATTGTGCCTTCCGGTAGCGATAACACCTCGAATATTTTCTGGAATGGAAAAGCGAACAGTATTATAGTCCTCAAGAAAAAACAAGTTGTCAATCTTCAATCAGTCCAATGCAAACAAAGAAGAGTTGCTTGAAGCAGGTCGAGATTTTTGGTTTTGGCAGTATACGCTGAAATTGGGGACAAAAATCAATCACTAAAGATCTAATATACAACAAACTATAGCGAAATAAGCGATCAAAACTTCAATTTAACTAGTTTGCCATCAACCGAGGATGTTCCTAACCAACTTTGTTTGTGGTAAGCAATCACCTCCAAATGTTTGCAGTGCACATGTACTTATAATTTTGTTTCACTTGCTAAGATTTATCAACAAGTTCAGACCTGACTGGGAAACAATTTGCCTGCTAAATGGTTGTCAGTAAATTATATCCGGTTGTTATGACTCAAGATCCGCTCTCACAAAAATTGTTCCAACTAATATTGTAAGCGTTGAATGTATAAAAAAGTACTGACAAGAGCTCCGCACTTTGTTCGAATTGCCACGGTCTTGATTCCTAATTGTACAATTTTGCAGATGATTAAAATTTTAGAATTATTACGAACTTTCGATTAAAAAAATAATAATCAATTAAGGATTAAGTGGATCGTGAGTGAGATATAGCCCGGTGCTCTATTCTCGCCATTTTTTTCAGCATGGTGTGTGTACACAGGATTTAAATAGGAACTCGAAGATGTTATAAAGAATGAAAAGAGCTTTCTATCGATGTGTAGAAATCTTAGTCATCAGAAATTTTGAGCATTTTTCCTCATTTGCCTGATTTAACATTGAAAAAGCCGAAGATCATCAGGTAGTCATGTACACATACATACACACATAAGTACCTATTTAGAAATATCATTAAGGGTTCACGTCAAACTCCAATGCAAACTTTACCCTCGACTTTACTCATTATTGCCAATTTGTTTCAAAAACCGCTTCAGTATTTGTGGGATCCTATATAATTAACTGAAAGGTCTTCATTTCCTTGTTGTCTAAGTTGAAATATATTCATTAATTAGTAAATGTTCTACGTTTGGTGGGATATTATATTAAGATACACAAACTTTAAGTTTCTGATTGGATGTTCAATTATTGATAAGGTTTTAAATTTACACTTCTAACTTCTTCACTCGTTCTACAATAAGGGTGGCTTTGACACTCCGCGGCTACTTTATATCCGGAATACAAATTATTAATAGCTACACCCTCTCAAACTTTGGTAATTTAATTAATAATTCATATGCACATCTCCTTAGTCAACCCTTTTAGTTTTGTAAATTCCACGCTTATTAAAACATCAGTCTTGAAGGCACTAAAGGCATTTTCGAACTCATAAGACATTCTGAAAATCAAGTAAAAGAATGTGTCGTTAAATATTTTACATTGTACGCAAGGGTTTTTAATGTCTGAATTATCTAAATGAAAAGTAACCATATAAAGACCATAAAATTGATAATTTGTTCCATCCCATATAATGTGATTTGCTTTAATGCCTATACAGTGTGCTAACATAAATTTACTTGTTTTTATAATAGTGCAGTGTCTCTCAATGCTAGCATTGCCTTTGTTTGGTATACTTTATATTCTTAACACTGTTTTTGTTCCTATAATGACTATATTTTACTTCTATATAAGGCAATAAATCAAAATTAGATCCAAATGGGAGTCAACGATACCAAATCTTAGGCGTGAAAATTAGGTTTGTAATTCATTAATTATATATACTAATTTAATTCTTGGAGTAGTGTTACTATGCAGAGGCCAGAAAAAAATATGCGCAGAAACGAGTTCATACACTCCATCATTCTAAGCCAATGAAAACGAATTACGTGACATTCAATGTCGACACTAGTGGCAGCGGTGGTCTGCGGTAGAGTTGTATTAGGCGCCGGTAGCTCGCAGTTTCTACTAGAATAGGAAATAGCGTGCAAATTCAACGACGAGTGGTTACCGTCTGCCAGTCGGTAATCGAAGAGACCATATAAGTACAAAAATTTTTTCTCTCTGGAACTTTTTATTTTTAAATCGAATCATTATCAATATCTGTCCGCATAGGTAGTTAGTAAATGTACTTCACATACCCCAATTACGCTGGCAGATGAAACTTCCGAACGGCGCGCGCGCTAACCGGAAAAGAAAAAAAAATTTTAGTTTCTTTTTCCGGTTAGCGCGCGCGCCGTTTTTTTCACAACTAGACGACTGGTCTTATTGTTATAAAGGATTTGTATTACGCAATATAAAGCCGAGATTTTTATAGGGTTGATTATTATTAAATAACAACTTAGTAAGTATCAAATAGTACACTTAGATCAATTTTTTCTCCAACTCTCTCTAAATGTATAATATCCATTAGATGTTGTAATTGGATGGTCCGTTTAGGACAGTTTGCATTAATGTACAATCCATATGATCCTTTCACTAGCGGATAGTAGTATTTCACAGTTTTAACTGCGTCGACAGTATTTATGAATAACAAAACCAAACGGGGTCCCGGGTGTGAACCCTGGGAAATATCCAAATTCACCGTCAACATATTAGCTTTATAACCCTTAATTGATTCCTATTGATAAGTATGAGGGAATGAACTGTATTAAATCATCAGAAATCATTAAAAAAGAAATCTTTTTATTTATTTAATTACACAGAACAATCGAATTAGAAAAAATAATCAACAACCCTACTTTAGGCCATTGAAATTAAATTAAACTACGTTTTTTGATACGATTTTTAAAATAATTAAAGATAAATAAAACGTCCGGGATTTATGAAAGCCGTACGTATTGTTATTTAAAGAATATTTTAAAAATGTTCAATACAATATTAATCTTATATCAGCATTGTCTCATTAACTCAAGGTTAATTAGAGATATTAAATAATACAATACTTGATGCTTTTAAAAAACTGAAAATTTCAAAATATAAAATTAGTATAAACAGTAAATCTGAAGACAATTAAAACTGAATCTCTCCATATTATGTTGTCGACGTGATTGGCGAAATTCGCGTAGAGTAATAATATTCGTGTGTATTGATCAAGTGTTTTGATGTTTACCGAAACTATTTAAAAATATTCTTTTAGGTTGTCTTTACCTAGCTTGAATATTACTGTGTCCAGATGGAAAAATACTATTTAAGTAATTTCATATTAAATATAGAAGGTGTGAAAGGTTTTCATTAATAGCAAATAAATCAATTTTTTTAGCTGTTCTGGTATATCAAACTAGTGTACCTATCTATGCTTGCATTCCTTTAACAAAGGCCCTGTGTATTGAAAAACGCCCAGTTCAAATACTGTAAGAATTTTCCTATGATTTTTGTGCTACAGCAGCTCTTAGTGAAGGTGTAGAAATGAAGTAAATATCAAATAATTCGTTAATCTGCCCTTTTCTCTATGAAATGCGTCACTGAAAAGGACAAGAATGATAAATTATAACATTCAAATTGGGTTCATGCTTTTTTATTTTAAACCTTTCCATTATTTGCAGTCGACTCGAGGTTAGTGTATTTTGCATGTCGTCAAGTTTGACCCCTTGACGTGAAAGGATTATCCCCATTTCCATCTTGGCCGAAGGTTAAGGGGATTTTGACCAGATATTCAACATAAACCTGTAGTTTGCTGTACAAATTAGAACCGAACGAAAAGAAATAGCTTATTGTAAATCAAATGTAGATTTAGTAGATAGGATTACAAGTTAAACAGATGTACAAATTTCTTTAATACTTAAAAAAAATGTTGAGAAAACAAAATATACTACTGTTCATATAAACTGATAGTTTTTAACGACTTGAAAATTGAGATTTTAGCGATAAGAAAACAGGTACTACAATTTTCGTCGAACAACTCGAAAACTATCACATTTGGCGGTAACATGCTAGAGATCGAAGGAAAGCTTATAAACTGAGGATGAATTTGATTTTGTTTTTAATTTCTGAAGGGGTAATAGTTTTGGAGATGGAAGTTTAAAAACCGCTGCCCAAGGAATCACTACTTCCACATCCGGATTTTCTATCCAAGTCACACAACAAAAAAATTTTGTATCTGGAAATAATTGTTTATGGAACTTTAATAATATAATATTTGAAATCCTCTACCCTAAAAACCCATAAAACGATACCCCACATCGGTAGTGGTGTGGGGGTGGTGACAGGGGATGGGAGTGGGGGGGTGGATAAAGTAAAAAAATATTTTGAAGTTTCTGGTTCTTGTACACACACTAAATCACGTTTTTTTTTTCATACCCTTTAATAATGGGGTGGGGGTGGCAATGGGGGTGGCTAATGACAAAATTTTTTTTGAGACCTTAGCTTCTCTTGCCTATACTAAATATCAATTTTATGAACTCTTACCTGCTTGATTTACCTATTTACTCCAAATTTACCCCAATTTACCCCCCAACCCTTCGACGGAACAAGATGAAAATATAATCTAGTTCTAGATCTCGTTAAAGTACATACGTGTACCAAATTTCAAGTCAATATCTCAAACGGTTCCAGAGTAAACGTGCGCACAAAAAAAAGTTACAGACCGACAGACAGACCGACAGACCGACAGACAGAAATTTTTTTTTCGCCCAAACTTGAAATCTCGACGTTTCATGACATTCTAAGCCTATTTGAACAATAAAAATTTTTAAAAATTTTTTTGTCGTTACTATACTTCCACTGGATGTGGAAGTAAAATGAACAACGTTTATAAGGTGAAGTATTTAGTTTAAATGTTAGATAGTTCAAAAAATATGGCATCCACATAAAAAATGCTAAAGATCAAAATTAAAATTGTTTATTAATTTTTCAATGTTTCTGTATTGCAGTAGCTTACAAACAAAGAAGTTATGACTCAACCAATATGCATCTTCACATTGTTTATTAATACTGCTATTTTGTTACGCCAATTGGCAACTAATTGAAAAACATAATTCTTAAATACTGGTTTTTCGTTAATATTAGCATTCTTAGATGCTTAATTATTTTCCCCGTTTAAAACATTTGCTTTAGAGAATTGTGCATTTTAATCTACACAGGGATTTTCGAAAAAACGTAGTTTTTGTTTTTTTTTTGCAAATATTTCATTAAACATGAGTTTTAATGAAAAATGATAGGCACTTAAAAAGGCTTGTAAATGAAGAATGAATGTGTTTTTTTTTCATTTCTGCAAATTTAACAGTCTTGGAGATATGGAAGATGGCGTCCAAAGGTTTATAAGACGAAATATTTAGCTTAAATGTTAAATAAATCCAGAAGCATTTACTTTAAAAATTCTAGAAACCAAAATTAAGGACAAAATTAATGAAACTTTCATTTTTTTGTTGATTTCTATATTATAAAAAATGAAAAAGTTATAGCTGGGACAATGTAGGTCTTAATTTTTACTTCCCTCGCTTACCAAAGGGGAGTATTTAAAAAAAAGTCGTCATTTTATTGCTGTAGTTAAATCAGTAACGAGGTCAGTAATAAAAAAATACCTGTTTTTCTTTAATACACAGCATTGCTTGGCTGCTTAAAATATTTTGTCCGTTTAGAGCTCTGGCTTTAGAAAAAAATCCATCCACCATATCGAATTCCCTGTTTTCATTTCTTTAATTTTGACACCAAATTCATAATCCACATGTATATACTACGTTTCAAAAATAAATCAGCAATACTTCTTCAAATATTACACTTTTCCATTTAAAATGGTTAACCTCAAAATTTAAAATTTAATTCTCCTAAATATTTGGTCAAATATTTAAATGATTTGTCTCAATTCGAATTTCGCACAACTGGTGGATTTCAAAATATGTTACATCTACCCATCTCAACAATCTGTCATATTCACCAGGTCAAACTAATGGTTATTATACTCAGAAGTCAAATTCTACCCTTATTCAGTTCAGATGTCAGTGGAAACATAATCTTAGAGAGTTTGGTGTAAGCCCAACATGATTGGACATGACCAATTCGTAGGCTTTTATAGACTATAAAGATCACTGTTATTTTATACAATAAATTTTAAATTTCCACTCCCACAAAGTTGTCTTAATAAAACGCCAACCTTACATTAAATGGTTTTATATTCATATTGTACCTAATAGAAGTCATATCTAAAAATATTATTTGATAAGTTATTTAAACGTATAAGAATTACTGCAGTTAGGGTGTTTCCATCTTTGAATACCTATTAATAGCACAGAAGTTTTGTATTTCATCTCAGAAAGTATAATGTAAGCTGAAAATATGCAAAAAGGCTTAATTAAGTGTTTTAATGGTTTTTGTTTTAATTTTGAAAGTAAAGGATGTAGTTTCTAGACCAATAGGTGCTAAGAAAATAACTTTTTTAAAGAGTCGATTTTTCGCTAGACTCAGGACCATTTATGTGTGCTTTCTTTTGTCCAGATGTATTCTAATTTAAAAAGTGGTAATGCGTTAGACATTACCAGAAGGTTTTTATAAATTACAGGCTAATTTTAGAGTTGAACACAAACATTCCGAAAAATCATGATTTTAACCCCCAAAACAATTGAATAGCTATTGATTGCTTCCAATATATTTTCTTGGATACTTAATTATCTGTGTTTAAAGTTGAAATAAACCAATTAACAATATTTTGAATGATTTATCAGATATATTTTTGATTTTGCTATTTTTGTTTTAATTTTTCCGATTTTGCAACTTCCCGCTACAGTCCCCCGATGCTATTAAAAAACTTCTTGCATGTGCATAGCGCAGCTCTAGTTGAGCATAATTTCAGATATGAAAACATTTAACTTTTAAAATGACCATCTTGCTTCAGATTTCGAGGGTCAGACGAGACCCACTTTATTGATATTTAATATAACTACAAGTATACCATATTGCAAGAAAATTATTACATATGACTGAAAAAAGGAACCAGCTCTCGATATTTTATGAAGTAGAATATTTTTCTATAACTATTAATAAATTTTGTCAGGTTATAATACACCTAAACATTATTGCCTTTAACAATTTATGTTCTGTTCCACTAAGTACCTATTATTATCATGACTAAAAAAAATTATTATAACTATAATTTTTTTACAGTGAAATACGCAGGAATAAGAAAATCATGTTGGCACCGTCTGGAGATAATTCATTTCAAATTGTCTCGAGATGATGTCAAGTTGGTTGTCGAAACACACGTCGAGAATGTGTTCAAGTGTTTTGGTGTTTGTCGAACCTACTTCAAAGGCACTGTCACACCAAAGGTTCCAACTTCCTTTAGAAAAACCCTTATTTTAGACTCAACAAAAAACAACTATTCTTCTAACAAACATTGAGAAGTATTGAATGTATGACGGAATTCGTAACATTTTAAAGAAAAAAGTTAAAAGTCAAGTTTTATTGAATATTATGCAGGCTCCACACATTCGACGAAGTCGAGCAAACCAAGGCGAACAACGAATGTGTGGAGGGTATTTGTCTAGAAGGGTTCCGTGTGGCCCAAGTTTGCCTGAGTTTGTCTCGGTGCTATGCCGGTATATGTTCCATAGATCAAGACTAGCAAGCCACAGCCAACAACGAGTATCTGGAGGGTATTTTTTCTTGGTTCGTTCCGTGTTTGCTTGAATGATTTGAGAACTGCCTCATCAGTTTGTGTCACGAGGCGCCACTGTAAATCAAATAGATATAACAAGAGAAAAGCAGCTGTGCAAGCCATAGTTATACAGTGACCTAGACCAACATGTATGCCGCACGAACCGAGACAAATTACCCTCCAGGTATTCGTTGTTGGCCGTGGTTTGCTAGTCTTGAATTGTGTAGCATATACCGGCACCGAGAGGAACTCGGGCAAACTTGGACCACACGGAACGAACCTAGAAAAAATACCCTCCACACATTCGATGTTCGCATTGGTTTGCTCGACTTCGCCGAATGTGTGGAGCCGGCATAACAGAAGCGAGGACTTGTAAAACCAATCAAGTATTCCTGAAATGAGATGCAATAGCTTTGTTTGAGAATAGATTTTGGGATTGTCTGTGCATAGAACAAAAACTAGATAAATTTGAAGCAGGTTGTGAGTATCTCTTATACAGCGTGATCGACCATGATATGCGGAAAATAAAATTCTGTACTAGTCTTCAATGTGGGAAAGCCCCTGCAAAATTTTAGAGAGTTCTGAGGTAATTTAGTATACTAAATTATTAGTAAATTTGCGAATATACACTACTGATGTTGAGTAGGTCGTAACTTACTTGTGAAAGAACGTATTGGAGTTGTTTACATTTCCTTAATTGGCATAAAAAGTGAAGCCGCCAAGTGCGGCAAAGCATAGATCAAAGAGAGCCGCGTTTTTTGCTTTCGGTCGAACAATGAGGACACCGGCGTGTTATTGTAAATATCTCTTGCTATTGCAGAGTTGACTGGCCTAGGGTCATTGTCTTTTCGATTTATTTCGCTATTTTTGTAGTGTGATTTGATTAAAACCAAAAAGTCACTTCTACCCTCTCCAGATTTACTGTCAATAGTGTCATTCCCAAGTCTGATAAAGTGATATGGTTGTACCGCGTTATGTCAGATTAGTTAAAGTCAGTGGCGGTGCATTTCTACACTTTTTTTTTTCAATTTTTCATCTTTTTAACTCCTTTCGGTGTGTTAAATTTTCCGCATGTCATGGTAGATCACGTTGTATAAGAATATTATTATAGTGGGTTCAGTGACTGATTTGAAACATTTTCATACGGCTTTAAAAAATTAATAAACGAAATAAAATAAGCTTCTACCAAACAACATCTATATCTTATGCAGTTTTATTTCTTAACAATAATGTTGTAAAAAACATTCATCGTATTCTAAACGCTGTGCTAATCTGTTTTCGATAGGACCCCCCACAAACCTTATGGAAATTGACTCTGAGTGGAATTTTCTGAAATTTGGATATATTGTAGCTTTTGCTTTTCTGAGCAAAAGTCCTCATGGGCACAAGTTTCGGCTTTGACTGCTTTTCAAGTTATGAGGGCTTGAAGGTCACAATAAGCATAAAAATTTGACGGAATGAGGATAGCAATCTTCTTAGCAGTCCTCCATATTTTTCTTTCTTTTATGTCGTATAAATTATTTTCAGTGGAAAAATAGCTTTATACATATATTTCAAGAAAACAGAGCAAAATCCGATATAGATAGGGACTGACGGGGTAGCAATTCACAAAAAGTAAAATATTCTTTTTGTAACTTTTTTAATATCGTTTGTGCATTAACCATTTTCAGTGGAATAATAGCTATATAGATGTACTTCAAGAAAACAGAACAAAATCCGATATAGGTAGGAGCTGACTGGGTAGCAATCCGCAAAAAGTCAAATATAAATTTGTATCTTTTCTAATGTCGTTTATTCATTAACCTTCTTTAGTGGAAAATTAACTATCTACCTATACTTTAAGAAAACACAACAAAATTCGGTATAGGTAGGTGATGACGGGGTAGCAATTTACAAAAACTAAAATATTCTTTTTGTAACTTTCTTAATATGGTTTGTGCATTAACCATTTTCGGTGGAAAACAGTTGCAAAAAGAATATTTTACTTTTTGTGGATTGCTAGCCCGTCAGCGTGTACCTAGATCGGATTTTGTTCTGTTTTCTTGAAATATATCTATATAGCTATTATTCCACTGAAAATGGTTAATGCACAAACGATATTAAAAAAGTTACAATAAGAATATTTTAGTTTTTGTGGATTGCTACCCCGTCAGCCTCTACCTATATAGAATTTTGTTGTGTTTTCTTGAAACATATGTAAATAGCTATTATTCCACCGAAAATAGTTACTGCACAAACGAAATTAAAAAAGTTACTAAAAGAATATTTTACTTTTTGTGGACGGCTACCCCGTCAGCCCCTACCTATATCGGATTATGTCGTGCTTCTTTGAAGTATATGTACATTATTCCACAAAAAATGGTTAATGTACAAACGATATTAAAAAGTTACAAAAACAATATTTTACTTTCTGTGAATTGCTACCCTGTCAGCCCGTATCTATATCAGGTTTTGTTCTGGTTTCTTGAAATATGTGTGCTATTTTTCCACTGAAAATAATTTATACAACGTAAAAGAACGAAAAATATGGAGGATTGCTAAAAAGATTGCTATCTTCACACCGCCAAATTTGTATGCTTATTGTGACGTTCAAGCCCTCATAACTTGAAAAGCAGTCATAGCGGAAACTTTGCCCATGAGAACTCTTGCTCAGAAAAGCAAAAACATTTCAGAAAATTCGACTGAGAGCCAATTTCCATAAGGTTTATGGGGGTCCTTTTACAGAACTTTAATTAAGAGCTATTCAGTGATACCCTATATTTCTCAAGAAGAGCGATCCTTTAATTCGTTAATAATCTGTAGTCGACTATGCATGGTACGTTTTTCACTTGACAGATATCCTCACAAGAATTAGTCACATTCCGATAAGTCAGGAAATCGTATTGGCCCATTTACAGCCCCATATTTCGAAATGAATTTGTTAGGAAACATTTGTCTTAAGAAGTCCAGCTATGTCTTGCCATATGGCTCTTAAAAAACTATGTCTCAGGCTTTGCAATTAATAATAGCAATAACGCCATCGGCACCATCGAAGGAGACTTACCGACATAACGGTTGCCAGATATCTCCACTGGATCATGTGCAAGCACTTCGGTATAAACAGTACCACAAAAATATTATGAATATACCGCTGAAAAAGTTATCAACACCAACACCAGTGACGTCACACTTATGTAGGACGTGGCGTTTACAACTGATAGATAAATTCGCGCAAATCGACCAAACATACTCGTATGGAATAAAAAGGAGAAATAATTTCTGTTTATCGATGTATCCATCCCGAATGACACCAGAGTGATGCTCAAGGAAACTGAGAAGTTGAGCAAGTATAAGGATATTCCAATAGAAGTTAGCAGCATGTGGAATGCAAAGACCACAGTTGTGTCAATAACGGTAGGAGCCTTCGGAACTGTTATGAAGATCCATGACCGGAGTTTTACAACGATTGTCTAGTCAACCAAGTGCAGAGAATCGCATTAGTTCGAACAGACATATCTTAAGGAAAGTCTCTGTGATCCCTTGCTGCAGTCTGGACTCTGAGCTGTTAGAAATTATCAACGTCGCGTTGCCTAGAGAGCCCAATATCCTGAAACGGGCTCCAACAGAACCGAATGAAAAATTAAAACTTAGCGTTTTCGTTTAGTAAACAGTTTTTTAAATCTATGGTAACAATAATAATAATATGACTTTATCTCAAGCGGAATCTAGCCCCAGCTACTTAACTCAACCAGTAAATATATTCTTAAAAAAAATCCGGCATACTCACATAATTATTTGAGTTAACAGTTACTTCGCACACCATATATTTGTCGTAGTCATTTGATGAAATCCGTCATTTCGTGAAAAGCTTAGGCAGTACATGAACTGCCGGCATATCATGCAAATTCTTGAGGTTGCACGATCTGCCTAGGCATTTCATGAAACGCCGTGGTCGTCTCGGCACTTGACGTTTAAAGTCATTCTACATGATCTGCCGCAAATTAGACTGGCAGATTGTGTTCTATTACTTGAGCCTTTTTGTTTTGTTTATTACGGAAAGTAAGAGTGAAAAAGACTTGCTCAATGATCATTACAAATAGTATTATGGAGCAAAGCCCAATAAATGACCGTATAGGTTAGAATAAGTTATTATATGCGTGATTCGTAATTTCGTTAGCACTTTAAAACCTGAAATGTACCAAATAAATCTGAACCTAACCTCAAAATTAATTACATCCCCATCTTTCCCTCCTTGTAATGATCACTGAACAAGTCTTTCTCACTCTGAATTTCCACAATAAACAAAACAAACATGGCTTCCGAGCAAACAAATCGACCGAAATGGCAACTAACCTATCTCAAACACACAACACAACACAACCTGCCGGGTATCAGTCACTTCATGAACAGACAACATCTAATTTGCGGCAGATTGTGTAGAACGACTTTAAACATCATGTGCCGAGACAACCACGGCGTTTCACGCCTAAGCAGATTGTGCAACGTCAAAAATTTACATGATATGCCGGCAGTTCATGTACTGCCTAGGCTTTTCACGAAATGACGGATTTCATCAAATGACTACGACATATTCACTTTTAAATCGTACAGTAATTTCTGATCAAGTTGCTGAGGATCCTCCGAAGACCAGTTTTGAAAATTTTGTTTGTTGGCCTTTACACTTATATGAAAGCGAGCCTAATAAACAGTTTGGTTACATTTTCATTCTTGTTCAGAATTTGCAAAAATTCTCTGTAGAATATCATTCGAACCGGTTTGTCCATACAGCTTCTGCACAGTCTAAAATTTGAAAGTGTGGAAATATAAATCGTTTTTAAGAAATCTAAAGAGGCTCCTCTCAGAATAGTAGCGTGTGTGAGTCCGAAAATTGTAAATATTTTGAGCCGGAACAAGATTACCTCCCCCCCCCCCCCGTTTTCGAGAATGCTGAACACGATGGCGGTGTAAGAATTTCTCTTTGGGGTTGCGCAACCCCTCAAAACGGCCAAAAACCACCCCCGAGAGGGGTAAAACGCGCTTTACTCGATTTCCCTGCAGAAAATAACCTTCTCCCCGTTTACGAGGATGCTGAGCACGATGGTGGTGCTGGATATCGCCTTCCACCCCAACTAACCCCTCCACCGGCCAATACTCGCCCCCGAGAGGGGTGAATTTTTTTTTTTCGTAATATCAGGCAAATTGCATTTCTATCCGTTTTCGAGCATACGATGGTGGTGCTGGATATCACGTTCGACCCCGACCAACCCCTCCACCTGCCAATACTCGCCCCCGAAACGGGTGAATTTTTTTTATATATATGTATAATATATATGCTATATATACATGTGTATGGGTGCATATTAATACATCTATGCATATGTTTGCATATACATGTGTATATATATATATATATATATATATATATATATATGTATTGAAATTCTCAACAACGATAATTTTTTCACCCCTTTCGGGGGCGAGTATTGGCCGGTGGGTGATTTCTGGTTGGGGTCGAAGGCGATATCCAGCACCACCATCGTGCTCAGCATCCTCGAAAACGGGGGGAAGGTTATTTTCTGCAGGGAAATCGAGTGAAGCGCGTTTTACCCCCCTCGGGGGTGGTTTTTGGCCGTTTTGAGGGGTTGCGCAACCCCAAAGAGAAATTCTGACACCGCCATCGTGTTCAGCATCCTCGAAAACGTGAGGGGGGAGGTAATCTTGTTCCGGCTCAAAATATTTACATGTTCGTCCGACTCACACACGCCACTAGAAATCTATTTGAAAGGAACCTCTTAAGAATTCTTAAATCGATTTGCACCCGAATGTTTTTTGCAGACCACATCGGACTTCTGTGAATGGCAACACGGGTTATTTCAATATTTTCTGGTGATCAAATGATTCCAACACCATATTTAAACTTTGACTGGATATTGTCTGTTCAATTAAAATCACTGACACATTTAAAATCGTTTTCTTAACTCCATACTTCCATAACTTCCAACATTGAATTCACGTCGAAAATATCGTCTCTCTTACGATATAAACACGTTGATTAATTGGAAATACGTCCATTGTAATCAAAATTGCATGCATTAATAATAACACACTAACAATTGTAGAGAATAATTTTTTTCGTGGCAATCTATTATAAATATATATATCAGTTTCTGAACCCCGTATATGCAACATTTATCTGCAAATGAATTTATTAAGTAGAATAAGTATTTATTTTCATTTCAATAGGTACCTACGTCGTTTGGAATTTTTTCGCCGTGCGAAAACTCGAAGTAGGTTTCTAGATATCCAGAAATACTGAAACGTATAAAACATTATTAATTTTAAAATATCCACAGAATATCTAGAGCATAATATTTTTATGTGTAGCTAATACATTATTAATTATTAGGCAAATTACGAAGATTTATTTTTATGAGCACATATATCATGTGCACTAGCAGCAATTTTCTCGGCTGCTCCAATTCCAGGCTTGTATTGAATTCAATTGCTGGAACAGAGTGCTCTAACCACCCACTCGAGCAGCATAAACAATGGACGCTGGCTACCGTTTATATTATTCACCGCTTAGTAATCCAATATGGCCATATCTTTGATCTGTCCCGCGCTGCTTTCCATATAACTCGCAGTCTCCATAATTAATTAGCCTTTTCTTAGTCCCGATAAGTATAATACAGGTACCCTGAAAACACGAGCCTTTGTTTCTCGAGTCGGGTAACCTGATATCAGTTAGAGCTTAAAATAATGTTAACTATACTTTGATACACAAAAGGCGCTCATGTTGCAGGATTTTTTCATTAACTTTTATGTATAAACAATGCATTGTATGTGAAATATTTTCCGCTTTTTTTTTCGACTTATTTTTCAAACAATGTACATATGCTATCTTAAATCAAGGTTGTTATAATTACTTCAAAACATGTGTTTACAGGTGTTTGTTAAGAAATGAAAACATTGCTAAAATTTTAATCAAAAGCTAGTAGTTAGTAAAACGCGGGATAGGATTTTGCGGAGTGAGAGGGAAATATGTGTTTATTTTCGATTTATTATAAGTATTCAAAAAACTAAACATAGTATAATATTTGAAACTGTTTAAGGTACTTCTGATTGTTCTAACGAATACCACTAGGTATATATATTTTTGATTGTAAATTTCTGTTGTACTTGAATATTGTAGTTATAGTTTCTAATTTTACTTCCACATCCAGTGGAAGTATAGTAACAACAAAAAAAATTTAAAAATTTTTATTGTTCAAATAGGCTTAAAATGTCATGAAACGTGGAGATTTTAAGTTAGGGCGAAAAAATTTTCTGTCCGTCTGTCTGTAACTTTGTGCGCACATTTACTCTGGAACCATTTAAGATATTGACTTGAGATTTGGTACACATATGTACTTTAACGAGATCTGGAACTAGATTATATTTTCATCTTGTTCCGTCGAAGGGTTGGGGGTAAATTGGGGTAAATTTGGTGTAAATGGGTAAATCAAGCAGGTAAGAGTCCACAAAATTGGTATTTAGTATCTACAAGAGAAGCTAAGGTCTCAAAAAAATTTTTGGCATTAGCCACCCCCACCCTATTATTAAAGGGAATGAAAAAAAAATGTGATTTAGTGTATGTACAAGAACCATAAGCCTCAAAATATTTTTTTACTGCATCCACCCCCACTACCACTCCCCTATCACCATCTGCACCCCACTACCGATGTGGGGTATCGTTTTATGGGTTTTTGGTGTAGAGGATTTCAAATATTATATTATTAAAGTTCCATAAACAATTATTTCCACATACAAAGTTTTTTCGATGTGAGTGACTTGGATAGAGAATCTGGATGTGGAAGTAGTGATTCCTTGGGCAGTGGGCAGCGGTTTTATTATTAGAGCATAGTATTACTATATACATTTATGACAAAAACTGTATATAGTTGTATTTCTTAGAGCAATGGGAAGTATCTGAAACTATTTTAAAGATTATGCAATTTATGATTTTTTAAATATTTATAATAAACCGAATATAAACCGCATATTTTCCTCTCACTCTACAAAATTTTATTCTTAAGTGTAAGACTGATATTTGTTCATATTATGTTGTAAAAAATGTAGTTAATGGATCAATAGGTTAATGAAATTAAATTACAGTTTGACTAAAGGAAAAGTATGGAAAATATGTCGTATGCAAAATCTTTTTTTTTTCACGAACAAATCAACTGTCACAATAAAGGATACTTTTAATAGGCAAAACTATGGATATGGATCTCGTGCAAATTATAATTGAATGGAAACAGTTTATGCACAACACCATGGATAAGTTAGTGTTTGGTTAGGCAATATTGGAGAACATATTATTGGACCTTCTTTCTTTTAGGGCAATTTTTACCAGCATTAATACAGCTCTTCTTAAATCACAATAATTGTTTTAACTAGGATATGACCCCATCACAAGACCGTGACCTCTAAGACGCATTAATTTATAGATGTCTTATTGGAGTCACCTAATAGTTTCATATCTTAGTATTTTATAGAAAGAAGTAGGTAAGTCATTTTAGAAGGCCAGCGTTTGAGACTGTAAATATGATAAGGCCTAAAAACAAACAAAAAAACACAAGTATATTAGTATTTATCGCAGTTAACATGCTAATCATAAAGTTAGGATGACTCAAATTCGTAAAGTCGATTATTATAAATTTTCAATAATTATTAGAAACCAACAGTAAACACAGAGCGCGTTGAAAAAAATATTAAAAACATATGGTATAACTCGCAGTCTTCGCATTAAAAATTGCAGTCGATTTGGGTTATAACTCGTCTCCCACGTAATTATTGAAAGTAAGTTGTCAGGGGGTACAAATCACTGAAAACTATCGACGTACATTTTCCCTACCGTACTACTTTTAAGATCAAAAATATACCTTGCGACTTTTAGAATACTTTTAAGAAACTGATTTATTTTAACGGTGGTATTAAATGAAGCTTCAATAAAGCTGTTTTATAGTGCCGGCACCGAAATTTCTTAAGGCTTGCAGAAATGTCTATATAACATTTCTGATAGGTTTTACAAAATGTCGACAGCAACTGAAATATTTTACAAGATGGTGCCAATTTTACATTTATAGCTAATGTAAAAATGTTCTGAAAGTATTCCTGAAAGTATTGTGCCACAAACATTTTTGCACCTTTTATAAAATACCAAATTGCTAGTTAGGACACTAATTTTTGTTGGGTTACATCAAAGATAAAATTTATAGAAATAGGCCACAATATGTGTAAAACTTTCAAAATTGTATTAAGGAAAATATTCTAAGAATTCTGCATGAGATGATATTGACAGACTTCACTGGCAACAAATGAAGTGTCACTTCGAAAGTCTACTGTTAAATTTTTATTATTTTGTTCCTAGATTATTCAGTACAACTATTTTCTCTTGGTCATTTTGTGCAATTGATTTTCAATAACAGGTTCATTATGTAACCTAGTAAATTGTTACAAAATTTGTGTACTTTTCAAAACTGTTCAAAAACATTCAGTTAAAAATCATCACCAGTCGCCTACGTAATGAATTTTGAAAAAGTGATACATTAGGATGAGATTAGTCCAACAAATGATGTTTGAAATATTTTTTAAAACAGATAAAGTCTGAGAAGAATATTTGCATGCTTTTGTAAACGCACTATATATATATATCATACACTGGTCATCTATACTAGGTCCGCACCAAAGTTATACTAAGAAACAGTGCAGAAACCGTCCGTTTGAAATCAAACACGAACTAAAGTCGAACGTGCCTGCTAAAGAATAAAATAAGAACTAAACAGGGACAACAACAGAACGTGAGGTTAGTCCATATTGAATGGGCAGTTCAGCAGTATTTCAGTATTCACTAAAGTTGAATGTTGAGAGAATGTGGCTAACAGAAGAAAAAATTGGAGTGGAAGAAAATATAGACCTTCTGCCAGTTACTTCTCTTTTTAATTCAGAAGAAGCATGATCCTAGTCGTTTCTGTATTAGACCAAATTTGCGAAGGGAAAAGAATAATAGCACTCCTGAATTAAACGCGCACGGGATTTTCCTAACTGCCAACTATGCCCCCTCTATCATCCCATTCGGACGAATAGAGCCTGCAGGAATATAAAATAAATTGAAAATCTTTCGGTTTTTCCGATACGACATGGGATTTTGTATGTCCGTTCTAGCAAGTCCAAAAGTGGCCCAGTTTATAATTTGTCTGCAAAAAGTTCACGAATTTTTCGCGGACAGTAGCCAAAAGATTGCGTGTTTTGTTTTGCTTGTTAAATACCTGTTTGATGTAAATCTGGGATAATACTTAAAAAATGTTTACCCTTGCCAATTGATTTTTTAATTGACAATGTTTATAAAAACGTGAAAAATTATTTTGAACAGTGGACAAAACGGATTGTAAATATGTCAAATTTTTATTCCTGTTACTTGTACCGTTTGCTTAATTAGCAATACATGCTACATATGTTCCTCTTAGTGTTTAATATGACGTTGGGGTCAACATTGTTATTTTAAATCATTATTATTATTCTTTTCATATTCAAGAGTACTAGAATGAAAAAAGTTGTAGGCAGAGGAATTTCATACCTTTGCACAGTATCTTGTGATCCATAGATATTTGTGTGTGCGGTGTAAGTTTTTAAATACGGCCAAATACTGATCCTGTAAAAGTCAACAAAATTAATTTCTCACAGTTGATATATAAAGGCGATAAATATTAGATTCGATTGAACAAGGTGACTTTTGTAATAACAAAGTAACATAACAATTACACCTTAAATAATGAAATATTATTGACGTATAAGTTTCAAGAAGTGAAGTTTTCAGACTTTCAGATATTACCTACAGCATCCAGAAAGCTCATTAAATCTAAGAATGGTTCAAGATTTGTACGTATACCATCGTTTAGCAATTCAAAATCTGTCTTCAAATAACATCGTTCACAATTTCTGTGGCACTGAAAATGGATAACAAAGTATATATACAGTTGTCTAGAGCTATTCTTACTTTATAAAAAATGAACTGTTAAACAGTAAAACATTTTTCGAATAATAAAAGGCTGCAAATGTATAATTAAAATAAGTTCTGTGAAGATATAGTCTAACATTTTCTCTCTAACCACATACCTGATATTTTGTTCTCGAACTTATAATTATATAGCTTTCGTTACCGAGTTTATTTATGGATATTAAATTTTAATCACTTGATTTTATAGACTGTTTGTGTTTTTAAAATATATTTTATTAAGTTGGAAAATATACATCTATTTTGGTATTTGGATTTAACTAAAACATAAATTTAAATATTATGTATATCTAAACTAAAATGCCAAAATGCCACGATGTAAAACATGAATAAAAGAGTAGTTGCAGTCGAGCGTTGCCGATTGCAAATTCTATTTAAATTACATTTAATCAAGATGTAGCACAACTTACTTATTTCGGGAGATCTGAGATCACCTACACCGTCTATTATATTTAAAATCATCGAATATGGTAAAACAATATCTCAGAAACTTCAGACGATAAATGGCTCAACGTTTCTGTGTATTGATGATTTTGATAATTTTTCTGAAGATGGAGGAAACAACTGTTTCCAAACTTCAGACGATAAATGGCTCAACGTTTCAGTGTATTGATAATTTTGATAATTTTTCTGAAGATGGAGGAAACAACTGTTTCGAAACGTTGGATTTGTTATGCTGTGTAGTCATGATTGCTGTGTGCAAAGTTACTGAATAACACTAGTGTATTCTAAAATGGTATTTATACACAAAAACACAATTTTACTGGATTCTTCATACTGACAACTGACAACGCAACGCCTTTTCGGACGTTTTTCGATCCACGCATTATGGTAGTTAGCCTCTTTTTGCTGTATGGCAAGTCGGGCAGCACTACTCCATTTGACTGTTAGGCGTATGGCCTCATCAAATCATCTCGCCATCAGTTCCTTTAGTGTCATCAGCCACAACAATTTCAATTATAAAATAGTGCCAAACTAAACGACTGTACATTGTACAGTAGGGTGGAGTGAAAAAATACACTTTTTCACTTTTTTCGGAAATCAGAAATGTTTGGAGTTGCAAAAGCTGCTATACCAGATAAGCAATACCAGGATAAAATTTTATTAAAATCTAATGTTATTTTGAGGTGCCTTAAAGTGGAGAGACCTTAAAGTTTTGGAAAACCCGCTTGCAAATAATCTTCATATCTTTTTATTTTTTCGTGTAAACACTTAATTTGGGTATAAAAAGCCATTCAAATACTCTTGTCAATCTCAAAAAAAAAAACTTTTGTATCAAAAAGCTATGAGTTGCCGCAAGGCTGCTAACTATTCGAATTTTTAGCATTTTAATGTAATTGATTAATTAACTAATTTTTTAAAGTTAATCTTAAATATATCTACTTTAATGGATTCGAAGTATAATTAAATTTGAAAAACCACCAGTTCTTCAAAATTTTCAAAAATGGCGTCATACATGAAAATTGAAAAAATGATGACCCTTGCGGCAGCGTAAAAAATAAATTAAATTAAAAAAAAATATATGATGTGTTTACTTATACTAACTATTGCACACCCAAGCTTTTTGAAAATAAAAAAGAAATTTTTGGACAGTTTGAAAAATATATACATTGTTGAATGTTCATCAGCTTAATAAAAGTTTTGGTAACTTGGTATACTATAGTTATGTACCAAGTTACTTTAGAAAATATTAAAATGTTGACATTTTCCACAACTCCAGCGTTGAACAACAGTCGTGTGCGTATATAGCATAAAATTCAATAAATACTTCCATACTATTCCCACGTCTGCCCACCGTTAACTTTTGAACGGTTCAACTAAGACCATTCAAATCTGGAAATAAGCTGTTACAGTAAAATACTAATTTTTGAATAATAACGTCGATAATAACAGATGTTTACAAAAATAAAAATATCAACACGGCTCTATTTTGAAAAACAAATACAAATAGTATGGGAAGTTGAACAACCATTCGTTTTAAAGGTCTCATCGAAGTAGTACGATGCCCATTTTTTATAACACATTTTATCAGTATTATTAGTGCTAGTAAATTTCATGCAAAGTTCCTCAACTAATTCTTGAGATAATAAATGAAATTCCTGTTTTCCTCCTTGAAGGGGGAATTTTCAATTCCGTACTTCATTAAGCTTTATTTCAGGTCTTAAACGTGATTTTAAAAAATGGTGCCGTCGAGATGCATCTCGGCAGTCCTTACCTATTATTTATTGTCCTAAATATATTATTTTCATATTTTGAACCATTTACTGATCGCACAAAAAATAAACTATAGCGCAATTTCTGTCATCAATGGTTAATCACAGAACACGTGGACACAGTTCTAATTTTTTCTACCTTTTTAGATCCGACGAAAAAAGTTTTTGGCCATTATCATCGCTATTATTTAATAGGACCTTAGCCTCTCAAACCCTACATATAAATTAATTTGAATTGTGTGCGTGAAACCTATCGCCTATAGATATACGGTACCGAATTACGGTACTGATAATTGATAAATTTGCTACATAATCAGACGTTAAAACCTTCACTTGTGTCATAATCTCAATATGAATATTTTGTACCATTCCATTACGCCCATTATCTATCGAAATATAACTAGCGAAAGTTGCACTTGCACGTTGCATGATTGTGAATACCTATTTGTTTATTGAAAAAAACTAAATCTCAGTGACACCACGTAAAAATGAACTGTGTCAAAATTTTAATTGCAACAAAAAAAGTTTATAAAATATGATCTATAGATACGTTTTATGTGGTATATAAACATAAACATGCATAAAAAGTAGTTTTTTTTTATTCAGTGTAACTAAAATTAACAGGATTGACGTTTCAAGCAGATTTGAGGAACTGTCTGATCATGGTCAAAACATATGTCCAGAGCATCTAACTAACCTAATTACAATACGTTTCTTACAGTTTAAATTTGTCTGAAGATGATGAAATCATTTGTATTTTATTGTCCTTGTAATTATCTGCTTCTCCTATTACACAGCAGAAGAAGGAAAATAGAATAGAATATGGCTCAATTTTGAGTTGAGTATTTTTTTAATATTTTCGAAACTTTCTGCAACTTATAAGAGACCTTTCAGGTATGATATGATATAAGACAAAGTTTTTATATTATTATTTCTCTTCAAAATTGTTACACAACATTTTTTTTTAAATAAAAAATAAATAAAATATTCCTGAACTACTTCACGTTTTCTGTATTTTGGTGACATATTGAAATTTTGTACTTTGTTTTTACTTCCACATCCAGTGGAAGTATAGTAACGACAAAAAACTTTTTAAAAATTTTTATTGTTCAAATAGGCTTAAAATGTCATGAAACGTCGAGATTTTAAGTTTGAGCGAAAAAAAAATTTCTGTCTGTCGGTAACTTTTTTTGTGCGCACGTTTACTCTGGAACTGTTTAAGATATTGACTTGAAATTTGGTACACATATGTACTTTAACGAGATCTGGAATTAGATTATATTTTCATCTTGTTTCGTCGAAGGGTTGGGGGGTAAATTGGGGTAAATTTAGGGTAAATGGGTAAATCAAGCAGGTAAGACTCCATAAAATTGGCATTTAGTATATACAAGAGAAGCTAAGGTCTCAAAAAAATTTTTGGCATTATTAAAGGGGATGAAAAAAAAATGTGATTTAGTGTATGTACAAGAACCAGAAACCTCAAAATATTTTTTTGCTTCATCCACTCCCACTATCACCCCTCTATCACCACCTACACCCCACTACTGATGTGGGGTATTGTTTTATGGGTTTTTGAGGTAAGTAGAGGATTTCAAATATTATATTATTAAAGTTCCATGAACAATTATTTCCACATACAAGGTTTTTTCGTTGTGAGTGACTTGGATAAATAATCTGGATGTGGAAGTAGTGATTCCTTGGGCACCGGTTTTTCGTAATAGTCTCAGTAAATTATCTTAATAACATTTTATAGCAAAATTGATACATCACTTAATCCACCTAAAGTTAGTTCAATTCTAAGTGACGTATTAAGCATATTACAATTTTGATATTTTAAATATCTTCATATTTCTACGTGTTTAATCAGAATTATTAGTAACATTTTGCTCTGAAATTATTATAAAATAAGTTTATCTAAAAACGACAGTTTACACGCCTCTGGCGATCAAGCTGTACGGCCCAATTCCAATAGGAAGTAGCCTATTTTACATGCATATGTACAAATTTAAAATAAAAAATTTAAACATTTGTCAGGACAAAATAAATTAAATAATAAAAAATAAAATTAAATATAAAAAAAACTTTTTTAATAACAAGCTTTTATTATTTAGGTGTTCTAAAACGAAAAAAATTTTTAAACCGGATCCTTTCACCATTTCTTAGAATGCAACGTATGAGCGAATACACTATACGATCAAATTATAGTGTTAAAACTAAAAAATTTCGTCCGCCATCTTGGGGCGTCCGCCATATTGAATTTAGTGTGACGTCATTTTATTTTCTTATTCTTCTCAGCAAACCCTTTTATTTGATGCGCATATCATGGGGGTGCATAAATAATAACTCTTTGGGAGTCCACCATATTGGATTTAGAATGAAGTCACTTAGCTAACCATGCATTGTGATCCAAACTAAACGTGTATGCAAAATTTCAGCTCAATCGGTTGGGGATAACTGTTTTAAAATTGACTTGCAAGATTTGAACTAAACAAACAAACTAACATACAAACATTGCAAGTTAAATAAAAGCTTGTAATGAAAATTAGAGAGAACCTTATGCGTGTTTCGAACTCGTGACCCTTGGACAGTGGCGCAGCCAGAAAACTCATCTGGGGGGGGCCAATAGAACCGGCCTCCCAGAGATTGAGGAAAACTTTTCAGAAAATGGTTGAAAACGGATGTGTATAGATTCCTCTACTAGATAATATTGGCATTAATTACAAAATATTAATTTCAAGAGATAATTTGGATACTGCTTTTAGTCCTTTCAAATTAGTAAAAAAATTGCTGTTTTATGGAAAATTTTCCCACAGTTATGAGACCTGTAAGAAGTGAAGTATTTGGGTTGTCTAATCATCATTTCCACCCCCCCGCAGTTCTAAAAAAGAATGGTTTTTGAGAAATATATCAAGAGAGCAAACTTGTAGAGCATAAAATTTCCTATAAGTTTTGTCTCTACCATTTTTTTTTCGAATACCGCTTAGTTTCGCCGCTAGAGATAGAAAGAAATAAATACACATATGGACTTTTGTGCCTTTTTTAAATTTTGAGTCAAAATTATGCATTTTTATGAAAAATTACGTGAGATTAAAGCTGTAGAACATAAAAAATATATATATTTTTATGAAAAAAAAAAAAAAACTAGAAAACACCTAAGGATAGTGAATTTTATGTTCTACAACTTTGATCTCATGTAATTTTTCATAAAAATGCATAATTTTGGCTCAAAATCTAAAAAAAACGCAAAAGTCTATATGTATATTTATTTCTTTCGCGCCCTCTAGCGGCGAAACTAAGCGGAATTAGAAGAAAAAGTAGAGACAAAATTTATAGGAAATTTTATCCTCTACTACTTTGCTCTCTTGATATTTTTCACCAAAATGCATAGTTTTTCCTCAAAACAGAGAAAAAGACGAAAAAACGCTATAATTCATCTATATGTATATATTTCTTAAAACCACCCTTTTTCAGAACTGCGGGGGGTAAAAATCATGTTTAGACAACCCAAATACTTAACTGTTTACAGGTCTTATAACTGTGGGAAAATTTTCTTAAATATTTCCTAATTTGAAGGGACTATTTGTACTAATAGTGATTATGCTTCTTTAATTTTTGGTTCGTGGAAGACGGCTTGGGGGGGGCCCGGGCCCCATGCCCCCCCCCCCCCCTGGCTGCGCGCCTGCCCTTGGATTCCAAGTCAAAACTGTCAAAGTCAAAACAGATTTTATTCTTATTTCTAATACAACTATGTGCCTTTCCGGATCCCGGCCCAGGGCCAACCAAACAACCACATCGCACAATGCCGTGGCAAATGTATGGTTGGACGGGGCAGTTTCGGTTCAGCTTAACGATTAACGAGGGGGGGATTAACGCTCCTGTCTGTTATAAACAAACCTAAGAAGTAAAAATAAAGCTAAAATTTTCTCCGCGCAGGGACTTAGAACTAATTAATATAACACTAAAAAAAAACACACACTTGCCAATAACACTCGATTTTAGCTGTTGACTCGAGTAAAAAGCTAAATGAAAAAACCGGTCTCTTGTCTCCAGGGAGATGTGGCGGTGAAAGAAAAGATTATCGTTAAAAATGTTTCGACATTTCGAGAATTTCTTGACCTAAACGGAATTTGGAAGAGGACAAAAAACAACAAAAAACAGGAAATTAGGATTGGTTTGCAACCATAAATTTTTCCACTTGGCTCAATATTATCTAGGAAATGACAAGCTATTTTTGATGAAAAAATGTGACGGTAGTTTACTGATCATAGTTCATTATTTTATTTAACTGTTACTATTAGTGCCTGGTTTTTGATAAACTACCTGGCCGTTTCATCAAAGGCACGATACTAGCAGCTTGTATAAAAATGTTCATGATAAAGGGTGTAATAGGTTTGTTTTGGTTTTGAGAAATAACAGTCCTCGGATGTTAGGAACATGCGCAGTTAGTAAAACAGCTTGCGCAGTTACTAAAACAGAACACGTTTTACTAACTGCGCATGACATCCGAGGACTGTTATTTTTCAAAACCAACACAAACCTAATATCACGCAGCCGGATCTCGGACTAAATCGGATGTTCGATGGCGTACAGTTTCTTACAGTCATCGCTCGGACTATTAACTTCTCATATACCCTGGTGGTGATTTTGTGAAGAAATGAGACACAAATTAATTACTTACTGGCCAAGGCGCTCAAAAATAATAAGACACTGTCTAATATAATATAGTACATAAGACGTTAAAGTCTGATATTAGTCATCCCTGTTAAGGAAAAGCAATTTCATGAAATGGTTTGTATCAAGCAACAAAATATTTACCAAATAAAGCGTGATTAATTTATTAGATAGAATATATATGTAAGACAAATCCACGTCGAGTTTCTATTGTTAATAAAAAGAGATGACTTACACATATATCTGGACAACTTTTATATCTAAGCCATTGTTTCTTTACTTTATGTGGCTGGGATATTTATTTGCTCATTCCGGCCAACGCATTAGCTACATTATATTTCTGTAATGTATCCCGGAGAGCCTTGGCCACCATAGGCGTCCAGAATTACTTTTGTCGTTTATGACTCCTAAATGAACATATGTCTTTTGAGAATAACAATGGTTTTAGTACCTGCGTCGTAATATTAGTCTAAGGGTTTGTGCCTGGTGAAAGATTTGTTCAAAATGTTTTATACGGGGTTTATATTTTAAAACGAATGTAAAATTCCCTAACCCTCCCAAGTTTTCCATGAGATGTAACTCTTGGTTTCCGGAATATTTTTAATTAACAGATTGTTAATGTTAACTAAACTTTTCTTAGTAGCCTATAAACAACAAAACACATAACTGCGGAACATGGCATATCAAATAAAAAGACGTCACTTCGTTGATCCATCGAGGCATATATTTATTACCTCTTAGCGTCTATGCACATAAAGGCGCAAAAAAAATATGCGCATTATCTTTACTCGTCGGTACCACTGTTTGTTTCGCCTAGGATAACCTCAATTATAAAGACAGTAAGTGGAAACAACTATTAATAATAAATGTTAATAATATTACATCGTTGTATCCGACAATAGATAACACAGGACTGCCAATAAAGGGGTCATGAATGTTGTTGTGTAGCTGAGAGTCAAGTAATTTTTCGCGCTGAATCCGAATCTGGGCTCAGAATTAGCCAATCACGTCAGGATTTTGAAATATTTGAGGTTAAGTACTTAAAAATGGCTTTTTTGCAAATATTTAGGTTATGTATACGTCTCAAAAAAGTTTTCAGTTTATTTTTAATAAACAATCATTTACTACCATCTTTCATCTTTAAAATGAGCTATCAGGTTTCCTCGCAAAGTTATAGCCATTTTAAGGTGACATGAATTTGAAACCATGATCCCCTACAACCCAACAATTTTAACCAAACGGCTCTAAACGAATCAAGATTTAACACAACAGAAGGAATAACCAAACAATCTTAAACAAAGACTCTAAACGAATCAAATTTAACACAACATACGGGAAAACGCAACAATCTTAACCAATGAATCAAAGGACAAATTGTAATATTTTCGATTACAAAATATATATCTTTGAGGCAATAACCAACGCATCCTCAAAGTGTATCGAGACCAAACCCTTAAGAGGGTGAAAACTATCCTTATACAATACCAAACTACCTAGCTTTCACCCCAAAAGGAATCGCAGAAAAATTTAACCAGAGCTATCGAACGCCAAAATTCTAACATCAGAATACTTAAAAAGTCTTTAACACAAAGCCCGAAACACGAAAAAACTCAAAACCCTAACCATAATCTCAAAAGCATAAACCACACTTTCAAAATTCAAATCCCTAAAACCTGAACCCGGAATCTTATGAAATTTCTGGTTTTCCGAAGACCTTGTATCAGAAAGCCTTTTATGATGAGCATTAGGATTATCACGTTGAAGAGACCAGCAATAGTCAGCTAGCATCGAAGTAGACCATTTTTCTTGATATCTTTTTTCCATCTCTTTGATGTCCTGATAGAAACGTTGCCCTTGCTCTTCGATAACATCGCCTAGATTTTCTGGAAATCAATCTAAGTGGGAATGCAAATAATGCAATTTTATGCTCATATTACAACCTAACGCCTTGAAGTTTTGTAGCATATTTTCTACTAATTTCTTATAATTATTAGTTTTATTATCGCCTGAAAACTCCTTAGCTACTTTTTTGAAGCTCATCCAGACTTCTTTTTTAATGGGAGTCATAACATTTTCAAACTCTGTCGTTTTCATCAATTCTCGAATCTGTGGTCCAACAAACGCTCCTTCTTTTAATTTTGCGTCACTTAAGGCAGGGAACTTATGTGTTAAGGATCTTTTCTTTCTGCTGCATGCTTTCCCTTCTGTTTTGTTAAATCTTGATTCGCTTGTAGTCGTTTGGTTAAGATTGTTGAGTTGTAAGGAAACATCGTAGATGATCATTCGAAAGCTTATTTTAAAAAGAAAGGATGGTACTAAATGATGTATTTATTAGAAATAAGCTGAAAAAAAAATTTTGAGTCCTATACATAACCTCAAAAGTAGACAAAAGAGCCATTTCTTAAGTACTTAACCTCGAATATTTCGTCCGTTGTGGACCAATTCTGCGGTCAGATTCGGATTCAGCGTGAAAAATTACTTCGGTAATGAGCCCTATCTGCCCAAAAACAAAACCTCGCAGACCTGTGTAATGAATGGTATATGTAACATTTTTTTTATTGACACTTCCACAAAAATATTGAAAATCTCGGACTCTTTCAACTATTTTCGACTTTGAATAGAAATTTTAAAATTCATTTTCGTTTTTGTATAACCTTTAGTTGTTGATTTCGAGACCGTATTAAAATTTCAAAATCACTTTTATTCAGCATGATTTTTTACAATTTTAAAAAAATTCTGGGTGCACTTTTGACCAGGGTTGTCCAGCCAGGTAGTTAATTTTTAATGCATGAAAAAATTATTCTCGTTCTACAAAATTTCAGCGGGTATAAAATATTTTGAACAAATCTTTCACCAGCTCACCGGCTATAGATCTTTTAAAAGTAACAATGGCTTTAGTACCTGAGTTGGGATAGCTTTCAGAATAGACAAAAATGTAAATACAATAGCTGATAAAATCCAGTGTGAAAAGTTAAAGTCGTCAGATCAGTCAATGCCCATTTCTCATCATATGGAGGAGGACTTATTCACTATAAAGCCACTGTGGTATCTCGTGCAATATTAATAACGCTGGAGCAAGTGAACCAGTAAATCTGATGATTACGGAAATTGTTCACTGAAACTGACATTCGCAGTTGATAGTCTGATGTACGATATTTTTACAGGGTCGTTCGACGGGTGTTAATTCTCAAACAAATTACATCGACAAAATGCAGCACTATTAAGGCGCCATGTTTCTACAAACGATAGTAGAATTTATGTTATAAAAAAGCATAATTTACCTTGGAATACGTGAATCCGAGGGGGCAACCGCTGGCGAAATTTTGTACACCTAATACCTATTCTAGAAAAATACCCTTTATTTCCCCTTTAATTCCTTGTAATTCCCCTAATTCCTCAAATACCTTTATTTCCTCCTAATACCTTAATATTTTCTAGATTATCTCGGGAGCGGTGCACTTTTTGATAAAAATACCTATATACAAAATTGTTCCTTATAAAATTCTCTAACAAAAACGTCTTTACACTTTTTCCCTAAAATTAATAGTACCGTGGGAAATAAGGCGCACACATAAGGGTTGGTTTCGGTCAACACAATAAATTGTAATCTTTACTATAATCTACTTTAAAGTTCAGTACTTAACGCTAAAGCAGTAGCTACTAAAGTCCGCCTAAAATTATAATAAATTTCTCTCACCCCTATAAAATAACGCGATTTTTGATGAAGTGAGAATATTGTATACCGGGTCGCTCAGCCGATAGGGACACTGTTGTAACTTTTGAATGGGATATTGGATTTTTTTTCAAATTTGGTGTAGTGATATGGGATATAATTTCCAATTATATAATGTAAAGAACCAAAATGGCCGACTTCCGGTTTCGATTTTACCCGAAAGTGGGTTTAAAATACCCGGTTTTTGCGTAAAATCCCGCATATTGGCAGCCCTGAACAGTAACAGCGTTTACAGCAAGCTCTAAAATAATGCAGTTACCTTGGGTCGTCTGAGATGTAATGGGAGAAATTGAAATTTTTTACATTGTGGTGGTGTATAGATATTTATACTTTTTTCGCGTAAAGACAACTTTGGAAATAGCCATACGGATATTCAGCGAATTATACGACCTGCGCTGATTACATTTGCCTCATTACCAAAGTACTATTAATTTTAGGAAAAAAGTTTAGAGAAGTTTTTTATAGAGAATTTTATAAGGAATAATTCTGTATATAGGTTTTCTTATGGAAAAAATGCACCGTTCCAGAAATAATCTAGAAAACCTCAAAATGGGGGTGGAAACGACGTCCTCTAGGGGATGAAGCACACAATTTTTGAAACTTTATGAATTTTGTCCAATATATTACAATTTTAACTGTTATATTACTGAAGTATTACAAGACATCGTGCAAAGTTTTAATAATGAAAAAGCTAGTCATGGAGAAATTCTAGACGTAGGACAGCGATTTGTTCTAGCTTTATACAACTCTACCTCCGCAGAAAAAAGTCTAGATGTGTACAGATTCATACTTTTAACAAACTTGTTGGTAAAGCGAACAATACTGTAATATTATCAAAACTACCAACAACTTCTGCTGCTGCTTGGAAACACTTAAATCGCGTTTTTTACCAAATCAAACATGGAAAAACGTTGCGCTAGAAGCTACTGATTGGGGATGGAAAAAAGTTGGCGGTATATTAACTCGAACTATGACAACAAAAGAACCGGCTCCCGAATCTGTTATAACACTAATTTCTTGGTCATGCAAATTAAGGTGCGAAAATAGGTGCAGTTGCAGAAGAGCAGGCTTACGTTGCCCCACAATGTGTTACCATTACCACGGACAAGCATGCATGAATGTCGAGTCTATGGAAGACGATGAAGATTAATTAACGTAGGTAACCTTTTGATAATTAGTGGATTCGGCCTACAGGGGACACCACACGCCAAGTACTTTACCTCTAGGGTGGCGTGGAAACAAGTACACTATACAATATTCTCGCTTCTTTAAAAATCGCGTTATTTTATAGAGGTGAGAGGATGAAAGTGGTACATTTATTATAATTTTAGGTGGAGTTTAGTAGCTACTGCTTTAGCGTTAAGCATTGAACTTTAAAGTAGATCATAGTAAAGATTACAATTTATTGTGTTGACCGGAACCAACCCTTATGTGTGAGCCTTATTTCCCAGGGTACTATTAATTTTAGGAAAAAAAGTGTAGAGACGTTTTTTATACAGAATTTTACAAGGAATAATTGATCAAAAAGTGATCCGTTCCCGAGATAATCTCAAAATGGGGGGTGGAAACGGCGTCCTTGGGGATGAAGCACACTATTTAGGGGCGGGAACTTTTCGGTTTAGTAATTCTTATGCTATCCTTAACATTTCTACCGATTTTCAAAACTTTATGAATTTTGTCCGATATAAATCGTTATATTACTGAACTAGAAGTCCATAGTATCATCGGTAGTTTAATTAAATTAAATATTTTTTTCTTTACTAGATATTTTTAGCGCTAATCTCGGTGCTAATGTTTTTACAACTCTGACGTCCTTTATATAAGAATTGGTATGTAATTCTTCAAGATAAACATTCTATTTCAATATTTTTACGCTCTAATTCCCTCCTAATACCTTTTATTTCCTCTTAATTCCCTTCTAATACCTCGTAATAATATTTATTTCCTCCAAATTCCCCTGTAATTCCCTTAATACCTAATAATTCCTTCCGAAATACCTTCAATTCCTTCCTAATTCCTCCGATTTGTACACTATTTCCCCTCAGCGGTTGCCCCCTCGCGTGAATCTTTAATAGTGTCTGCATGTTGAAAGGCTACATTAAAAATATATGAGTTGTTGATGCGCGTTCAGCAATGTTCTTCTTAGCACCTAGCCGCGGAAATTTGGAGCACCGATGTTAGATGGTGTAGTGCTGCTGCATACTATCTACATTCATTTTATTTTTATTTAGCACCACACGCATTTGTGTAAGCCCGTTCATTGTCCAGAACAGTTTTTATTAACAGTTTAATGTATTGTAAATGACGGGGCTGGAGCTAGAACATGATAGACAGTGCGACCAGCATGTACGACACTCAATACGCCTTCCCCACTGAGCTACCGTGCCCGTTAATTCTATATGAAGAAATTCGTAGTTTAAGTGATAAATTGGACAAAGCCTCTCCAAAATTAATCGTCGCCCAAGCTGGTGGGAAAAAGTCAGAAATATTTTAAATATCTAAAACAGTTGTATTTTCAATTTGTAAAAGAGCTCTCTGTGTTCGTCACATATCTTTCTTATACCTGATTTCTTAATTGTTTTTATATATGAATCCAGTATCCACTTTTTCTCTATGGTTAAATATTGGAGATAAATACTAAAATACGAAGCAACTTAATTGAAGCAATTATGGTTAAATTTGAGTGAAAAATAAACGAATATGAAGAATATCTTGCAAAAATATTGGGGAATAAATAATAAAATACTCTCAGTGAAAATATTGTTGATTAAAAAGATGTTTTGTTGATTCAATGAAATATTTTGTTAAAACTCTGTTAACAAACCGTTTGTTGAATCAATCAAAACATGTTACAACGTACCAATTTTTTTTTTCCGTTCAAATCGTATTGCTAAAACAGCAGTGTTCGGTTAAATCTACAAAAGTTTGTAAAAATTGTGTTACTCCAATCAATGTACTTTGTTAAATCGACAAAATTTTGTAAAATGCAAAGTTGGCCTGATTTAAATCATTTGATTTAAATCACGATGTAAATGAGGTAATTTTTTGTATTAAAATCAAAAATTATTTCAAACTCGAATATTTTTTAAAACCTTACTTCCATATTCAGATTTCCTATTCAAGTTCCGTAACACCACACTCAATTATCAAATTGTGGTACAATAATGCCCGCTTATAGCGAACGTTAAGGGGCCTGCACAGAATGCTCTCAACGTCCCGCTTTTTATGATAAACTGTATATCCTGCATTGTATTTTGCATGATATATCAATATTATTCATTCACTTCACGAATAGTATTTAAGCTCTTTATAAAGGCGTCTACCAGTACCCTAGCAGAGGCAAAGTGTGACACGCCCCTTAATGTACATCATTGCTTGCTTCACTCTCGCTTACTCTTATTGCCGTTCCAAATCGAACACTTTCTGATACTGTATATCTGATACATTATATACAGGATGTTCCTTAATGACGTGCTAATATTACAGGTCATTCTATGAAGAAAAGTTCATATTTTCATATGTTCGTAAGGGCTTAAATATTTTGCTACAGGGTGTTGATTTTTTTAATCGTTATTTTTATATCAGAAAGTACTTTTAGTACACATAAATTAGCAAAAATAGAAGAAAAAATTATAATAAGCTGATATTTTCTGAATCGACAGTTGATAAGGGTAGGAATACAGGAACAAAAAGTTCCCATCCCTAACTGGTGAGCTTCATTCACCCTTATAATGACACCGTGCTGGTTTTTCAATAATATTTTGGAAATGTGATGTTCTACGACAAAACTAGTGGTACTGAAAAATATTGAGAATTACATTTTCTATAAAACATGTAGATTATTAAGGGTGTTTACGTCAACCAACGGCAAACACGGGGGTAGGTAACAAAAAAATGTAGAATAGGTTTTGCATTTTTCCAGTGGACCATCGAAACCCGAAAAAAACGTCGGATGGAAATGAAAGTCGTATCTATCGACTCAAGAGCGAATTTAGAAAATTCCATCCGTCGGTCAGTGGGTCTGTCCCGCTCAGCCCCCCCCCTAATCCATTTTCAGATTTCGATGAAGTTTGGGTGGTTGATAGATAGATAGCCTTTAGAAAACCTTAACGCTGGAAACTCGGCTCCGTTCGGAAACCGAAAGTACCCGATATAGACGTTTCAAGTTTTTCGGGAAAAATTGAATAACTCGGTAACGAGCAGTCGGATCAAGATATTTCAAAAAAGAGATGGTGCCGCTGGCAACGATCTACAGATAAGTATACTGGAGACTATGTCGAGAAACAAATGGAAATTGAATTTTTTTGCAAAAACTGGTTTTCTCGAAATCGGGCTAGGAAGCAAAATAACTGTCCAGGATATTGATCGATGTCGATGAGACTTGATGGGATCAAAGGTACACACACGGCCACAAATGAAGCCTATTGCTGGCGGCCCGAATCCGTTGACCGCAAGTATTTTTTCCAAGGCCGAGTATGATTTTGCAAAGAAATTGATAACTCCCGAACCGAAGGTCCGATTTTGATTTTCAAAAATGGCCATTGTAGGGCTCGATTAAGTCTATTAGGTGACGTTTGTAAGAAATTTGATAAAATAAAAGCTAATCTACAAATCCTGGAAAACTCGATTTTTTCGATAAATTCTACAAACACCGAAAAGTTTCCTAATAAAAATCGAAAATTAAGTATTCCGTCGATCAATCTCTATAACCAGTATAAGGCACGGACCTTTTTGGACAAAAAATCTGAAATAGTGTTTTTTCGAAAAATTAAAAATAAACGAGTTATTTACAAAGATGCATGACCATCATATAACTGATGCCCTTTTTGTATTTCAAAATGTAGTTAGCCTTTACTTTAGTCAATGCAAAAAGAAAAAAAAAAGAAAAATGAAACATGTCAAAATGTACTGAGTCATCCTACGACCCTCTGCTGAAAAGGTACTGAATCACTCCAGCAAGGATAAAATGCATATCAAAATGTAGTTTTTTCTTTAGCCGCACCCACTCATAGGCACGTCAAAACAATCTCCCTCTTTCTTTAGCGTGTTTATGAATAAGGTGATTAGGATTGTGGGGTGGAAACTTTTTTGATATGTATTCTTACACCCAATAGCTAACTATTATAGACATTTCAGCTTATTATAATTTTTTTCTTCTATTTCACATAAATTTGCCTAATTTCCGTGTACTAAGGAATCAAATGTGGTACATTCACCATCGAGTTTCTATTCATTTCAGTGTAATTGTTTGCGACCATTTAGATGTGGTTTATCCTAATCGTTGGATAGGTCGCAGAGGACCTCAGCAATGGCCAACAAGATCCGCCGATCTCAATAGTTTGGATTTTTTTTTTGTTTTAAAACCCTGGTGTAAAAAACTTCCATTACCATTTTAGTAAATTTAAGAGAACGAATAGTTGCCTTGTGTAAAACAATACGAAATACGCCGGAAATATTTGAACGAGTACGCAATTCGACGCGAAGATGGTCGAAAGCAGTCCTATTAAGTGAAAGCCATTTGGCCATTTCCAATAATTTTTATAAAACAAGATTTATCATTATCAATGTTAATAATAATTAGTTTCAATTTGAATTTAATTGTTTTAATCAAGAACTGTGCGTGCGTCTGTAGAGAAAAACCCCATTTTCATGTAGAATTGACCAGGTTGATCAGAAAAAATATCCACATGGAAAAATGTCGGTGGCGTACCACTTTTTTGGGAAATAATATCAGAGGACATGTTTGCAGGGACGCCAGTGGTGGAGCGATAAAATAACTTTTATAACTAAAATATGTGGTTCTATATACTATTAACATATATCAAAATTGAAAATAATATCCAAAGTAGTTTCTGAGATATTAAAAAATAACGATTAAAAAAATATTAAACCGTTGCGGACATATGTTCACACGAACTTTTCCTCATAAAATGACATAAGAAATCCCAACCTGAAATAAAAAAAATAAATAAATAAATAAAAAATAAATATTAGCACATCATTAAGGAACACCCTGTTGTATATATTTAATCTACCAATAACGAAATTGTTGTGAGGCCATACCATTACAAATTAATAAAAACCGACTTCACCACCACATGTGTCACTTTCGAACTAGCAAGAGATTTGTTACATTGTTCTTCGTTCGCTTCCTTCGCTATTATTTGTATTTTTGCATTTTTCTACGCGCAAACAATGTGCATTTATTACGAGGCTAAATAATGAATAATTACTCATATGTACACATCGTGTAAATAATGTATCACTTCATTATAAAAGTAAAAATGTATTGTTTCCTTTAGCAGTCAATATTATAGTAGTTATCATAGAACATTTTTACCATAAAAGCAGAATGTTGACAATCTTGAGCACTTCAGTGTTCTCTGACATCTTTTTGTTCCATAATTTGCCTTTCTCTCGACATCAAAATTTTACATGTTTACTGTTTTTTTTGAGGATCATTATGACAATAAAAACTGCTCAATAAGTTTCTGTTTTTCTGATACAACCTGATATATAATGTATTCATTCTTTTCATCACGAATGTACTTTTTACTACAGGAGGAAGCAGTTGCATTGTTTGTTTCGTTTTTTAAAAAGTAGAAGGAGCCATAATAAATTATGCAATTTTTTTATTAACGACGCCTATGCTATGTAGTCCATTGTTCTGCTTTGCGATCTTATCTGTACTATCTCTTCATGTATCTCTTGTACGGTAAGTGAACTACAATTCTTTGCGAATCCTCAGATTGCTTCTCAAGGGTATCGACGTTCACGATATAAATATTGTGATGTTATTGTGTACACAGTACACATTTGTTAAAGTTCTTGATCAATACACTTATTCCACTTCTGTTCGTGTTGAACAAAACTATTGATTTTATGTTTTCTGTCATTAATTTTCAATCAAGCCATAAATCATTTAGGTACTTGGAGGTTCTGGACTACCTGACACTGATTGTTATCCAAGAATATCAAACATTAAATATGAGAAAACAACATTCACATATCTATAAATGAAGAATCGTACTTTGCATTTAAAAGCAGTCTGTCTACATTAAGATACCATTAAAAATTACAAGCGAATAAAAAAAAAATCGTTGATAAGACCAAAAGCGCACGCCTCGCAAGTTGCTTTACCTATAATAGGCGATTTCCACTTTCCACAAAAAAAAATTAGTTCAACAAGTGCGCAAAGTGATACTTTTTACGAATGGGAATTTTAATAATCCCATGAATGAAAAATGGAATACCATACTCTAGTAGAAAAAATAATCTTTTTGTTTTCTAATTTCCATTTGACAATTATGAAAAACATAAATTTTTGTTAAGAAAATAACATTTTAACCAGAGGGTGTGCCTCCATACGTTATCTTTCTTTCTCATCAATATACTTGTGGTCTATTTCGAAAAATAAAAATTTTTCCAGTTTGCTATATTTAGCCCCGCAAATTCTCACATTTCATTGACATAGCCTTAAAACAAAATTCATATTTACTTACTAAAATTGCACGTTCATACTAACACATCTGCAGTGATAACGCAGAAACCGAACGCTGGCGCGCGCTTATCGAGAATAGACCACACACCAGGCGGGGTATGTAATACAACATTAATATTTGTTTTGTAATGAGTGGGAGCTTTAAATGACAAAGCGGACCAGTGCTTTCAGGATTTAAACTAGGGTTGCCATCTCTCCTTAATTCAGAAGGACTGTCTCGAGAATTTTACTTCTTTGACCAATTATGTTCTCGTCATTACTGCATAGTAGAGAAGGGCACGTTAATTAGAAAGACATACTTACATTTTCAATTTATTATTCGTCATTCTTTTAAGCATTCCAGCATCTGTGGAGTCTTGCCAGAGCATTTTTAATAACTGGAATTAAATGCTGTGAAAGTCTTTGTTCCGTTGAATAAATTAAAGAATTATTAATTTATTTCAATTTTGACGTGATAAATATGTAAGTATTAAGAATGATCTAAAAAATACCAATAAATTAATTTCTCAAATATCACAAATCTTTGCAATGAGAAAACAATAACACAGTAATTCATAGAGGTAAAGGTTTATTACATAAACTAATAGAACATACATAAAAGAAGTAATAAATTAAATACAATAAGAAGTAATTAATGATGCTAATTTTATACCAAAGGAGATAAAAACCATTAAGGTTTGGGGGTTAAATAAAACGGTCATATATTTAAGTATTACAGAATATATAAAAAGAAGAAACAATCGGCATTATATTTTATCAGTACTTCTAATATTTTTTATTACTGTGCCTGAGTACCAAAATTAAAAAAAAAATTCCTATTTTATGTTTTTATTTTTTGCTTAAGATAAAGGATATTATTATAACATTTCAATCTAAGTCAAATGTCTTATTGTTATTATTTATTAAGTAATACAATATATATTCAAATTGCACTATTGCATATTGTAGTACCTATTTTAAATACTTACTTGTATCATTCTAATTCCTCTATTCTTATTGTCTGAAATTTTATATTTCAAAATATTATTCTTATTAAATAAATATTATTTTTTAAGTTGGAAATTACTAACATTACAGTCTGTAAAATATAAAAATGCACAATTTTTCAGATCGAAGATAATGTATCAAATAAGAAAATTAAATTCACATAATTTATAAAAATTGAATGACCATCATTTAGTATTTAGTATTCTCTTTAAATTTCAAAATTTGCAAAATTAAAATGTACTAGGTTAATCATTTAATGAACCTGGATAATACACGTTACTAAAAGTACGGACCTAGATTTAAAACAAAATAATGCAATTTTTTAAAACAAAACTCTTAAATTTACTTTCACTATTATCGTTCTGACTCAAATACTCACTTTGTATTGTTGAAAAACATAAATTTATTCTATGGTTTTGCACAATATATTTTTATGATGGTGTCCAAAAGTTTTATTAAGTATACATTTGTTATTACTGATAAATTTTTCCGACCCTGAAAGTTTTAAAACACAATGCTGTTATGGTTAAACCTGTGTGCCAAATTATAAGTATTTGTTATAAAACGGTTAAAAAATTTTGGTGAGTCAATGATTTGTCAAAAATTAGAAAATCCCCTGTATATCAGTAACGGTGGATTTCGGGACGTACATATGGGGATGTCCTCCTATCTCCCATTTCGCTGTGTACTATTACTAGGAACATCCTGTATAATGAATTATAATGAATACTATCGGAATCATTTACTTTTCATGACTTATTTGAGTAATATTACCACTTAAGTCGCAAATATTGTCAGACTGAAAATTCTAAACATTGACGTTCTATTTAGTATGTGTTAAGAGTGGCGGTGCCGTGCTTAAGAAAATGATTTCGTAATTCGACAATTTTTCCTAAACCAATTCAAAGAAATTTGTGATAGGCTGTTAAAGACAACTTTACAGAATGGTACTAGTCTATTGAAAAGTCAACAAATTTTTTGTTTCGATTTTCGGAGAAAAAAAAAAAATTCTTTTCTTTAGTTTCCAATAGCCTAGTACCATTCTATAAAGTTGTCTCTAAAAACCGTCCTTTTTTTTTTTTAAATCGGTTCAGGGATGTAGGAGAAATTATCGAATTACCTTCACGGCACCGTCCACCTTAACGAAGTAATAAACGAGTCTAAGTTGCAGTCGGGCGTGGCCGACTGCGAATACCCATTTGATTAATATGTTGCCCGAACACGTCACAATTCACTTTTACGTGGAGCCACTGAGATTAAGTAAACAGCAATATATTTCTTGTTTCTATTATAAAAGTAGATACTCCCAGTCAGCAACACGCGATCGCAACTTTCGTTTATTTCACAATAGACTTATTAGTATCGTAACATTTTACTCTAAAATGATAATTGTTTATATAAAATACAACCGTTTACACGCCTCTGGCGATGACCTCTGTAAATCCAATTTCACTAGAGGGTATTCTACCATGCTATGTACAGATAAAGATGTTGCTAATTTGAAATGAAACTTTTTAAGTCTTACAGAAGTTATCGTGTTTAATAGGTATTCGCAAGGATTTTTTTTTATTTGTTTGTCGGATTATAACCTAACCTAACCAATTTGATTAAATCAAATATTCGCAATAAAATAATACATTTAAGTTCTTTGCCATGCTAGAATTTCAGCATGTGTATCTCATTAATTTAGAAAAAACAATTATGGCATCATCAAGCAGTCAGTAGATGATACAACATTTTAAACGTTGACATAATTTCGAGATGAGCGAAGTTGGATGTCTAATAACAAACATATCAAGGCAGAGCTGAACTGGAAACCAATCTGGTACCGGGCAACTTCTATGAATAGCCCCCGCCCATTTTTCATATCAGCACGATACAAAAGATTTTCATTTTCTTATTTGCCCGTTTGCCCTCCTGTCCTACGAAGGCGTAGAAGGGCCACACGAAAAAAAAATTTTTCTTAAGTCAAAATTCTGACTTTTATCTTAAAATTCTGACTTTTATCTCAGAATGCTGACTTTTATCTCAGAATTCTGACTTTTATCTCAAAATTCTGACTTTTACCTCAGAATTCTGACTTAAAACTTAGAATTCTGACTTTTATCTCAGAATTTTGACTTAAAACACACTTGATAACAGCACTGATAAAAATGGATTCTGGAGGGGGCTGGAACCTTCTCAGTTCATCAACCACAACTTTTAGGCAACCCGAAGAATACAATTGCATCAAACCAATAGGAATGTTTCGATACCACAAAGCTATCGATATTTGCATTGCTACCGGCAACGAAAGAAATTTATCGATATCAATATTGCCCAGTATCGTATCGGAGGAAAAGTATCGATCCCATCAATTGTTTTTTCTACCAGATGACCACCCTGTATATTTTTCTTATTAAAATTATCAAAGATTTACCTGACAATAGTAGCAACTACATATCATAATATCATTTTCCTCTGTTCTTATTTTTTAAAGTGACCGCCCTATATATTTCAAGACAAGTAGTCAGGTTTTCCCTTAATAATTATGTCAACTGCACTCTAAATATTATTTCCACAATAGTTTCTTAATTATCTTTTATAATATATATTTTTCTGTATATATTTCATATTTTTCCTCCTTGAGAGTTGTGTTAACTACATATGCGATATGTTATCGTCCTCCTTCAGATTTTTTCATATCTCTTTTAGATTGACCACCCTTCTTTAAATATTTTTTTTTGGCAGTTCTGTTCTCTCCATGCAAAGTATTATTGTCCCCCATCACATTTTTTCACCACTTCATCCTGTGTATTTTATTCATATTTTTCCTTTGACGGTTGTGTTAATAACATGTGAAATATTATTCCGTCACATGTTTTCATTATTTTTTATGATGACACCCTGTATATTTTCATTTTTCTCCTTGACAGTTGCGTTAACTTCATGTAAAATATTATTGTCCTCCATTATATTTTTTCGTTACTTATTTAAGGTGACCACCCTGTATATTTTTCTCATATTTTTCTTTTGACTGTTGTGTTAATAACGACATGCGAAATATTATTACCCTCCATCATATTTTTTCCATTTTTTTTTATAGAGCGACCACCCTGTATATTTTTCATATTTTTCCTCCTTGTAAGTTGTGTTAACTACATGCCTAACATTACTGTCTTCTCTCACATTTTTTTCTTTAGTTATTTTTCTTAGAAGTTCACCCTGTATATTTGTAATGGAAATATATCCTGGTCAACCTAAAAAAAATATGAAAAAATCTGAAGGAGGACGATAACATATCGCATATGTAATTAATTCAACTGTCAAGGAGGAAAAATCTGAAAAATATACCATATGGTCATTCTAAAAGATAATTAAGAAGCTATTGTGGAAATAATATTTAGACTGCAGATGACATAATTATCAAGGGAAAATCTGACTACTTGTGTTGAAACATAATAGGGTGGTCACTTTAAAAAGTAAGAACAGTGGAAAATGATATTTATGATGATTTGCTACCATTGTCAGGTAAAACTCTGATATAACTTTAATAAGAAAAATATACAGGGTGGTCATCTGATAGAAAAAACAATTGGTGGGATCGATACTGGGAAATATTGATATCAATAAGTTTCTTTCGTTGCCGGTAGCAATGCAAATATCGATAGCTTTGTGGTATCGAACCATTCCTATTCGTTTGATGCAATTGTATTCTTTGGGTTGCCTAAAAGTTGTGGTTGATAAACTGAAGGTTCCAGCCCCCTCCAGAATCTATTTTTATCAGTGCTGTTATCAAGTGTGTTTTAAATCAGAATTCTGAGATAAAAGTCAGAATTTTGAGATAAAAGTCAGAATTCTGAGTTTAAAGTCAGTATTCTGAGTTTTAAGTCAGAATTCTGAGATAAAAGTCAGAATTTTGAGATAAAAGTCAGAATTCTGAGACAAAAGTCAGAATTCTGAGTTTTAAGTCAGAATTCTGAGATAAAAGTCAGAATTCTGACTTAAGAAAAAAAATTTTTCATGTGGCCCTTCTACGCCTTCGTACTGTCCTGCCTGAGCCTGTATCAAGGAATATTTTTGAGGCATGAAATGTTCTGTACATAACTGAATTAATGAAAGCATTCAAAAATAGTAGGTTTCAATTCTTTTTTCGAGCATACCAATGCAGCTAGGAAGTCAAAGACTTAACTACATACAACATCCTGTACATCGAATATGCCTATTCTCAAAATTGACCCAATATCATTTGTCACTTAACTTGGCAGGATTAAGAACCACTCCTACTATGCTGACCAAGTAAAATTGTTGTCTAAATTAATTTGTCAGTGAACAGCTGTACTAAAGTGACAACTGTTCAGCAATTATCAGTTATCCTCCGTTACTTGCAATGTTCTAATCGATTTGCTGAGTAAAGTTTAGATGAGAACATCCAGATGGATCTTCGATTCGCCAAGTTAAACCGCATATAAGCTAGAGTTTCCGAACTCACTTTGCCAATTACTAAACTGAAGCTGATACTTTAAAGTGGCCTTGTCATTTTTATTGTACTCTTCGCAAATACAAAAACGAAGAGTATATTGCAGTTGATCGGCACATTTCTAAAACCGTAAATATCGCTCGTAGAGAAAAAAACTTTCATATCATTGTGTTAGTGAACGAATTCTGAACAACTTTCAAAATGTCCGTCTGTATGTCCGTCCGTCATGTTTCTTGTCAGCACGATAACTTAAGAAAGAAAAGTTGGCCGTATTGAAATATGGACATTACATTAGCGTTAGTTGGAGAAAGAATTCTATGTTTATGAACAAAATTGATGAATTAATAAAAAAGAAATTTCCCCGTGTGGTCCAGTCATATCTATCCCTGATGTTTATTTATACACTCGCCATTTGCCTTTTTATTTCAATTATTTTAATTATCATTTTACATGTTATAGTTTTAATTAATATTTATGTTGCCCTGTGATCTGAAGATACTACATTATTTTTCAGTTATATTTTAACTTTACGTGGTCTCTCCCCATCCAGTTCTTCAATCTCCACGATTATTGATGCACTGAATGTTTGACTGGCTCTATTAGTGTTTGATTTTGACTATGAATCCAAGTGCCAGGTTAGAAACGCACATAGGTTGAATGTAGTTTTTTTTACTTTATTTTATACTGACAAGTGTGTCACCAACTAAGTTGATATCATAAAATGAAAAATGTCTAAAATTTACATTAATTACAAAAAACTGCGTATCCTATAGAATATGCAACAATTATATAGTGATATAGTAGCTCGAATTGTGCCTATTTTTAAGAAAGGTGACTCAAATACCCCGGATAACTATCGACTAATTCCGATTACACCTGTGTTTGGCAAGATAATTGAAATTGTTGTAAAAAATCGTTTGTCGGAATTTTTCGAAAAATATTCTTTATTGCATGTTTTCTAATATGGTTTTAGGCAAAAATGTTCCACCATAGATGCAATCTGTACGATTGTGGGTGACATAGTTATAAGCCTTGAAGGAGGTAAACATTTGCAATTACGCTGTGTGATCTTAGCAAGGTCTTCGACTCTCGTACTCTCATCGTCGAAAAACTTAGTTTTTATGGAGTCAAGGGTATACCGTTGTCTCTCTTAAAGCCATAGGTATCTGGTAACAATGCGTTTCACAAAACAATATGACACCTCATTTTAGATCAGTAAAACATGGAGTGCATCAGGGATCTGTCCTGGGACCTTTACTGTTTATAATTTATGTAAGTGATTTATTTAATTACTTATTCCCTAGCAGTATTGTTACGTTTGTTGATGACGCAACTCTTACAGCTAGTGCCAAAAATATTAACAGTTTACAAAATATCATTGGTGAAACTGAAAGTCGAGCGGAACTTTGTTATAATGCTAATGCATTTAAACTAAATCGTGACAGAACACAAAAACTACTTTTTTCTACCAGATATGACGTAACGAAGAGAGAAAGTGTCAATTTACTCGGTATAGTTCTTGATGATACTTTAAGTTGAAGCAATCATATTGAGCAACTCAGTAATAAGCTACGAAGATTAAGAGCTGTTCTACAACTACACACTTTGCTGTCAGTGTACTATTCATTAATCCACTCCCAAACAAGCTACGGGGTTATACTCTGGGGGAACTCGAGCAGCGCTGTAAAAATATTTCGACAACAGAAAGAGTCTATAAGAATTATAACAAGAACAGGTTTCAGACTGTCAACCATTATTTATTAAATATGGTATAATGCCCATTCCTAGCCTATATATTTACTACTTTCTTTTAGAGATTCATAAAAATAAGACAACATTATACAACAAAATTACCCGAAACGAAAATATAAAACAATATCTTGAAATTTTCGTTCTATGCAACTGAAGATTTTATGACTACCCCCATGACTGTTATGTAATATACTATGTAACTGACGTATGTTTTAAGGCAGTTTTTTTATTTATTACATTATCCTTGCTTTACAAGCTTTTATTTAACTTGCCTTGTTAGTATGGGTCAAATCAACTGAATTTTAAAACAGTTATTCCCAACCGACTGAGCTGAAATTTTGCATACACGTTTAGTTTGGGTTACATCATTCTAAATCCAATATGGCGGACTCCCAAAGATGACGGACCAGTTATTTTTTATTCAACCCATGATATGGGTATCAAATTAAAGGGTTTGCTGAGAAGAATAATAAAAGCTTGTTTTTAAAAAGTTTTTTTTAATTAATAATTTATTTACATTTTGTGTCTGTTTTATAAACTGCTATTTATATTTTACACTTCATTTTTAATATTATATATATATATATATATTATCTATAGATAATAACAAAGTAATGTCTTGCTACAAATGTATTTGTATATGTAAAGTAATCAAATAAACGTCTATCTATCTATCTATATAAAATTTCAATATATCGGTGAAGAGTATAATGTTTACTGTAGTTTATTTTAGTTTAATTAGAATCCATAAAAGCTTTATAATAATTTAAAATTTACAATATTAGTTAATTTCAAAATAAGTGCCAAATAGCTTTTGACATATAACTCTATTAATATGTAACACAAACTATACTTATTGCTTAACTCCGCATCAAAAGGTTTAGAAACCAACAACGTACCAGAATTAGCATTACAATATAAAGAAAGAAAAATAAAACACGTTGATTTATGGTTAAAATTATGAAAATACCAGATTACATCGACTTTTAAAGATTAGGAGTTACTTAACTACACCATCTTATTTGGCTAGTCCTTTTGAAAGCGATATTAATCTTGAACACTTATTTAGTATCAAGAGAACCCAAGGGGGTTTAAAAGTAAGTGGGAATTTTTCTAAGATATTATCAAGAATTTGCTTATTCTTTATTAGCAAATCTAACATGTCAAAATTGTATACAATGATATACATATATCACTCTTATTAGCTAATGAAATGTAAAATGTGAAAGACTAAATAAATATATTGAATGCTTACTGGTTATTTCGCCAACAATGTCTTTATTCACTTGTAGCATATGAAATTTTTTCCAATAAATCAATAATATGACTGGTTACTTTTGCAATAAGAATATACTGATAGCTACGAGTCAATTTACACCATCAATTTTTTGAATTTCAAGTACAACAGTTTTTTCATATTTAAAAAATTCCAAAAAATAAGTGAGATACGAACAATTTTTTTTATATCTTTTTTTAAATGGCCACGTCAGATGAACGTAAGTAAATTACTAAGTAGGCTATGGCTATTACTAAATAGGTTATGGAAATTACTAGTAAGGTTGTAGACTTGTTTGTACAGAAAAAAATAGTTATTTAAATTACTGATAGGGCACTATTTTTAGGTTTTTCTCAAAATACGGAATTTTATTTTCATTTCCGTAGAGGTCCTATGGAAAACTTGTGAATGGGACCATGCTATTTTCTTTTATTAATCAGAGATAATGATAAATAAACTTTAATTTGTTGGCAATTAATCATTTCTTAACGATCTTCGTAATAATAAAAGGCAAAGTAAGGCAAACACAAATTAAACAATAAATCATTTTAATAAAACGTAACAACCATGAATAAATAGAATACTTAATAAAATTATTTAAAACCTAATTGATAATAAACCATCACAAGAATTGTTCAAACTATTCACCGTTTTGATTAATACAGAGAGAAGCGCGACTTATTGTTGTACGTCTAACATTCTGTAGTTCTTGAGGTGTTATCTTCTAGATATTACCTTGTTGTTGGAGCAGTCGCGTAGACTACATTTTTCAAATGCGTTCAAATAAAAAAAAATCGATTGAGGTCAAGTCAGGAGACCTCGCATGTCATCTGATTGGACCATGGGTCCCAATCCAACGATCTGGGAATAATTCATTTAGGTAATCCCTAACGATAATAGCATTGTGTGGTTCAACCCCGTCTTGTTGGAAGTAAACTTCGTCAATATTGGTAATGAGAATTTGAATAATCTGTGAAATTAGTATATTTTGGAGCAATTCTAGAGTACAGTTAGATTTTAGTCATAATAGGATTTTAATAGGAAAAACCTAAAGGCTTATAAATCTCGATTCATCAGAGAACAGAATGTTTTTGATAAAATTCTCATTGCTTAGTTGGCGGAACTGTAACCAATTACAAAAGTTATTGTTCGTCGATAATCATTTTCATACAAAAATTGATGCAATTGATATTTATAAGAATGATAGTCGTGTTTCTTTAAAATTTTCCTGGCTGATTCTTTGGAAACCGCTAATTCATGTTCAATTTGTCTTATCGACATAGTTTGGTCAACATGCACTAAAGCTAATACATTAATTTCCTTTCTTCGTCCACAATAAATCTTTCTTCAATTTCTATATCAGCTTCAGTTCTAAATTGGTGTTCTAACCGGGCGAAATAGTTTCTCGGAGGTTGTCTTCTTTCTGGATATCTCTGTCCATACAGAGTTCGCGCTCTAGTTGCATTATTTTGAGTCTCTTCATAAGTAATCAACATGTCAACTTTTTCATCTCTTGAATATTTTTTAGCCATTTTATATTAATTTACTTGTTTATAATAAATTCAATACACTTGCTTCATATAATAAGTGAGTAATGTCAAGAATAATTCAATTGTGGCGAATGTCTGTCATTTTCATGGCTATCTGCATTTGGATTCAAATATAGATTGCCACTTTTTTAAAATTATTGTTGGTGCTTACCTTTTAAAAATACTTTTATTATTACGAAGGATATCGGTAAGAAATTATTAATGGTGAAAGAAACTAAAGTTTATGAATCGTTATTTCTGATTAATAAAAAAAATAGCACGGTCCCATTAAGAAAATTTTCCATAGGACCCCTACGGAAATGAAAATGAAATTCTGTCTTTTGAGAAAAACCTAAAAATAGTCGTACCTATCAGTAATTTAAATAACTATTTTGTTCTTTACAGATAAGTCTACAACCTTGCTAATAATTTCCATAGCCTACTTAGTAATTTTCTTACGTCACGTTCATCTGACGAGGCCATTTTGAAAAAAAATAAAAATTGTTCGTATCTCACTTATTTTTTGGAATTCTTTAAATCGGAAAAAAAAGTGTTATTTTCGTTCATGTTAGTTTAAAAGTAGCCCACTTTTGTCTAATTTATGTGTACCAACAACAAAATTTTTAAATTAAAAAACAATCAAAAATTGGGGGCGTACATTTATTGATGGCCACCCTGTATAATAAGGAATTTTTTGAATGCGTGCACGCAGAAAAATGTCTTGTATTCGAGTTTTATACATGCTTTTTTCTGCTAGCAATTATTTTAACTTCGAAACATTCAAATTTAAATTTATCGATTTGTGTCAAATCTCGACGTCAAACGGGAATAACTGATAAACTTTTTTGAAACTTGACAAATATGTTCATTATGGTTTACATTAAATATACTAAATGTTCAGAACTCAAAGTGGTGCGCTTGAACCGCCATCTTGGAAAAATGGTGCTCCGATTCACTTTCTTGCTTATAGCTTATAAAATTCTCCATACCAATACAATTACTTCCACATCCAGTGGAAGTATAGTAATGACAAAAAAATTTTTTTTAAACTTTTTATTGTTCAAATAGGCTTAAAATGTCATGAAACATCGATATTTTAAGTTTGAGTGAAAAAAAATTTCTGTCTGTCTGTCGCTCTGTCTGTCTGTCTGTAACTTTTTTTTTTGTGTGCACGTTTACTCTGGAACCGTTTGAGATATTGACTTGAAATTTGGTACACATATGTACTTTAATGAGATCTAGAACTAGATTATATTTTCATCTTGTTCCGTCGAAGGGTTGGGGGGTAAATTGGGGTAAATTTTGGGTAAATGGGTAAATCAAGCAGGTAAGAGTCCATAAAATTGGTATTCAGTATATACAAGAAAAGCTAAGGGGTCAAAAAAATTTTTACAATTATTTCCACATACAAAGTTTTTTCGTTATGAGTGACTTGGATAGAGAATTGGATGTGGAAGTAGTGATTCCTTGGGCAGCGATTTTTTTCCGTAGTCCTAATATACATACATTTTTCGATTATCGTGAGAAATTTGCTATATTTTATTCATCAGTGATTAAAGAAAAAAATTATTCATCTTTAATAAAGTGGTTCTTTAGAAATAATATTTCAGTTAATAAATTGTAACTTAATATGTATGTGATCAAAAAGTACATTAAATTTAATTCTTGAATAAAACAAAAAGAAAACGGAATCGAAATTGAATATTGACGATGTACAAAGTTGCGACACAGAACAAGAGCTTTTCACAGAAACTTGTATTTTTAGATTAAGTTGCTGAATAAATTACCATATTTCTGTAATATTTTAAGCAAAATGGATACGAAACGTGTAAAATAAAAAATAAGAGCATATCTTTCAAATACAGTTTTTTATGGGTTCCTCATTTCATTTCTTGTTATTGCCAAGAGCTGATATAAATTCAAATTTATGGGCGAAAACTTTTATTCATTAATCTGTAAGTACAGTAACAAAGAACATTATATCAGAATCAAAGAAGGGTGAGAAAGTAAGATAAATTTATAGTCGGAGAACTGGTGATTTTTCTTGAGCTATTTCGTCAACAAAATGTTCTCCTTTTATCGTTGTTTTAGATACGTGGATTGCAAAACTAGAATTCTGCACAATATTGCGCGCATTAAGGGTAGGAAGAGTGGTAAACCCCCAAAGTTGTCACATAATCAATCGCATCAAATCATAGTCCAATCGGATTTTTTTCCAGTGAATCTCAACATAATTATATGTTGTTTCGTATGACCAGAGCCCGTGTTTTGGATGACATTGACGTAAAATGCAGAGTCGGCATGGGAGGGTAGTACAAAATTATAATAATTCATGTCTCTTTTTGTAGTTAACTGCTCATCCAGTTGGAAACATTAAATCAAACTTACATTGCAGATTAATACCACGTAATTAATAATAGATAATTAAATATGAGACTAAATAGTTTCTCTAAGAATATCACTTGTAAATCCTATTTCCTGTTTATGGGAGTTAGACGACACATGCCATGTAATTAAAAACTTGCACGATCATAACAAAGTACCTTTGATAGGTACTTGAGCTTTGCATTATTTAATGCTAACCCGGCGTCTTCACAAATCCACGATTGTACCGTTTGTATTACGGTAATGGACGCGCCATTATTATACTAAACTGCCGAAATAGTCATTGGAAAGTTTCCCTTACCCATGTCTGGAAATAGAATATCAGCGGGTAATCGACGCATAGTGAAGCACTGAATTTAATTATTATTGTTTCATATTAAATTAATAAAGAAATACCAGCATAGAAACACGCCAAACACAATATTAGAGATGCAGGTAAACGAAAATATACAGTTGGAGAAGAAAATATAAAAGCTCTGAACATATTCTGATTTAAAAAACAGCTAAAAGTCAGTACATAAAGTGGATGACTCGAGATTTCTACAAAAATATTCAACTCTGGCAGCCCTTCATTTTTAAACTCTGTGTGCGTTAATCGAAAATATACACACGGAGAAGAAAATCAAAAAGAATTGGATATATTATGATTAAAATAACAACTAAAAAATGTATACATAAAGCCAATGACTCAAGATACCCACAATAATATTCAACTTCAATAATATATTCAACTACATTAGCGGTTGCGTTGCGATTTCATTACCTACTACTGCTGTTTTCTCAATAACAGTTTAACAGCAGTTAGCAAAAACATTTTTAATACGTCGTGTTTCTTATCTGTTGTTTTCTCACCTGTTATTTTCGAACAGAAATAACAGTCTGTTAATGCTATTTACAAATAACAGTTATAAAATAAATAGCAACTCATCTCTAGTTTGGTTTTGGCAGTGTGCGTTGGGTTTCGGGCGGGTAAGCCACGCAGTGTTGATAGCCCCAATGCCCCCAACACTTCTACTCATATCCTTACTGTAAGTGCTTTGTTTTATATAATAATATTAAAATCTAATTTATATCTTTAAAATCTAGATATTGTCTAGGTCGACCAAAAAATAATATTTAGAACTTGCAATATTGAAGAATAATTACTTTACTGTGTAATGACACCATATTACATGACTAATAATTTTTTACCTGTCTGGAGGGTCAGGGACTCTTTTTATCTGTAGAGAAAAGTGAACATCTCAATAAGCGTTCGCCTGGACTTTCACTAAGGTTTATAAAATAAAAATTTTGTATTTAAAGATTTTTTGGTTTGTGTGGCAATAATACTTATTGTTAGCGACCGATGTTTCTGATTGTAACTTTACAAAAGTATTAGATAGTATCGTGTAATTCAGAGTCCGTCTCTGGAATGTCATCCGAAATGCGGGCTATGCATATGACACAGTAGCAGCAGTGAATCTCAACGCGTGCTGTGTTGAAATAAATAAGTTCAGTTAACCGGGCGATGGTAATTTTTTTTTTAATAATTTTTGCCGACTTTTTTTGAAGAAATTAAATTTTTTATCCAAACATTTTCTTTGATCCCTTTTAGTGGTCCATATTGACTATTTAGCTTCTACACGATAAAAGAAAATCTCTGTCGTTTTGAATTTGTAAGCTTAAATGTCAGGCCTCGTCATCAGAGAATCATGAAATCTCCATGTATCTTTATGTAAATCTGTAAAAATATGAAATTATGGCAGCCACATTGGATTCGTAATTTTGAACTCTGAATTTATAAAGAAATCTTGTTTCCAATTTTTGCTCACTTTACACTAAAACTAATGAAACATACATACGAGTCGAATTGAGATCCCCTTTTTTTTCTTAATTTGTTAAGTTCGGTTAAAAATAATTTATCAGCTCTTAGACTATTAGCAATAGCTTTGTACTGTTAATTGCAAGACAGAAATCACACATAAAGGGACCAAATTCTCAAAAAAAAAAAACATATATATGCATCATATTTCACAATTCTTCATTGTCTATTTGTATGGGGCGTGTTTTATGTTTTTTTCTTTTTCATAATCCTGTCTGTCATATTGCACTGCACTTAACCATATATGTGTTTCGCTACTGAATTACTTCGAAAGCATGTGTACAAGGTTATGTATATCTACTAATATAATAAATATATAAATGAAGTATTTGTTGTTATATTCTTGGAGAAGAATATCTTACGTTTAAATTTAACAAACGATTTTTAGGGTTTGACTGCGTCAGCCCATATAAAGGTTCAGGTGTTTCCCTCACAATTTCTCTAAGAACCTTTCACTTCAAATTTACTTCATACAAACGTTAAGCAGTACGTATATAATTCCAAATATTTATGAAACTAAAATTTTCTAATAAGCATTATATAATCAATATCAATACACTTAATATTAAATATTATTTATAAATATTAACATCACAAGATTTTTACTTCCCTCGCTTACCGAAGAGAACTAATTATAATCGTGAAAAAATCACTCTTCGAGATTTCTCTGGATTTTTATGTTTCAGAGTAGATCACGAAAAAATTCAAAATTCTAGCCATCTCAGACCTACCTTGCACTGACAAGAGCCAATAGCTCGAAACTGCAGTCTGTAAGTGGTGTGTAGTGGCTGGCACGGGAGCTCCTTTGAGTAGGAATAAGTCTTTCGGCTGATGTCTGTTAAAATCGAAACTTTAGCGTTTTGTGGCAATACATAGTTATTGCACTTAACTCCGGCCAGACTTGTAATTCGTAATTCAGCGCTCGGCGGGGCATTAGTCCGGAGAATAGCTGTTTGTTGCAGTCTGGTTTTTTTATTCCTTATATATTTAAGCAAACGTATAGAGGAGCTTGACAAAAATATTTCACTAGTAAATATTCTGCATACCTACCAGAAGGATAATATTTAGTAGGTGGTTGACGCTACTGCCAACGAAAAACTGGGGACAGTTCCATTGAAAAATATAATATGAAAAACATAATTAACAAAAAAAAAATGACGGAACACAGTAATATTGGGCATGTAGTTAACACAACTGTCAAGGAAGTAAAACATGAAAAAATACAGGGTGGTCACTCAAAAGAAAAATAAAAATGTGACAGAGGACGATAATATTTCGCATACAGTTGACTTAATTGGCAAAAAAGAAATATATGAAAAAAAATATACAAGGTGGTCACCCAAAAAATTTTCTTTAAAATGTAACGGAGGACGATAATATTTCGCATGCAGTTAACACAACTGTCAAAAATGAAAAATATGAAAAAATATACATTTTTTCATCACTAGGTAATGAGAAAATGTGATGGAGAACGATAATATTTGGCATGTTAACACAACTGTCAAAAAACATATAAAAAAACTGTACAGGGTGGTCACCAAAATACATAAATAACATTTCGCATGCAGTTAATATAACTAACCCCCGGTACTTTCATCTCCAGTCTAAGTCTATTCTTTAGATAGATCCCATGGAAACAACTATTGACACAATTGTTCCAAGGAAATTATCTGGAGAATAGACTTAACTGGAGATGAAAGTACCGGGCCTTAACATAATAACTGTCGAGGAAGAAAAATATGAAAAACATACAATATTAAAATATAGAATAACTTATTAATCATAAAACGTCCTGCAAGACATTGCGAATAAGAAGAAATAATAAGGTGAGTAAAACAGAGAGGGAAGTTTTGAGTAAATACCTTTACCAATTTTTTATATAGACATGTGAAGATGAACATTTCAACTATACAAAATTCAATAAATAAGATTGTTATTTAGTACAATGGAATCTATAGATTGCTACGGACATGTCTGTTGGATGGCTATTTTGTTCAGTGTTATGTATTTAATTTAGAATTCTTCGTTCACTGGTAAAACCTGATCCCAATAAAAATACGCAGGTCAATTTTTAATTATTAGTATTATAATAGAACTAACTACTATAGACCAATCAATTCATAATTTCTCGCCAAACTAAGATAAACAAATAACTAGATTTAAATGTTTTGTTCTTCACCGCTTTACAAAGAAAATAACTGCAATTTTTTTAAATAAATTTATCTTTTACGTGCTGTTGCTATAATTTTAATTTTGATCATATCCCAGTCTTGGTTGACGAAAGGTTCATCAATGTACCATACAATATATGTTTTTGTTGTAAATTCTGATCGCAGCTCGCAACTCTCTTCATGCACCACAGAAGGCCCCTCCTTTTATACTGTTATACCTAAGTGACGCATATGTTTGTAGCTACATCAACGGGTGATCTGATTTTGATGCGTTTTTTTATTTTTTATTTGAAAGAGTATTTTGTAGAGAAGATCTTTAGCAAAGTCTGATCTCCGTGGGCTTTCTGGGAGCTGCACATCATCAATAAAGAGTTGTCACCAGTATATTTACAAATTTGGCGGATGCGCCATGGATTTGAATCAAAACCTTAGTTTCGATTCATTTTAACGAGATGGTCATTAGACATTCGTCAGTTAATTAATCTCACGTAGCTGTTTAATGCTTCAATCGATACCGATGTGGTTTTCTTCATATGATGTTACATTACACAGCCCCTCAAAAGAAAAGTTCTTATCCCTGAACGCGAACATAATATTCTCATGTATTTTTCGACGCTTAATCTGAATCTGATGACAAAAAGAGCCCTGCACCCCCAGCTTTTTACCCAATATTGGGGGTTATTTTTGGCTGTAGCGCAAAAATTTGGGGGTGTATGGCTTCTTTCATTATCAGATTTGGATTTAGCGTAAAAAAATACATGGGAATTATGGGCGCGTTCAGGGATCAGAGCTTCTTTTGAGGGCCTGTATTATTACATTACAAGATGATTATCTAGGACATTGTCGGTGATTTTTAGAAATTACTTCCACGTCCAGTGGAAGTATAGTAACGACAAAAAATTTTTTTAAAATTTTTATTGTCCAAATAGGCTTAAAATGTCATGAAACGTCGAGATTTTAAGTTTGAGCGAAAAAAAAATTTCTGTCTGTCTGTCGGTCTGTCTGTCGGTCTGTCGGTCTGTCGGTCTGTCTGTAACTTTTTTTTGTGCGCACGTTTACTCTGGAACCGTTTAAGATATTGACTTGAAATTTGGTACACATATGTACTTTAACGAGATCTAGAACTAGATTATATTTTCATCTTGTTCCGTCGAAGAGTTGGGGGGTAAATTGGGGTAAATTTGGGGTAAATGGGTAAATCAAGCAGGTAAGAGTCCATGAAATTAGTATTTAGTATATTCAAGAGAAGCTAAGGTCTCAAAAAAATTTTTGGCATTAGCCACCCCCATTACCACCCCCACCTTATTAAAGGGGATGAAAAAAAATTGTGATTTAGTGTATGTACAGGAACCAGAAACCTCAAAATATTTTTTTACTTCATCCACCCCCCACTACCACCCCCCTATCACCACCCCCACCCCACTACCGATGTGGGGTATCATTTTATGGGTTTTTGGGGTAGAGGATTTCAAATATTATATTATTAAAGTTCCATAAACAATTATTTTCACATACAAAGTTTTTCTGTTGTGAGTGACTTGGATAGAGAATCTGGATGTGTTGGGCAGCGGTTTTTTCAATTGTACTTGTTTTATTATAAAATGTTTAATAATGTAACATTTACCTATCGACTGTTTAGGATTCCTCTTCCGGCTAACAGTAACTTACCTCGTAACTTATTGTCTAAATTTTAACACGATGGAACGATTCGTCGTAAGTTATAGTGCTAACATAAATCGTGACGAATGGACAGACAGGCTGACATTTTGAAAGTTATTCGAAATTTGATCACCTAGGACCGGTTTATCAATGCAAGGTCAAATTTGCGTACTAACTAACTCCAGGATAATTTAAACCTCAGATCAAAGTGAGCGTTAAACTTGCATCCGTTTATATACTACATTTTATCCTACAGACTTGCCAACTCTACATTGATTTTGATTGATCGAAAAATGTGTGATTTGTCTTTATTAACTTTTTAAGTTTTTGTTTCTAAGTTTAAAACATTTGGTTGCTTTTGTCGACAGAAATTATAATACCAACTATAATATTTTCTGATCTGCTGTTATATTTTTATTTAAAAAAAAAATAACTGAAATCCCAGCAAAGGCATGCAGACGTCTCAATTTTTCATCAGCAGAGTAGTTGCTATTAATTAAAGTAGCAAATAAACATAAACAAATCGTAGAATAAAAAAAACTGATGCAGTACCTTGCAGGGATAAAGAAGCTGAAAGATTTTTGCAATACAATAAAATAGATTTTAATATTTGCTTTTTAGATGTATTAGAAAAATTTTAAATACCACAATCAAAGGTGCGACAAGGAAAATTCGGTCTGGTGAAGAAAACTACTTGTAAACTTCCAAAACAGTTTACTAGGATTTAAGAGTAATATATTTTATTTCTACTTTCATAATTATTGAAAAATATTTGGGGTATTTAGCAGACAACTTTCATGCACTCAGTATCTAATATTTAATATAATACCAAGAAGTTACCTATCCTTTTTTAACGAGAGAGTTAGGTGATTTTTTCAGCACTTCATCGTTTTATGCACTATGAGATATTTTTATCGTTTTATGGATGATAACGATTCACAAAATCGATTTTTGACGGAGCAGTCCTCGTCAGGTATGATCACCGTTAAAAATCAGTAAAATTATGTCATCGTTACAAGGCTCATTTTTTGTGTTGATGAAAAATAGTTTGCTTCTTTTACTCTATTATAAATACTTGAGGCAATTTTGGAACGGCTTGTTGTCTTGGGCTAGGTCTTGGGTTAAATTTCTTACAAATCGTAAGTTTCAAACTAGTTTCAGAATTAGAAGAATTATTCGTTTGCCATCGCAATCACAAAAATCACTAGTTCCACATCTAGATTTTCTCTCTCACAACGAAAAATTTTGTATGTGGAAATAATTGCTTATGGAACCTTAATAATATAATATTTGAAATCGTCTACCCCAAAAACCCATAAAACGATATCCCACATCGGTACTGGGGTGGGGGTGGTGATAGTGGGGGTGGATGAAGTAAAAAATATTTTGAGGCTAATGCCAAAAATATACTAAATACTAAATGCCAATTTTATGGACTCTTACCTGCTTGATTTATCTATTTACCCCCATTTATCCCAATTTACCCCCGAACCCTTCGACGGAATGAGATGAAAATATAATCTAGTTCCAGATCCTGTTAAAGTATATACGTGTACCAAATTTCAAGTCAATATCTTAAACAGTTCCAGAGTAATCGTGCGCACAAAAAAAGTTACAGACAGACAGAATTTTTTTTTCGCTCAAACTTAAAATCTCGACGTTTTATGACATTCTAAGCCTATTTGAACAATATAAATTTTCATTTTTTTTTTCCACTACAACAAGACAATAGATATGTTAATTTGAATTCCATATTTTAGTGTTTTATATTGAAAATACGAAAAGTTAGCAATAAGACAGCAGCCACTCGCAAGTAAAAGACAGATGACGTAAAACCAAAAAAATAAATTGGTATTCATTGAATTTGTCATCTCATCATTGTCTCAAGACATAATCTTAATTAAACAGCTATAATTATCACAACAAGACAAAAACATCACAGAGTACAACTTTGATCCCTTTATGTTGTAAATGAGCCCTAAAGAAGTCATTGAACAAGTACATTTACAAAAATGGACTATTTTTAACCTCTCCCACCCCCCTTAATCGAACTTTCGTTTGTACGCTCCCATCTCCTCATCATGCTTTATTTTAAAATATTAGATGTCATAAAAGAACGATCTTAAAATGGTAATATAGATATTTTCTAGCCAAATTATTTTTTTTATTAGAACATTCACTTTTTATGTTCCTTTTCTCCACCATCGTTCATTTTGTCACACTGTCAGTAGACCTCCCCCCGCCAAAAAACATATTTGGGCCCAAAGACCATTTTATTCAAATGGTTTCTGTTTCTTCGAAATCAATACAGTTGTGTCCTATTTGTTCACGAACATCCAGTTGGTACACCTGTTGTCAACTGTGTATATTTACGAACCTAATACATAATTTTACAAACCGAAGTAAATATTAATCGATTGTAATGGGATGTAACTCTGATTTGACAGAATCAACATGTGGTATAAATTCTCGAGGATTACGGTGTGATTTCATTTGCGGATTCGTGGCGTTATTTGATTTTCATATTTTCATTTCAATCTCCTCAGCTTCATACGGCTTTGAAACACGTACCCTAAATCATATTACGGCTTATTTGGAAGCAGTTCGCATACAAAATAGTACACTAAAGATATCAAATTAATAATTTCAGTGAACCAATATTAAATACTATCTCGATTATATAGTGCAAAAACGGAATACGTCCCGAGCTGTTCTAAAAACTGTTACACTTGTAGGTGCTCACTTTGCTTTTTTGAAGCTGCATGTAAGCTTAATCAAAAACAGACAAATTTCTTATCCAGGTCTCTGCATTTCACTTTGTGGAAATAATTGTTCATGGGACTTTAATAATATAATATTTGAAATCGTCTACCCTGAGGTCTACCTCAAAAACCCATAAAACGATATGCCACATCGATAGAGGAAGTAGTGGTGGGGATGGTGGATACTAAAACAACTTTTGAGACCTTTGATTTTTGTACAAACACTAAATCACAATTTTATTATTTTATCCCCTCTAATAATGGTGTGGGGGTAATAATGGGGCTGAAAGTGGGGATGACTGATGCTAACAAATTTTTTAAGACCTTGGCTTCTCGTTCATACATTAAATCCCAACCTTTCAACGGAAAAAGATCAAAATATAATCTAGTTCCAGATCTCGTTATAATACATTGGTGTAGCAAATTTCAAGTCAATTCGTTAACCGTTTCGGAATAATCGTGCGCACAAAAAAAGCTATAGACAGAAGGACAGATAAACAGGATTTTTGTTCAAACTTAAAATCTACGTGGATGTGAAAGAAAAAAATACTAGTAAACCATAATTTATATTAAGTCACGACTCACGATCGAGGTCACGATAGTTCACACGCTTGTAGGGATCACCCTGTATAATGGCTATAGCTCAATTTCAATAGGGAACATTCTATCTCATTATTCGACAAGAACTGAAGCCCAACAAAAGTTATCCTGCTTATAATAAATGGTCTATTAACATACATGCAAGCACATTTACAAACTAAAACACATTATTTATTAGATATTTGAGTTTTTTGTACCAAAACGTGTTTTGTACCAAACTTATGTATAAAAAAATTTCCATACGACATAAAAATTTCTAAAAATTTCTCGATGACATAAAAAATGTTGTCAGGTTATAGTAACCTGTTTGATCAATTCAAATAGGTATAATAATAATAATTAGTAATTACTTAACATCACTACTATTATTCCAAATTAATCACAACCAATTTTAACGTTAACTTTTGGTGTTATGTTTTCCAAAGCTAACAAACTAACTGTAGATTATAATAGTAACATTACCAGCTGTGTTGTTTTATGACCACAACCATCATAAAATATTTTTGGGCAATAATTTAATAAAACTTTTAAGTGCGAGAGGTAGTTCAGAAGTAAAGCGTTAGAAGCAAAACCTTAAAACTGCACGTGGCCGTTGAAATTGAATGCTTCAAAAATGAAGGGTGAGCAAACATAGGTGTGAATCAACTTTAATAGCCAACGAGCAGAAAATGGAGTCGGGCGTGGTCGACTGCAAATAACTATTTGATTAAAACATTTTGCTCGAACACGGCATAATTCACTTTTATGTGGTGCCACTGAGATTAAGTACAATCCAGTATATTTTTATTTTTATTGTGCAAATAGGTATTCTACAAGTTTCATTCATTTCAAAACAATGTTATTAAAATATTTTAATATTTTAGAGCAAAATAGGTAACCTAATCTATGCAAAGTTCATTCGATCATGAGAGACACACCAGATATCTGGTACATCTTCGTATTTCTATGTCCTTAATTAAAAGCTTTAGTAACGTTTTGCTCTAAATTCATAAAATATAGTTTATAGAAGGTATGGTAGTTTACACGCCTCTAGCGATCACCTAGATATATCTCATTTTCCATACTACCATGTTGTTTTACATATGTTTCAAATTTGAAATAAAAATCGTTTAAGTTATCGTATTTATAAGAAACGGTGTACCTACGTATATACATACCGATACTTACATACGTACATAAAGACAGTAAAGACAAAGACATTTTATATTTGATATATTTTAGTCCAGTGCGTTAGGAAATGGATTTCTGAACTATTTTTTCAACTATAATTATTAAAAAGTTTTGTCCGGTTACGATATAAACTCTTACTAAAGTCAGTTAAAAAAAGGCCGACAAAGCGCCGACCGAGACGCCGACATTTAATCTGCATCGTTGTCAAAGCACCGTCGCGATAAAGGCCAACGTCGCTTTTTCAATTGAGAATAGATAGACTTTACCTATTTGATTAGATAAATAAGTAGTAATTAGTCCAGTCAACGGAGCGCTAAAATGACCAAAATCTCTAATTTGAGTGCTAATGAATGACATTTTGATGAAACCTTGTGCAATGTGTTTGTAATGACGTTAATAAAAAAGTTGAAAAAAAGATTAGAGTAGGAAATGATACGGATTCCGTAACTTGTGGAATTAGGTCAAAAATGAAAAAAGAAATTATATATTTACCTTTTTAAACCCAAAATAAGGTGTTTTTACTCATGTGATTTTTTTCGAAAAATGCGTATTTTTCGAGATATGGCCTCTCTAAAATCCCTAAAAGTGGGGGAGGGAAAAAAAAATCTGAAAGGTGAATGTATCATCGAAATACAAGACTTTTTTTTATTTGCAACTTTTCTGTAAAGTGCGTTTCCACCGAGTTTTTCCGAAAAAACATGAAAAACTACCTCTTTCTTTGAAATTGTAACGCTTTAAAAATATGTAATTTAAAAATTTGAAAAAATTCCAACGTATGTATTGAGACCTTCTAAGTATTTTTTGTCTCTAGGAATTTTTTTGTAACTTGCTAATTTTCCGAGTTACAAGCAGTTTTTCACGATAAATAATGTACTACATTTTTTGAAAACTTTTTTAGAATTTTCAGTTTAAAAATTATATTGAACCTTTAAAAATGATATAACTATATAGGTTTCATATTTGTTTATAATAATATATATAAATCACGCTCATTTTTCGAATATTCATGTATTTCTTAATGTGCAAAAATGTAGTACATTATTTATCGTGAAAAACTGCCTGTAGGAAAATTAGCAAGTTACGAAAAAATTCCAAGAGGCAAAAAATGTTTAGAAGGCCTCAATGTATACCTCTGAATTTTTTAAAATTTTTAAATTACATATTTTTAAAGTGCTACAATTTCAAAAAAGAGGTAGTTTTTCATGTTTTTCCGGTGAAAACACACTTTACAGGAAAGTTGCAAATAAAATAATATTCTTATATTTCGATGATACATTCACCAGAATTTTTCAGATTTGTTTTCAACTATTACATTTCCCCTCCCCCCACTTTTAGGAATTTTAGGGTGGCCATATCTCGAAAATTATGCGTTTTTTGAAAAAATTCACGAGAGTAAAAACATCTTATTTTGGACCAAAAAAGGTAAATATATTGCTTTCTTTTTCATTTTTGACCTAATTCTAGTGTTGCCGTCTAGAGTTAGAATTTCTAACTCTTGTCTTGATTAGAGCTAAAAATTCAAGACAAGACCCCCACAAACTCTTGTCTTGAAATTTCAAGACAAGACAAGAGTGAGTCCCTCAAAGATCAAGAGTCTTGATTAGACTATATGTATACAGGGTGTTTCTAAAATACGCGGAATGCGGAAGTACTCCGGGGGTGTATAGTTTGGGTCAAAATAACACGAAAAGTAAGATTAAGTTTTTTTCCTAGGGCGTCCCACTTCATAGCTATTCGCCCTTAAAAGGTTCAATCGTGAAGAAGGTTTTTTGCAGATAACTCCCAACTCCATGTATCGATTCTTATAAAATTTGGACAGTTTGCACAGTCAGTGGGTATCTATAATTAAGAAATATGGCGCCTTTCGTATCTTTTTTAAGAAGACAGGGGCGGACTACCCCCAACGGTTTTTACCCCTAAACTTTGGGCATTTGACACATTTTTGGAATTTTTGCTGACTTTTTAAGTCTCCTAAACAATTTCCTAAAAAAGGCACTCTTGTTTGATTCCAATAAAGCGACCCTTTTTCGGGAAAAAAATTCTCACAAGTTTCTTTTTCGTTTTTTAAAGTATTAATTATTTGCTATCGTAGTTTCATAAAGAAAATTATTATTAGGAATTAAGCAAATATTTCGTGTTCATTCATTTCTAGGATTTATTGTACTTATTTATTATTAAAAATATTTTATTTATGTAGGTTTTCAATATTTGCTGATTTGACCCACTGAATTAAATTTTGGGCAAAAAATTTGAATTTTATCTTGGACACCTTATCAAAAAATATTTTTTTCTTGAAAAGGGGTCGTTTTATCGGTATCAAACAAGGGTACCTTTTTTAAGAAATTGTTTAAGGAAGTTAAACAGACACCAAAAATACCAAAAATGTGCCACGTCAAAGTTTAGGGGTAAAAACAGTTGGGGGTAGTCAGCCTCTGTCTTCCTAGAAAAGATACGAAAAGCGCCATATTTCTCAATCATTGATACCCACTTACTGTGTATACTGTTCAAATTTTATGCAAAACCTTTATTTTGGCTGACTTACAACAATTCACAGCACGCTTCATTTTTTCGTCCTGAGAACTAGATCACTTCATGGGTTGATATACATTATACAATGCAAATTCCATACAATGGCGCGTTTATGTCGCTTGACTAGCGGCGGCCATCGGTAATATAGCCCGATTAAAAAATATATAAACAAATTTTTGCAGTGAGAGAAACAATTATTTTTTGTGCGCCACAGCAATATCAATTTTCAGTTCCATTAAGATTAGGTATTTAATGTCAATTACGGCGCCGACCGCTGCCCACCGACAACGATGTTCGGGTTTTATACTAAAATGATGATCATGGAACGTTGAGAGAAATAAATGCTCTCCTAATCAGTATGCCATCATTATGTTTAGGTATGTACTTTGTTTCTAGACTCTAATCTAGACTCTTGTATAGAGTTTGTCAAGGGTTAGACTTAGGCAAGTCTTGTCTTGAAATTTCAAGACAGGACAAGAGTAGGGCAACTCTTGTCTTGTCTTGTCTAGACGGCAACACTACCTAATTCTACAAGTTACGGAACCCGTGATAAAAGGGATGCGCTCTACCCCTTCCGAGGTAGAACAAAAAAGTAGAAAAAAGATACTCTAATCTTTTTTCTACTTTTTTGTTAACGTCATTACAAACACATTGCATAAGGCTTCATCAAAATCAATTCATTAGCACTCAAGTTAGAGGTGAAACCGTTGCCTGGACTAAATCACATTTTTTCTTAGTCTATCACATCGTCACGGTATTTTAGTTGTAAAACCTAAACAGAAAAACTTGTAGGTATTACTTCAATAATTCCTTACCTCAAATTGAAAGCATAAATGTTCTTCTCTAAGCTATATTTCAATAAATAGGTAATTACTATTACTATTGGCCTATAAATAAATATACCGATCGTTAATTTGAAAGCCAGTTAGAGTAAATATGAAAAATGTGAATACCGATATTCAGTACCATTGTAAGAGATATTCTTATAATCATTTATACTTCCATAATCTATGTATATACATAATAAAAGCAGAACAATTTTTTGTTTATACACAACTTAAATGAAATACTCGATAAAATACATGGCCTGAATTCTTGAACTCGCTAACTGCAAGAATCTCACTTTATGGTTGCCCTTATCAGCAATTGATTATAAGTACCCCATAATGAAAGAACGGAAAGGATGCTAACATGTAAAATGTATTACCATTTATAGTGTAAATCGGTGTTCAAGATACAAGAGCTCTTAGTATAAATAACGAGGTAAATATTTAGTACTAGTAAATTTGTTTTATTTTATATAGACATACTTAAATAACATGCACATTGTATTTATACGTTTGTTTTTATATGGAGATATTTTATATGTAAATCGTTTCCATATACTTATTGAATAGAAATTTATTCTTGAAGATCCGTTTATTGAGTTTAGCTGCAACGTAGGGAGGTGCATAAAAATGGTTTAAAAAAACAATCAAGGACACGAAACAAAATTGTGCTGTAAAATAATAGCCCACTATTTAAATAAACGAATTGCACAAAGACTCACAAAAACCTGAGTGGTTTTCACATAGACCGACAACTTTAAAGTTGCTAAAAAGTGAGGGAAAAAAGGGCATGGATGAAAATTGTATAGATTGAAAGGTGTGTAAGTGCTCGCGTATCAGAGACGCCGAAATTGTTTACACGCATAATGTATGTAGTCAACTATACGCATATAGTAACTGACAGAGTTGAATGTCTGAATTTCAGTGCGGAAATTCGACTGAAATATAGTTATTTTAGGTCGAACCGGCGAACCAAAATACTTACACTAAATGATAAGGACTATTTTTTAGACGTTATAGTACAGAAAAATAATTAAATTTCGCAATCTTAAACATTTTAAAATATATACAGACTGTCCATTTTGTCAGGTTCCTCGAAAATATATCGCTTAATATCAATCGTGCAAAGAAAATGGTTTTATAAAAGTTGTGCTGATTTTGGTTTAAATGGTTTAAAGACTACTATAAGAGTTATGACAAAAAATCTCGAGGATATTTGAAGGAATACGAAAAACTTCTAACACGAAATGTGTTTGAAAAAGAGAGTTTTTTAACGAGAACCTCTAGATTTGGAGATTTACTCTTCAGATTGTTAAAGGAAAATTATGAAACAGGCGAAAAATAGTGGCATATATGGTGAAATACAATAGAGTATTCTTTTTCCCTTTCAACGATATATCACATGTCGAGTCACATGCCATATTTATTAATTAGAACTAAGCAAGCAAGTACTTAATTCTGAAAACTTTTTAAATACTTAGTAAAAAAAAATATTGACCAAACATCGTGCACCCGATCGTGCTTAGAGCAGCATGATAAAACAAAAGAATTGCAAAATTCAAAAAGTTATTCCCGAGGTTATTCAAGTTTTTTCCTATAATAAAACATTAGCACAATAAGAGAAATGAAGTAAATTCAAGTTACTAATCACGAAAGCAAAATGGAACAGTTATGGGAGAAATATTCACAATTATGCCGATGTATGAAACTCTTGCATAAATACATTAAATCCGTTGCTCAGGAAGTTAAAATATATTTCGCAATACATTTTAGTACCATGACAAAACAAATATTCATGAAATGTGGTAACAGTTTTTAGAATGGAAAGCCATGCATTTTTTGAGAAACGCCACTGAAAACCAATTGTTCTTTGTCAGCCTGATTTTTAAGTAACTCATTTTTACGAAAAATTACGTTAAAAACATATTTCATGTTATGAACTGTTTGCGCTTCTATTTTAAGTATTTTAAAACAGTTGGCTATGGACAAACTTGACATAATTTAATTTCTATGAAAATTTTATATCTATCATTATTAGCCAATCGGACACGTTTATTTTGTCCTTGTTTCTATGTGATTAATAAGTGGAAATTTCCCTGGTTTGACAGCAATGATTAGACAATGGCGTTTATATTATGAAAAATATTTTTATATTTATTTTAAATTAAATTAGTACAATTCTGGCTTACTATGTTTCCTTACATCATTAACTAATTCCAAATACTTTAAAAATTCCACTTGTACATCTTTTCTCATAAAATAAAGCACAGAGCCGTTTTATGACATATTCCAAGACACTTGTGATTCGATGGCTAACTATCAGCGATTTTTTTAGGGGATATTATTATTTGCCACCACTTTAAATCACAGCAAATATCATTTCATCTTGGTTTCCCTTTAGTGTAGTATAAAGATTGCATACGAAATATAAATTATTATGACTAATATTAATTCGCTATATTATTTTTATGCAACTAGAGCGTAAGAAATATAAGAAATAAGTATACTAAACTTGTTTTAATTTTACTTCACTCTCATTATTCCATATTTTATCTACTATTAAATATTTCATTTTACTAAGATATGAGGAAACCACATAAGAAAATAAAAACCAAAAAAATTAATCTAACACCGGCACCAGCCTACGAGATTTTGCAAATATTTCTATTTTTTTTTTGTCAAGTAATTTTAGTCTAAAATTTTCTTACCGAATCTTCCTCGCTCTTAAATTAAAAATCCGGAAATTTTTTCTCGCTCATGAATTTTTAAAGAAAATTCGGCCCTCAAAAAAATTTCCGGAAATAATTCAAGCACTAGGGAGATTACAAGTGACAATCAATCCATCTTAGTTAATAGTTAAATCTTCATTCACGGGTTTAAGAATTTAGAACTTAAAAAAATGCGTTTTATTCACAACAAATGTTATACGTTCGTTACAATATTGCGAATGCAATTTTAGTTCTGTATTGACAGAGCTAGAATATAAAAACATATTTCCATAATCACCACAACCCGAGCCACAACCTAAAACTGTCCAAGAAATTAGTTGGGAATCTGAAAACTAATGGTTCATTTTTAAAAAAGAAGACAAGGTAAATAGTATAAACGGAGTTATTAATTACTTACGTGAGAAACAGAAAATGCAAAAAAACTGGAAACAACATTAAGAAAAATTCAAGTTGCTTATCAGGATAAATAAAAAAAGCGCCAGAAAACTTTTAAAGACAAATAGTTACCGGTGTTATAGAGCTAGAAAAGTTCACCATTGTTAAGAGGACGACAAACTAAGGAAGTTTAAAAAAATGTTTTTATAATAATTTACTCAGTTTTAATGAAAAAATGTAGCGTGTAATATATCGCTGCAAAATGAGGAAAATACCCTATCTAATATAGGATTTCTCGCCTGTTTCATAATTTTTCTTTAACACCCTGAAGAGTAAGTCTCCAAATTCAGCAATTCTGAAAAACTTTAGATAATACTCATAAAGACTCTATTTTTGCTTCGTGTTAGAGGTTTTTTCGTATCTCTTTAAATAACGGAGATACCTGGCTTCGACCAGGGTTGCCACCAGTCCCGAATTCGCCGGAACTCTCCCCGATTTTTCGGATTTAACTGGTCCCGACTGGATGCGCTTATGTTCCGATTTTTAGCATATATTATGAGATATTGTTTTGTGAATCGAACTTCGGAAAATTGAGAAACAACCGAGAAAACAACTTATTTCCTTGTCAATCGTTTATCACTATTTGTTTGCGTACGAAAGATGTCCTTCTAATTCTAACGTAGAACGAGTGATATCCCATATGTCCATGAAGTGGAAGAACCTGAGAAATAGATACTCTACAGATCAAGTCGGAGCTACATGTGGTTATAACCTGTGCTCCGTTTTCCCAGTATTTTAAAAACGACAAATCTTTATTGGATCTTACTCGAAAAAAATACGAAATATTCCTGTAAATTAAGTAGGTCATTCCTCAAGGCGAAATAATGGGAATCGATGGGAAAAAACTTTTGGAAGCGGCGCACGAAATAACGTATAAAGTATAGGCGACACTAGTGTCGCCTAGTGATGAATTTGTAACGCCCAGTGCCATTAGGTTGTGCCGATGGAACAAATTTAAAAATATTCCTCATTTATTATCTCTGAACACTACAGTATGAGGATTACACGTGTTTGATGAGAATAAACTTATGTTACATATTGCATTTCTAAATTTGTGCAGTGTCTTTTCTTTCTCTATAACAATTTCCTACTTTGACGACTTCGATATTATGCACGAGCCTGTGAGATATCAACAAAGAAGAAAATTGTTTAGTAATTATGAAACCCATTTTTTACGGCAATCTTTATACCTCACATTTCTAACTTCTTATTTTAGAACGTGTGTACTTTTATTATTTTTTGGTTTCATATATTTTTGAAAATACCTCCTGAAAAAATCCCGGCTGCGGACCTGAACAGACATATTTTTCTAGCACTAGTATCACCTACCTAGTGAAAATTGCTTGAAAAATGCTCAGTTCAGACAGGACGGGAACATGATAGTTAAAAAAATTAAAATTGCGTTAGTACCTCGGTTAGTACATTATTCTGTCTTTATTGTTCACAGTCAAATGCCAAAATTTAAATAAAAATGTTTACATTTGTCAAAGAGAAGTTATTGTTTATTTAGGTATTTTGTTTACATATTGATTATTGCGGTGCATGGAAAACATTCAATAACCCTGAATTTCCCAAAAGAAATATTGGGAAATTCAGTTACTGGGATAGGGGGCAATGAGCTCCCCCCCCAAATTGTGGAGAAAAAAAATTTAGGATCCCTCTCTTATATTACGAGTTAGGAAGGCTTGTTCCGATTTCAATAAACCAAAAGGTGGCAACCCTGGCTTAGACACATTTCGCATTTTGGAGATTTTTCGGCATAACACTTACCTAAAGTAGGTCATCGATTTCAAATGTCTTTAAACCATGTTGTAGGTTAATAAAAGCTGCTAATTTTTGTTAAAAAAAAATTGAGAGCTTTGACAAAATGGACAGCCTACATATATTTAAAAAACTTTAATATAGCGAAATTTAATTATCATTTTGTACTATAACGCCTAAAAATAATCTTTGTCATTTAGCGAAAACCGCATCCAATTTGGTTTATCCGTTCGGCCGAAAATAGCCATAGGTTAGGTATCTCAGTACTGAAATTCATACCTTTAAAGTCTGTCAGTTACTGGAAAGAACTCGATTTTTTTGTTAGGTTTTTTTTTCTATGCAATTTTCGTCCTTGTCCCTCACTGATTTTTAGTGCCTTTAAAATTGCCAGTCTCGGTAAAACCGGTCGATTTTTGTCGTCTGTACAATTCGTTTACATAAATAAAGGGTAATTTCACAGCATAATTTTTTCGTGCCCTTAATCTTCTTTTCTCAGCCATTTTCATGCACCTTGTCTTCGTTCCTACCCTGTAGCTGAACTCAACCACTTGTATCAGACTAGCAAGAAACTTTTTCTTGCTATAAACTATACAATGAATACAGTATCCTTCGTGACCAGGACAGCTTGCAATTCAGCTTTTTATCTCTTATTCTTATAACCAAGGTGCATAGATAGATATACACAAGGTAGTTTTCCTTAGTAGAGAGAAACAAGAGACAATATAGGAACTCGTGGAAATGTTTTTTGAAACATTTTTCCAGTTTTTTAGTGTCATTAGTTATTTCCACAAAGGGCCCTGTCTGTTTTCTTTAAAGACGAAAACATTTTTCTATACCTAATCTTTTAGCTCCGCTCTGTACCTTGAATATTTTGAACTAAGTGGAAAAAGTGCAAATCTGTTAAAAATGTCAAAAAATAAAAACAAATAGTTGGGAATACGTTCGCAAACCAACAAATTAATATTAATAAATAAATGTATTTATCATATTTATACAACAATAGTTTTGTTGCTTCATTGGATAATCACTTAGATATTTTATTATTTCACAATCAAAATAGAAAAAGGAAGAATTAAAAGTGGCCATCGGTAACTGTTTATAATTTTTCTATTGCAATTTTGCGTAATTTTACCGTCACTAATTCTTTATGAGAACAATGCACATAAACAATAGAGTCCATAGGTACTAAGTTTTGATTAATAGTTATCACTTACCATTTATGAAAGTTAGCAAGGTGCAGAAAGTAAACAGAAATATGTACAATATATCCATTAACGAAGCCATTTCAATACAAAATTTTGCAAGTATCACAGCACAAAACACATTCCAAAACTTTTACACAAATCCTTCCGAACAATAAATCACTGCACTGTCAAAATGTAACGTCTCACAAAAAGTTTGCTAATTTCAAAGACACCCCATCGTCAGTCTAATATAATAGCGGCAGATTAACTAACAAAATTAAAGAACGAGAAGAAAATCGGTCCTATAATTTCCATTCCACATAACTCAATAATTAACATCATTAATATTTTTTAAAAGTTCTTCATTTTAATAAAGAGATTTAAAAGCACATGAAAAAATTGCGTACTTTTTACGCAAACGCAGCACACTCCCCCCTTAGCGGACAACGAACAACTAACAGAACTTGTGCTTTTAAGCCATCTGTCTGGTAACGAGACCGGCGCAGTTTAATGCTCCTCTGGTTCCGTAGCCGTGTACCCTGTGGGCCGATCTAGTTCAAAAGAAAAATATTAACTGGTTCTGATTTATTTATATTTATTGGATATCTTGAATTAATTTAAGCCTTTCATCTGCAGTTATCACAGATTATAAAAAATTGCTTTCCTTATAGAAACTGCAATAAACCAAAACTGCATATGAATTTTAAAGCAGCTAGGTACTGGAAACGGGATTTATATTTTTAATAGAGATACCTTTATTCAAGACATAATAATTAAAATTAGCCAACAAATTTTTTGACAGTTCGGATATATCTGTTCGAATATTGTTGGGTATATTGAACTAGTTTGAGTTTTCATCTAAAGTTACCGCATATTATAAAAAAATTAACTCATTATAGAAACTGCAATAAGCCAAAAATACATATAAATTACAAAATTACAAATCTGAAGATTAATTTATATTTCTAATAGAAATTAACTTTCACTCCAAAGATGCTCCAGAGTCTTATATAAAATTCTAGTAAAGTATTAATGTAGGCAAAAACAGTGTAATGGTGCTGATTTGTTTATTTTATTACTGAGTATCTTGACTTAATTTAAGTCATTATTCTGAAGTTATCGGAAACTATGAAAAATACTTTTCTTTATAGAAACTGCAATAAACCAAAAATATATGTATTTAAGAGAAACTTTGTAAATAAAATTATATCGCATATCGGCAAAAAATAGTGTGGTGCTGATTTATTCATATTTGACATCTTGAATTAATTTAGACCTTTCATTTGAAGTTACACAAAATAAATATTCTTGCAGAAATGGCGAGAAATCAAAAATGCATGTGGATTATAAACGAAAGTCTGAAGTGGGATTTACATTTTTAATGGAATTAACTTCTTTCGATTGTCAATAAATAAAATTCTAGTAATATGATGTCGGCAAAAAATAATTTGTTGGTTAAGATTTATTTATAAAAAATAACTTCTTATAAAAACAGTTTATTAAAAATGAACAAAATATTACAAATATACAACAAATAGTTAATGAATTGAACTATTATCTAAGCACAGGAAAATCCTTAGCTAGTAAAATGAAAACATATATTTTAACTATTATAATAGTAGTATAGTAGTACTAGTGCACCACCCACGTTTTAGCTACCACAGATGAACCTGAAATTAAAAAGTAATTATAAGTCTAAAGAATAAGCAAGAACCGGAAATAGATCTACTAACAGCCGAATTAATAAAAATCTAGAACCTTGTTTGCTATATTTATAACACCATATTTGAAATAGAAATCTATCCAGACCATTTTAAAGAAGCAGTTGTTACATCAATACTTAATAGTGGAGGTAAGGGGTCTGTCAAAAATTATTATAGACCAATTTCTCTTATATCAAACCTTAATAAAATATTGTTGTACTTTGCTATATCTAAGACATCATGTTTGAAACAAAAATGTATCCAGACCATTGTAAAGAAGCAATTATTTCACCAATACTTAGAAGCGTCTGTTGAAAATTCTAGACCGATTTCTCTTACATCCACCCTTAAGAAATATTAGAAAAAAATCATTAAAACTAGAATGACATCATATCTGAAAAATATATAAGTGCTTATGATTTATTTATACTGATTGGGCACCTTCAATCAATTTAAGCCGTTCGTCTTCAGTTATCACGGGTTATAAAAAGTTTACCTTCCTTATAGAAATCGTAATAAACCAAAAATGCTTATACCGCAAGGAGGATTTTTTTTTAATGAAAATGCGTAAATTCAAGATTTAATAAATAAAATTATTAAATAAATACAATTTGATAGTGCTGATACCGTGCGTGTAATTTCCCATTAGGTATGTACATCCACGTAGCGCGATAGATATGACAACATAGCTGCCGTAAATTCCTCCGTCGAGCGGAGCATTCCAGTCTGTTATTTCATTTCAGCCAGCTGGCACGCGCGATGTTGAAATTTTACTCCCTATGCCTAGTGTTCGGCTACACGCACGGTATATTTCTATTGTTGGGTTTCTTAAACTAGTTTAATTTATCTAAAGGTACCGCATGTTAAAAAGTAACTCTTTAGAAACTACAATAAGCCAAAAATGCATATGAATAATAAAATTACGAATCTGAAGCTAAATTTATATGTCTAATAGAAATTAACTTTTATTACAAAGTCATATATAAAATTCTAGTAATGTGCCGGCAAAAAACAGTTTAATGTACTGATTTATTTATTCGAGTATTTTGATTTAAATTAAGCCGTTAATCTGAAGTAATCGCAATTATAAAAAAAATACCTTTCATTGTAGAAACTGCAATAAACCAAAAACGCATATGAATAATAATTATAAAAGTGAATTATCTGAATTATCTGAAGTGCAAATTACACATTTAACACAAACTTCATTTAACACAAACTTCATTCAACAGCTAATAAATAAAATTCTAGTCACATGTCGGCAAAAAATAGTTTGGCGCTGATTTATTTATATAATTTGGCTCCTTGAATTAATCTAAACTTGTAGTGATCGTAAATTACAAAAAATAACACAGGCACATAAAATGAAAAAAGTGGTCTTTTTCTGGTACTCCATTGGATAACTCATATGTATTTTGACGTGCTGAACACGAATCGGGTGTCCATTTAGCTCAATTGGCCACCATTTTTTGTAAATCGCAAAAATAACCTAAAAAAAACTCATAATTTAGGTTACTTTCGCGATTTACTAAAAATTGTTGGGTAACGGAGCTAAACAGATACCTGATTCGTATTCAGCATGTCGAAATACATACAGGGGTTGCCCAACGAAGTCCCAGAAACAGACCTTTTTTTGTGTGTGTCTGAGTAATATATAAATATCACCGGATCCTCCGCCATTTTCTAGAAAATCGCGTATGGAAATATATTATACAGACACAAAAAAAAGTGAAAAGTGATCTGTTTCTGGGACTCTATTGTTTAATGTATTATGTATTTCTCCATGTATTTCGACATGCTGAATATGAATCAGGTATCCGTTTAGCTCCGTTACCCACCAATTTTTTAGTAAATCGCAAGAATAACCTAAATGATGAGTTTTTTTAGGTTATTTTCACGATTTACAAAAAAATGGTGGCAAATGGAACTAAACGGACACCGATTCGTGTTCAGCTCGTCGAAATACATGGAGTACCAGAAAAAGACCACTTTTTTATTTTGTGTGCCTGTGTAATTATCTTGTAAAAACTGCAACAAACCAAAAATGCATATTCAATTCAATTCATTTATTCAATTATTATCATACAAATACGTTTTATAATATTACATGAAAGAAGAAGTGCCTAAACTCCGAAGAGGTTTGTTTGCACTTAATTATAATTGTTTATAAATAGGTATAATAATAATCATCATAGTACATGTATCCTAGTACATGTATTAACACTAAGTAATATAGGATTGTATACCTACGTACCCATACACACATGTGCATCTATGATACACACATACGTACACATTCACAAGCATACAATATAAAAAATATCTAACAATAAATGTAAAATAAATCATTGTTTGGAGAAATATCTTGAGTGGGATTGATGAATAATGATTATTACGTATAAAATTTTTCTGGGTTATTTATAATATATTCCAGTAATTTCTTCCTAAAATGTTTTTTACTCGAAATATTTTTTAGTTCTACTGGTATTACATTATAGTACTTGGGTCCTAAGTAATCTATAAAATTTTGTTGTTGTGTTCTAATATACATTTTCACATTTAAGTTTTTATTTAACTTTGATTTTGTATTATATGCACTTGTGGAAAGGCTATACATAGTTACATTAGTTTTTACATAAACTATACATTCAAGAATGTATAAATGTTTTACACTCAGGCATTTTATTTCTTTAAATAAGGATATACTCGGATATATAGTTGATTTTCGCAGAATAATTTTTAATATTGTTTTTTGAATAACTTTTACAGGATTTAGAGCATTTTCATAAGTTCCACCCCAAATAATTATGTCATACCTTATAATTGATTCTATAAGTGAGTTATATACTGTAAGTAGTGTTTTTCTTGATAATACGTCTCTAAGATTGTAAAATTTGTATATTAGTTTTCTTATTTTTCCTGTAATATAGAGTATATGTTCGTGCCACTTCAAATTCTTGTCCACTATTACTCCCAAATATTTAATTTTATCTGTAGACTCGAGGTTTTCAGTAGAATTAGCAATATTTATTTTTTTAATGGTAGGTACTTTAGAATTATATATTGAAAAAATGATATATTTTGTTTTTGATATATTAAGTGATAATAAATTACTATCCAACCAATTTTTTATTTTTTCCATATCTTTGGAAACTTTTAAAACCACTTCATCCCAATCTGACCCATCAAAAATTACCGCAATATCATCAGCATATGAAATTAATTTTCCTGCAATATTTAGTTGACACACGTTATTAATAAAAATTGAAAATAATGTTGGTGCGATGACTGTGTCTTGAGGAACACCACTTGTTATTATTTTGCTCTTACTAATTTTATCGTCAATTTTAACAAATTGTAGTCTATTTTTTAGGTAGCTGGCAAAGACGTCCAGTGCACGCCCTCTAACTCCTATTGACTCTAGTTTTGTAATTAGTTTTTTGTGCGATACCGTGTCAAACGCCTTTGCCAGGTCTAAGGAAACAGTTATGCATTTCTTCTTTTCATCTAGTTTTTTGTTAATAGAACTTGTTAAAGTGTATATTGCATCATTAGTACTATAGTTAGCTCTAAAACCAAATTGATTATTCGATATTATCTGATTAGCATTTAAAAATTCTTCAAGTCGATTCTTCAGAGCTTTTTCAAAAATTTTTGCAAAATTATTAATGACTGAGATTGGTGTGTAGATGGATTTTTCTGTTCTGCTGCCATTTTTATATACCGGGGTAACTATCGATTCTTTAAAATGTTCAGGGACACAGCCTGTTGGAAAAGTGAGGTTAATAACATGTTTTAAAGGCTCAACGAGGTATATATGACACAATTTTATCAATTACTTCCACATCCAGTGGAAGTATAGTAACGACAAAAAATTTTTTTAAAATGTTTATTGTTCAAATAGGCTTAGAATGTCACGAAACGTCGAGGTTTTAAATTTGAGCGAAAAAAAAATTCTGTCTGTCGGTCTGTCTGTAACTTTTTTTGTGCGCACGTTTACTCTGGAACCGTTTGAGATATTGACTTGAAGTTTGGTACACATATGTGGTTTAACGAGATCTAGAGCTAGATTATATTTTCATCTTGTTCCGTCAAAGGTTGGGGGGTAAATTGGGGTAAATTTGGGGTAAATAGGTAAATCAAGCAGGTAAGAGTCCATAAAATTGGTATTTAGTATATACAAGAGAAACTAAGGTCCCAAAAAAAATGTTGGCATTAGCCACCCCCATTACCACCCCCACCATTATTAAAGGGGATGAAAAAAATTGTGATTTAGTGGTGTACAAGAACCAGAAACCTTAAAATATTTTTTTAATTCATCCACCCCCACTACCACCCCCTATAACCACCCCCACCCCGCTACCGATGTGGGGTATCGTTTTATGGGTTTTTGGGGTAGAGGATTTCAAATATTATATTATTAAAGTTTCATAAACAATTATTTCCACATACAATTTTTTTTCGTTGTGAGTGACTTGGATAAAAAATCTGGATGTGGAAGTAGTGATTCCTTGGGCAGCGGTTTTTTACAGTTATCTTATCCCGTCCGGTAGCACAATTATTTTTTAAACTGTTTGTGTGTAAAATAATTTCGTTTTTATTAATGGATTTTAAAAATAGACTGTTACCATTGGTACGCATGTTTTCTTCACTTTTATTTTTTGGGTTGGTGGATGTTATTTTATCTGCTATATTTTTTCCAACATTACAGAAATAGTCATTGAATATATTAGCCTTTAGCTCATTGTCCTTTACTATTAAACTGCCATTATCATTATAAATATTTATATTATTACTATTATTTCGATTATTAGTTGAATTGGTTGCATCATTAATTAATCTCCAAGTTTGTTTGATGTTATTATTATATTTATTGAGCTCATGTCTGTAATATTCATCTTTTGTTTTCTTAATAATTTTATTTAGTTTATTTCGATATAATTTATAATCGTTTTTCAGTTGTTCAACATTAACGTTATTGTTATTATTTATTAGAATTGTTTTTTTCATTTTATCCCTACATTTAATAGATTGTATTATGCTTAATGTGATCCATGGTTTAAGTTTTTTATTTTTATTTGTAATTATTAATGAAGTGGTAGCTTTATCCATACAATTTTGTATAGTTTTTATGAAATTATTAGTACTGACATTACTATCCTCAGAATTTAATACATTTTCCCAATTTTCTAAACTTAATAATTGTTGTATTTTGTTATAATCAATTTTTTTACCATCTTTTACTTTTTCAGTAATATGCGTTTAATTGTGTCTTATGTTTAAGAGTATAGGATAATGATCTGTGATATCGGACTCAATAACAAACGGTTGGTAGTTTACGTTGGAATTATTATTGCTTGTTTTTATAAAAATATGATCTAAACAACTGGCTGACGTTGAATTATAAAAAAATATCTGAAGTGGGATAACGGGAATTTACTAAAGAGTCAATAAAGGAAATTCTAGTAATATTTAGGCAAAAAAACGTTTGATGGTTATGATTTACCTATTTTATTGAATACCCGAAACTACTTTCATCCGAAGTTGTCGTAAGTTAGAAAAACTGACTCCCTATAGAAATTATAAAAGAAATTTTATTAAAATATATTACAAATAAACAAGAAATAGCTAATAAATTAAATAACTAAAGTTCTTGTGCGCAACACACATTATAGCTTCCTTAAATGCAACTGAAAAAAAAAAAATGTCTAAAAATAGAAAAGCACCGGAAGATCAACTAACAGCTGAATTATTAAAAAAATTTAGAAACTTGTACAATATAACCACTTTGCTATATCTATACCACCATATTTGAAACTAGGATATATCTAGATATATCTAGACCATTTAAAAAGTAGTTGTTACATCAATACGAAATAAGGCGTCTGTAGAAAACTCTGGGCCGACTTCTCTTATACTCAACCTTAATAAAATATTCGAAAAAACTACTGAAACTAGAATGATATGATATCTGAAAAAAGATAACTGGTTCTGATTTTTTTATATTTATTGGATATTTAGAATTAATTTAAGCCTTTCATCTGCAGTTATCACAGATTATAGAAAGATACTTTCCTGATAGAAACTGCCACAAACTAAAAATACATATGAATTGTAAAGGAGCAGAATCTAAATTACTTCCACATCCAGTGGAAGTATAGTAACGACAAAAAAAAATTTAAAATTTTTATTGTTCAAATAGGCTTAGAATGTCATGAAACGTCGAGATTTTAAGTTTGAGCGAAAAAAAAATTTCTGTCTGTCTAACTTTTTTTTTGTGCTTACGTTTACTCTGGAACCGTTTGAGATATTGACTAGTAATTTGGTACATATATGTGCTTTAAGGAGATCTAGAACTAGATTACATTTTCATCTTGTTCCGTCGAAGGGTGGAGGGTAAATTGGGATAAATTTGGGGTAAATAAGTAAATCAAGCAGGTAAGAGCCCATTAAATTGGTATTTAGTGTATACAAAAGAAGCTAAGGTCTCTCAAAAAATTTTAGCATTAGCCACCCCCACCCCATTATTAAAGGGGATGAAAAAAAAAGTGATTTAGTGTGTGTACAAGAACCAGAAACCTCAAAATATTTTTTACTTCATCCACTCCCACTACCACCCCCTATCACCACCCTCACCCCACTACCGATGTGGGGTATCGTTTTATGGGTTTTTGGGGTAGAGGATTTCAAATATTATATTATTAAAGTTCCATAAACAATTATTTTCACATACAAAATTTTTTCGTTGTGAGTGACTTGGATAGAAAATCTGGATGTGGAAGTAGGGATTCCTTGGGCAGCGGTTTTTTTAATAGAAATGCCTTTATTTAATAAATAAAGTTATACCTGATATGATATGTCGGCAAAAAATAGTATGATAGTTCTGAAATATTTATATTGTTGAGTATAACCTAGAACAGAATTATTTATTTATTTATTGTATTATCATTTGCAGGTGTATTGCATGCATGTTAATATTGGATTGATGCATAGACTAAAGAACACTTGATTTATTAAGTACAAACTTGTAAATAAACAAGTCCAACAAAGATTTAGCTGCTAGTGGTTCTAGTTCAGTAAAATAAGCAGCAAGTGAAAATCTGAATCTACTTCATACAGTTAAAGTTGAATTATATAGACGTTCTCATCAAAAGAACAAATTAATAATATTTCTTATATAAATGTAACAAAGTTTGCCCTATACATAATATGCTTATCAGTATTTGTAACAAAAATATATCTAATTGATATTTATTTATAGATTTTATTTAAACATAAAATCATACTTGATAAAAAGATATATACAAATATACAGATACACTCACTTTTACTATTTATTTGTTTATTTCTTTATTTACGTTATTTTCATTTTTAATCATTTATTTATTTGATTTTCAATTTTCTTTCCGAACATATATTTTAATAGGATACATTTATTTTAATAGGTATATGTCAAGTTGTGCATAATATCCTGTTCCGAATGTAAAAGAATCACTTTATTTTCTTTTTGAATAAGTTTAGATTTTTATGTTTTTAATTTTATCAGAATGATAATTACAAACCATTGATGCCAAACAGGTGTAACTAAGATAATGGAGCACCGGGAAAAGATAACTAGCAGCCAAATTATTAAAATATCTAAAACCTTATATAACGAGACCATATTGCTATATCTGTAACATTATGTTTGAAACCGGAATATATCCAGACCATTTTGTAGAAGCAGTTGTTGTTACACCAATACTTAATAGCGGAAATAAAATGCGTGTAGAAAATGCTAGACCGATTTATCTTATATCAAACTTAAAAAATATTACAAAAATTTGTAAAATTATTTACGTAAAACTTTCCTCCCTATTTAGCACCTTTCATTTGTTCATTATTCTTTCTGTATGATGACTATATATTATATTTTTTCTAAAAGTATAGCAATTTTGCTATACTTTTGGTAATAATGGCAACTGTATTCCAAATATTATTTTCCTCTGCTTAGAGTGACCACCCTGTATAATTCTCACTAAAAGTTTTGTTAACTACACGCGAAATATTATTGTTCTCACATTTTTTATTATTTTTTTTAAGGTGACCACCCCGAGAGAAATAATAGAAATGCCTTAATCATGGCTTAATAAGTAGAATTGTACTGATAATATGGACAATAATTAATTTTTGGATATCTTAAACTAATATAAATTTTTCAGCTAAAGTTACTTAATGTCACAAAAGATAACTCCTTATAGAAACTGCAATAAGCCAAAAATGCATATGAATTTCGAAAAAGAATTGGAAGCTAAATCTATATTTCTAATAGAAATTAACTCTACTCAAGAATCGATATATAAAATTCTAATAATATATCGCCAAAGAACAATTTGATCTGCTGATTTATTTATATTATTGAGTATCTTGAATTAATTTAAACCGTCCATCTGAAGTCGAAATATGAGAAATATATATTTTTTGGGTAACTTCTTTATTTTCTTAAATGGAAATTAACTTCATTCAAGAGTCAATAAATAAATTTCTGCTATGTCGGAAAGAAATGATTTGATGATTCTAATTTATTTATTTTATTGGCTTTTTACAGAAAATTATAGCTTTTAGTGTAGAAACTGCAATAAACTGGGAATGTATATCAATTATAAAAGACTATGTGAAGCGGGATACATATTTTGACAGAAAATAACTTCATTCAAGAGTTAATAAATGAAATTCTAGTAATATGTCGGCAAAAAAATTATTTGACGATTCTGATTCATTTATACAATTGGTGTTTCATTTGAAGTTAACGACAAGTCATACAAAATAACTTTCTTTGTAGAAACAGCAATATACCAAAAATAAATTATAAAAGAGTATGTGAAATGTATGTGAAATGGGATGGTCTTTTATAGAAATTAACTCTATTCACGAGCCAAGAAATACATTTCTAGTAATACGCCGTAAAAATAGTTTGATGGTGCTGATTTATTTATATTATTGACCATCTTGAATTTTTGAATTAACTTAAGCCGTTCATCTCAAGTTATGACAAATTGTAAAACTGCAATAAGCCGAAAATGCAGGTAAAATAAGAGTACTTAAAGCCAGATTTATATAGTAAAATAGTAAAAATAGCTTTATTAGAGAGTTAATAAATAAAATTCTTGTATTATGCCAATAGGAGTTGTTTGATAGCTCTGATTTATTTATATTATTGGGTATCTCTATTTAATTATGCCTACCTACCGTCTGGAATTGTCATTTATTAATAAAAATAATAATTTAATAATGGTAAGAGATACAGGGTATTTCATTAATAATTGGTCATACGCTAACTGAAAAATTCTTAGCTCAAAATATGGGGATGAGGTACGATCACCGGTTTAAGTTCAGTCGCTCGATCAGCGAGGCACGTTCCCGTTGCTGTGCCACCGGGTACATATCATTATTTTGTCGTGAACGTCAAAATATTATTATTTTGCACAAAAAGTTGAATATAAAGTGTGTGGTAGCTGCCCAAATCGTTAGCAACCCCCAGAAGCCCGTGAGGTTGGAGGCAGCCCCTAGTTGAGCTCACAGTGAGTTTTTCTAAAAAATAAACCAAAAGTGACATTGACATAAAAACTCTAAACCCATTTCCGGTTTGTTGCCGGAAATATTTCCGGCAAACATAACCAAAAAGACTCAGTTTAGACATAACCTACAAAAAAATAGTGATACCACCCCGCCAAATTCCCCTAGAAGAGTACCAATCTCAAAAATTTTGATACCCGCGTTTCGCATAACAGCCGAGCCAAAATAAAAGAGCCGGAAACCCCCCCCCCCGACCGGTCGAGGCTTTGAGAACACTACAGGCTAAAACTAAAATGAACCAGAGCCCGAGCCAAACAACAACTGATAGAGCGGCCGCGCAACAGGAGATGTGCGTCTGGTCCAAAGGGTGGCCTACCCCCCCCCCCCCCCCCACACACCAAGAAGTCGGGTGACGACAGCGACACATCGGTCATGTCCCTCGACAGGAGAACCACAGTGAGGAGGAAACCCCTAAAAAGGAAAGGAGATGCGCCAGCCGTACAGCTGAAAGCCAATGCACGCACCAAACCAGCACCTGTCAAGAAGACCGATGAAGATATGGACAGCGGTTCGGAGTCCGCGGAAAGCGTAAAAGCGGCGCCGATAACGCGCCCAGCCCTCACACCCAAAGGCGCGCAACAAGAAAAGATGGCGGCGATTTTCAAACTAAACGCAAGCACGAACAAGAAGTGAAAATTGGCGATCCCGGAGATGGGCAACCCGACATTCACCCATCCGGGATCGTCGAGGCCCACCATGGCGCCACCAGAGGCAGCACCAATAAAAGTAGCCAACCGCCACGCAAGACCAGTGAAGATTGACGAAGACATGGACGTGGTGCCACCACAGCCAGTTGCCGAAGCCTGCCCCTAACCCCCCCCCCCCCCCCCCAATAGTGATCCATGGCAGATTAAACGACCACAAAAAGGTCAACGACTTATTAAAGGGCAACTTGAGGGGCGACCATATGTGGAAGCACTCAGCTAATTCAACTATGTTGTAACTGGCAAATAAAGCCGATTGGGCGGCTATGAACGAGTATCTTGAGGTGGGGAAAATAGATTACCACACCTACACCCCGAAGGACGAGAAGTCCCACGCCTTCGTCCTCCGGGGCATCTATCACGAGGTGGATATGAAAGATCTAAAGGATGAGCTAGAAAACGTTCACAAGGTAACGGTGAAGGAAATCCACAACATGAGGGGCACCAGAAACCCCCTGTACATGGTGGTTACCACAAACGAGGTGACGCTGAGGGTGATGCAGGCCCGGGTCCACTGCTTGGACCACACCTCCGTCAGATGGGAGCGACAAGTCAATAACAAACGTATTATACAATGTCACAGATGCCAACAGTGGGGGCACGCGACGTCTAATTGTCACGCGAGCCCTCACTGCGTGAAATGCGCGGGACCCCATCTGACGAAGGTGTGCACCAAGCCGCGGGACGAACCGGCGGTGTGCTTCAACTGTGGCGGGAGCCACACGGCCAACAGCGTCGCCTGCACCGTGTACAGGAGGAAGCTGGAAGCCATGGACGTAAGATCAACAAGAGTACCTCCCCCACCTCAGATGACGTACGTGGCGGCACCACTTCCCACAGTCAACGCCTGGATGCAGAGGAGGGCACAGTCGTCCCAACCCCTGCCCCTGCCCCATCTAGAACCCCAGAAAGTTAGGCCTGCCACGCAACCTCCCCAACAGCAGCAGCACCAGCAACAACAACAACTGGCGAGACCGTCCCCTCCGTCGCAAACGGACCGAAGGAGCCCACCATCCACAAACCCTTCCGGATCCGGTATGGACAAACTCCGTCGGTTTCGGGACTCAACGGAGAGGATGGCCTCGTTGGTAAATATCGATCAGTTACTGGTAAGGATGGACGAACTTAACGATCAACTCGAGGGCTGCACCTGCGCCTTCGATAAATTCCAGGTGGTAACGGCCTTCTTCCGGGATCTGCCTACTGATGCCTTTTAGACTAAAGATCTCTTCATGGAACGCCGACTAAAGATCTCTTCATGGAACGCCAACGGTATAGGTAACAAAATTCCCTTTTTAATCAATTACTTGACGAGGCATAAAATCGACATTATGCTTCTGAATGAGACAAAACTCGACAGACGGGACAAGTTACGCGTCCGAGGTTACACGACCATTAGAAAAGGTAGGGCAGACATTAACAGAGGGGGCGGTGTAGCCATACTCATAAAGTCGGATATTGCTCACACGCATCGTTGTCTACGGAACACTTCCGTGGAGAACGTGTGTGTGACGCTGGAAGGCGGCATGAGTATCGTCGCCGCGTATAACCGGCCCTCAAACGGGTTCACGGCGGGTTGTCTTGAGAATTTACTGAACGCGAGCCCACGCTGCTTGCTTATAGGCGACCTTAACGCTCGGCACAACGCATGGAACTGCCATCGCAACAACGCCAACGGCAACACTCTGTACGATTACGTGAGTAATCGTAATGTCGTGCTGCAGTATCCGGACAATCCCACATATTTTTCGGAAAACGGTACAACGCCCACCACCCTAGACATTGTGGTCAATAAGGGTGTGAGAAACTCCACGCCACCAGTGGCGCTGGAGGAGCTCGCTTCCGACCACAATCCAATTCTTTTGGAGTTGGATAGCATGTCGAGGGAAGACATTACACGAAAAGTCACCTCTTATAGGGACGCCGATTGGCGTCTCTACAAGACACATATAAATACACACTTGACACTTGCAAACAATATCACCACACCCGCCGAACTGGAAAATGTGGTGGGGGAGTTCACAAGGATAATGCAGGACGCCAAGCAAAGTGTTGTAACTACGATTACCATAAATCCCTACAAAGACCGACTCGACGCGGCGGTCATACAAGACATCCATGAAAAGAATCGACTGAGACGGCTTTGGCAGCGAAATCGTGATGTCGACGCTAGGGCTGAGATGGCGCAACGGCGTATCAGGACCGCCATCAACATCGCCAAAAACCGGAAATGGCGGGATAAGCTGAAAGCGCTCAATCCTCAAGACAACTCGCTGTGGAAGCTGTCGAGAGCCACGAAAAATACGCGGGAGGCCATACCCGCGCTGACTAACGCCAACGGACGGACGGCTATGACAGACGCCCAGAAAGCGGAAGACTTAGCGAACCATTTTGCGGACATACATAACGCACGAATACCGAACAATCCGGGACACGACCGCATCGAAAACGACGTTAACGAACTAATTGGTCATGACATCCAATTGACGAGACGAGAATTTTCAAAAGTCATGACCAAGCCCTCGGAATTTGCGGGCATTGTCCGGAATTTACCCAATGACAAGGCCCCGGGGGCAGACTGTATCGAATACAGGCTGCTCAAATATCTTCCGCGGAAAGGCATCGTACAACTGATGTACATTGTCAACGCGATCCTGCGGCTACAACACTGGCCCAGCCAGTGGAAGTGCGCCGTGGTCGTGCCGATCCTGAAACCGAACAAGGATGCCAAACTCGCCGGCAGCTATCGACCGATCTCGTTGCTGTCTGCGATCTCCAAGTTGGTGGAGAAGGTCATCCTGGTCAGACTAGACGCTGCCCAGGATGAACTCCACATCGACGATGAATGTCAGTTTGGTTTCAGGAAAGGCAGGGGTACTGTACACCAGGTCGTCAGGATCGTGAATGACGTCAAAATACAGTGCAACCGCGGAAAAAGCACCGTCATGGTGCTGCTCGATATTGAGAAAGCTTTCGATACAGTATGGATCCCGGGCTTACTCCACAAACTCAACTCATTGAACTTCCCTACGCATATCACAAAACTAATTCACTCTTTCCTGACAGACAGATCAATGCAGGTCAGGGTGAATAACAAACTTTCAACTCGGCGGGACATTCGCGAGGGTGTGCCCCAGGGCTCGTGCCTGGCACCCAAGTTATACTACTTATACGTCTCCGACTTTCCGAAGTTTCCAAATACGAACCTTGCCAGGTACGCCGATGGCACGGCCATGTACGCGCATTCGCACAATGCACAAGCGGCGAACGTGCTGCTAAAGGCGCACATGGCTCATGCCACGGCGTATTACGACAAGTGGAAGATTCGGATCAACGCCGAAAAGTCGGAGGCCATACTCTCCACGCGCCGGTTCACAGAAAACCGCATTTTAACACCAATTTCGATCGGGGGTCGCCAAATTCCAATCAAAAGGTGCGTGAAATATTTGGGGGTGAACTTGGACAGAAGACTGACATTCAACACTCACGTTAACGAGACTATACGAAAGGTCTACTCTATGTCCAGGAGTCTGTATCCGCTCCTGGCGCGGGGTAGCGGACTAAACAGGACTAATAAAAAATTGTTGTATACGATGGTGATCAGGCCGGCCATCACATACGCGGCGCCGGTGTGGTGCAGCATCCCGGTCACGACAATGCGGAAACTTAGAGTTTTAGAACATAAAGTTATGCGCCTCATTTCAGACTTCGGTAGGTACACCTCGCTCAGAGATCTCTACGTACGTTGCCACGACATAACCCCATTAGCGGATTTCGTCCAGAATATATCGCAAAAATTCTATCAATTCAAACTGGGCGATAGTCCGCTAACCCGCGACATTACACGAATCAGACAGCATAATGCCATACTTTTCAACTTGAAACACCCATTACCATACCAGGCGTTGCCTATCTTTCGACAACTTCGTTAGCCCCACTTTCCTAAACCACAATCTCCCTTTCACCACCTTTTACTTTTCACCACCTTTTACCTTCAAACCCCTTTCTATTCTCTCTATTCGTCTCATTTTTGTTAATTATGTTAATTTTTGTTCTTTTGTCCTTTTTGTCTCTTTTCTAAATCCCCTCTCGACCAATAACTTCTTGCAAACCAAAACCGTTTAAATCATAACTTCCCTTCCACCCTACCTTTCCGAAGATAGACAGATCATCGGATGAATATCGTCATTGGTTCGAACGGGTTTTTTCGTTGAGTTTTTCCCCGTACCAGCAACCCGATCTTTAAAAAAACACAGTGCGCGTGTGCGCACCCTAATAAGAACTCAGTTTTAACTTTAAGTAGTCTTAAGTATTCTAAAACTTTTTCATGGTTATATTTACAAATTGTTAGGTTCAAGTTTTTATATCTTAAACAGGAGCCCTAACTTCCATTTGATCCGTTGTCATAGCCGAGACCAGACCCGCTTCATCCGACTGCATATTCACCACGACGCTAGGCTACGTGGTTGTGGGTGGACCAGGGTGAGTCAAAGTTGGTGGTCGAGGACCGTGGTTTGGAGTCCACGCTAAACTGTAGATCCCTAGGGCAAATGGGCCATCCCGGCCTGATTGTCTAGTAAAATAGCAGTACTAATACTAGCTCAAAATATGAAGCTTTAACCGAAAACACAAATAAAATGTGCCTCCTTACTGAGATACAGAGTGTTGAAGTTAAAAATTAAAAAAAATATTTTCACATATTATTTTAAAATTACTTAATATTCCTTTACCATATTTGGTAGATAGTGTTAGTAATCCAAGACGAATAACATCAACGAAAGAACTGGTTCCTCACTATTGCCAGGGGTTTACGGTAGGGGGGGAAGTAGTTAAAGAAGTTTCACCCTCTTAATTTGTATGCCACTGGCGAAATATTTGTTTCTTGGTTTACTTTTATTTTTTAATAATTTTTACGCAAAAGAAGTATTCTTCATACGTTGCTCTAGAGTGCCAATTTCTCGAGATATTTGAATTCGAAAAACCGGCTACATGGTATTTTAAATTTCAGTGTTACTGATCTCACAAATAAATTTCTAATCACTTTGACATCTAACTAATGCCTTATTGTTTTTGTACATATTAGGCTGAAACAATAATGTTTTTACTTAGTAGGCTAACGATATTTAATTTTGCTAGAACTGTCAAACGTTACTTTTGCCATAATAGGAGTTCACAAAACTTATTTGTTGATAATAATTTGTCGAATACGGAAATGAGAGGCATTGTAAAGGGTGGTCCCTGGGAACGGGAAGTTTTGAAAATGTTGTTATTTTGTAACTATGTATAGCTGGCCATGGAGTTATTTGTCATATTGTCTGTCAGTATATGCCATTTGGTAATCATGGAACAATGCTTTTGCAATAAAATCGTATTATAAAAATAACGACAGAGAAGTTGCTGTGCAGCGGCAATTTCGACTATTCCTTGCGATTCCTCGTCACGGGAGAATTCCTTCCGCTCATGACATAAAATCGTGGATTCGTAAATTTGAAGAAACATGGAATACCCACATCCAAAAAGTCACACAAAAAGCAACGATTGCCCTGGGAAGGTGCAGGCAGATGTGTGGAAAAAACTGGAGGTTAAACCCCAAGATAACCCTATGGTTATATACTAGGGTCGTCAGACCCATGATAACCTATGGATCGGTAGTATGGTGGACCAAGACACTGCAGCTGGGAGCAATAAGGCTATTAAGTGGAGTACAAAGGCTTGCTTGCCTGTGCGCCACAGGCGCCATAAAAACTACTCCCATGGCTGCATTGGGGGTCCTTTTATATCTGCCACGACTACATATTTTTATCTAAGGGGAAGCTAGTTCAGTACTGCACAGGCTAATGCAAGGCACAACGCCCATGAGGCAACAACACGGAACAGAGTATTAACAGTTATACTCAGAGCTGAAGGCAGACCCCATTCTGGGAATGCCCACGGAGAGTATGGTCCCAAAGTATAATAAGTGGCCGCTATACAGTGGTGTGCAAAGGAAATAATGAGGCAAGGAACTCTCAACCAGTAAATTGCTATTTTTCCTGACAGCCAAGCAGCATTAAAGGCAATCAATTCCATGCAGGTCGATCCAAGACAAATGACCGTGGCATGGGTACCAAGACATGAGGGACACAGGGAAAATGAAAAGGCTTATGGACTGGCTCAGAAAGGCGCGTCTAATGCCCTGGTAGGTCCCGAAACCTTTTGTTGTATGGCTAAGCCATGCAAACGATCATCCATTAATAAACGTATACAGGATAAATCTCTAGAATGGTGGAAGTGGTTCCCGCGGCAGAAAGAGGCTAAAGAATTCATCAGAGAACGATCGGCCAAATTCACGGAAGATCTACTATGCTAAAATAGAAAGGCCATTAGGATAATAGTGGACCTTCTAACTGGACATTGTAGGCTCAATAGGCATATGAGTCTACTGGGCCTGGCAGATGATGCAACATGCAGATTCTGTCAAGAGGAAGATGAAACCTGAGTACATGTGCTGTGTCACTGTGAAGGCCTAGCCAAACTGAGATTCCAACTACTTTGTGAGGAAAAACCAAGGGCAGATGGCTATACTATCAATTATCAATTCTATGAAGTCTGGTACAAAGGATAAAGCTGGATAAGAAACTCTAAATGAATTAGATTAGGAGCGCCACAATAGATCCAAAGAGGTCGCGGTGGCCAAGGCCAAGCGGCCAGCTCCTCCCTTCAATCGAATCTAATCTAATCTCTCTTTTTATCCACCTACGCATCGCAGGTAGGTGGATAAAAACAAAAGAGGAAACGGCACATAACAAGTTGCTAAAATTGCAATAGTTAGTGAACCTTGGAATCACAGATATAAGATATAACAGCGACAATGGAAGTACTGCTTAACCTGCTCCTTTTATATATTCATGTGAAGAAGGACGCAGCTCTCAGAGCTTACAGACTGCATTCTAATATGAAATTCAAACCATGAGACTAGCTTGGTCATTTAACTGTCTTAAATGAACTTAAGTTAGATTCAATGAGCAAACCTACAGACTCTACACCGACTAGGTGTTGACTTCGAGCGAACTTTTGAAGTGGTTAGGTATGGAGCTCTGAAGGATCGCAATTTCAAAGAGGACAGCTCACGTGATAGACAGATATATTTAATATGGAGGAGGGAGTAGGTGCCGGTGTATAAGGCCCGGAAATGTGAGCTGTCAAATACCTTAGGTTACGCTCCTATCTTTCAGGCAAAAAATGCCATAGATTTTTGAGCTCTAGAATGCAAGAATGTAAACTTTCAGACAGCACTTAAACCTTTAAGTTCATTTACTTTCGAGTTCAAAATTGCCTCAGAATATCTACAAACAGTAAAGCAATTGACCAGAACGAGTTTACCTTGATGTGGGTGCCAGGTAACGAAGGAATAAAATGGAATGTGATTCCTGATGTGTTTGCAAGACAAGGCGCTAATCATTCATAGGACCGGAGCAGTCTGTGTCTAATAAGAGGACACAGGTCTTTGCCCTGAAGAAAATGGGCGAAGCTGAAGATGAAATGTGTCGCTTTTGTATGGAAGCAACTCTGACTGTGGAACACATACTTTTCTTGTACAAGGTGCTGCTCCGCCAAAAGCTACAACACTTGGACAGGTAGTTCTGACCCCTACTGAAGTGAAAGAGATGGCTCCCAGGAAAATCTAAGATTTTTAGAATTCCGTAATTGGCTTGATATACATAAGTTTACTCTTGCGGCGGTGGGCGGTGACTACTGGCCATTTGGGATCTCCGTACGGTGGTCCCGTAGGATCATGTACGCTGGGTCCTAGAGATCAGAAGCCGTTGTTTGACGTTGAGGGAATGGAAATATACATAAAAAATTATGCACAAAAGATCTTTTTAGATCGATGTGAAAAGAGACGCTTCATATTCGACCAACTAAAAATGCAATATGATCTAAACTAGATTGTCATTATTAGTGCAGCTATTTAAATCGAATTTGGCACTCAGTACACTTAGATACAATGGCTCAAGATGTGCTTTTATCGCGTTCTACAATTAACTATTGGTGGAAATATTGGTAAGCAGTACCATAAATTTGAAAAAAAAGTAATAACGCACTGTAGAAAATCAAAGGCGATCACATTATTAAGATAAGTCTTTAAATTTTATGAAATAATTGTGTCTTCAATTTTTTTGCTATCTCTCACAGTTTCGTGACATTTTTTTTTCAATTTATTCCACCATTATTGCAAGAAAATTAATTTCATTGAACGAAAACAGTTGCTTTATTTTTGTTGTCTTGACCACATGCTTAGTTTGTTAGTTTGCCAAATATTGTGGTTTACAGAGCTGCACTAACAACAAGAAAAATTCGATATTTATTTAGAAATTCCAAAACGAATAATTTTTAGGCGCCTGTTTATATGAACTTTTTTTCTTAGAATTAGCAAAGGAATAATACCCTGAAACACTGTAAAGTACTTAAGTTACACTTTTTATGTAAACTTAAGGAAATATAAAAATAAGAAAGTATATGTTTTCACTACAGAGAAGCTGCAAGTGTATTCTATTAAATAATTAAAAGTAAAAGTTAAGGAAGGAAAAGATAAGTTCAGTAATAAATTGTTGTCTAAAGGTATTTATATTCATTAATTTAAAAAACTACTATTGCCATGAAACTAAATTAAAAAGCTTAGTATTATTTTGGAGTTAACTAAGTTACATAGTTACCCAACATTGTACGTGTTATTCAGGTCAATGAGTTGATAGAAAAAATACTACTGGTTTAGATGTAGGAGACAACAGAACAAGGCCCTTTTGTTAGAAGGAGCTTTATAAGGTGAATACCTCCTCCCAATTAGAGAACCAACCCTTCGGTGGTATGTCAGGCCAAGAGAAGTACCTCACCCACTGGGTCAGGCAACGAAAATACCTTCACCAGACGAATTTCTATGCGCAGAACACCTCTCAGAGCAAAAAATTTTTCACTATCCGAATTAAAGCACCAGGTGAGAAATGATTATATAAAGACTATTACTGTAGAACAATCGAACAAACGTAGGAGGATCAACAAAATGCCTAAATACTCTAGGGGTAACACGGTAATAAAAGGTTTATTTAAAAGCGTCGTAATAAAAATATGCTGATAAGCTCATCAACTGAGCGAACAAGGCCTTAAAGAAAATGTGCAACCCCAAAAAAGAACTAAAGGAAATAGTTGGTAGACTGATTCTACAAGTAGAGCGACCGCAAAGCAAGGAGATAATCGAATAACTCAAAGCGAGTGGAGGAATACAATAAGACAATTAAAACATTGACAAGAAATTACCTGACTACAGCCAAAGCACAAGGTTGTTTGATACATAGACCTACATAAAGCTAAAATTGATACACAGTATGATGGACCTAAAAACGAGGAAGATAAGGAAAAGGAGAAATAAAGGAAATACGAAAATAACCAAAAAAATTCGGAAATAAAATGGAGCTTTTAAACCTCTTAGAGAAAACGCGGCCTGAATAAGTATTTTAAGTAACCGATCTAAAAACAGACAGTCCCTTAATAGAATATGAGACATCGCTGTACATGTAGAAAATTTGAGAAAAAAGCTTTTATTATAATTTAGGTGTACCAGAACGAAAAAAAATCAATTGTCTTAAAAGCTTGTCACGTGCGAGAAGATCAGGCATGAATTTTGTTTGGCAGATATTTAAGTACCTAAGTATTTTTTTAATTTCTATTCACGCGAAAAGCTTTTAAGACAAATATTTTTTTTATTTTTATTTTTTCGTTTTAATACACCTTAATAATAAAAGCTCATTCTTAAAAAGTTCTTTTATTACATTTAATTATATTTTTAAATTTTTAGTTACATCTTAATTAGTTTTTTTATATCCATTGCGTCGTCCTTAGTTAAAACCTGGTTAAAACCGGATCATTCGCCATTTCTTAGAATACAACGACTGAGTGAATACACTTCTATCAAATTATAGTGTTGCATACGAAGGCGAAGAAGGGCACGGATATTTTTTCCCAATTATTCCCACATAAATTTGTAAATAATTTGATTATCCCCTGTTAAATCTGTAAATTATTGATTTACTTCCAGTTTCAACTGTAAATCTTATTATTCTCAGTTCAAACTGTAAATAATTCAATTGGTTCCAGCTGAATCTGTAAATAATTTAATTATTCCCAGTTCAAACTGTAAATTTTTTTATTCCCCGTTTAAACTGTAAACAATTCAATTGTTTACGGCTTAATCTGTAAATAATTCAATTATTTACAGTTTAAACTGTAAATAATTGATTTATTCCCAGTTCAAACTGTATTTTTTAAAATTCCCACTTTAAACTGTAAATAATTGAATTATTCCCAGTTCAAACTGCAAATAATATTTAATTATTCCCAGTTTAAACTGTAAATAATTGAATTATTTCCAGTTCAAACTGTAATTTTTTTAAATCCCACTTTAAACTGTAAACAAATATTATTCCCATTTTAAACAGTAAATAATTGAACTGGAACAGCTGGAGCTGCAATTAACTCAGTCGTTTCCAGTTTAAAAAAAATGTAAATACCTATATTGACTGAGTTAATTGCAGTTCCAGCTCTGCCAGCTCAATTATTTACTGTTTAAAATGGGAATAATATTTGTTTACAGTTTAAAGTGGGATTTAAAAAAATTACAGTTTTAACTGGAAATAATTCAATTATTTACAGTTTAAACTGGGAATAATTAAATTATTTGCAGTTTGAACTGGGAATAATTCAATTATTTACAGTTTAAAGTGGGAATTTTAAAAAATACAGTTTGAACTGGGAATAAATCAATTATTTACAGTTTAAACTGTAAATAATTAAATTATTTACAGATTAAGCTGTAAACAATTGAATTGTTTACAGTTTAAAGGGGGAATAAAAAAATTTACAGTTTGAACTAGGAATAATTCAATTATTTACAGTTTAAAGTGGGAATAATTAAATTATTTACAAATTCAGCTGGAACCAATTGAATTATTTACAGTATGAACTGGGAATAATAAGATTTACAGTTGAAACTGGAAGTAAATCAATAATTTACAGACTTAACAGGGAATAATAAAATTATTTACAAATTTATGTGGGAATAATTGGAAAAAAATATCCGTGACCCTTCTACGCCTTCGTAGTTGCAACTAGAAAACACATTTTTGGTCCCATATTATTGTATTGGCACCATGCAAAATTTCAGCTCAACTGGACGTCGTTAAGTAATTCAAGTTGACTTGCAGAAATGCTCCTAAACATACTAACTAAATAACTAACTAAGATACAAAACAAGTTGTATAAAAGCTTGTAAAAAATATATAGGGTCGCCATTCTGAAAAGATATTGAAATAAATGTGACGGAGTTCAATAATATTTCTCTGCAGTTAACGCAACTGTCAATGAAGAAAAATATGAAAAATATAAAAAATAAAAAATAATAATAATGAAAAAAATGTGACGGAGGTTAATAATTTTTCGGTAGTTAACACAACTGTCAGAGAAAAATACAAAAAAATTATACAGGAGGCTCACTATAAAAACAATTATGATGTAAATAATATTTGGACTGTGGTTGACACAATTACTGAGGATGAAATCTGTCATACTTTCAGTTAAAAGAAATATACATCCTACATAAAAGATAATGAATAAGTGAAAGGTGCTGAATAGAGAGAGAAGTTTTGCGTAAATACTTTTACGTTTTTCTAATGTTTCTATAGAAAAATACAATCGAACGTATTTTATTCACATAGAATTAGAATTCACACAGTTAATATAAATTCATATATGTATTTACATTATGTCCAATGAATCGAGAAATTAAATAATTCTGTGAAAATAAAAAATTAAATTTGTTTGTTTTATTATCAAAATTAATTTTGCTAGCTGTGTTTTCCACTTTGAAACAGAAACTTTTATGCCTCTCTTGGGTGTAATACGTTTTATTTGTACAATTCGTTTGGTAACTTACTGCCAGTTTTTTTCATTAATTTGTTTCTGGTTTGAAAAGATTTTATTTAATTCAAAGTTGCTCAGTGATTTATAAAGTTCTCCTAACCTTCTTCTTATTAAGACAACTAATTAAAAAAATAGTTAACAAAGTGTAGATTAATACATCGCCGAAATAAGTTTTGTTTCATATAGATGTATGTAACATTTTAATTATTTGATAATAATGAAAACATTTAAATAACTTTGCAGGGCCAGCATTTGACATATAAAATTATAAAGTCCTGTCATTATTGGATGGCGAAGTGGGAAATAAAATGGAGTAAGACCCGATATACGGGGTGCTGCATACATACAAATATTTTGCAAGATAATATATTGCCCCAATAGAAGCAACAAAGTTTTATAAAATTTTTGCTTTACCTACTCCAACGGTTTTGCTTACATTAATTGTTTTCTAAAATAGTATATATACAATATTATGTAGGTCAGTATTGCAGGACAAACTAAAATCAAGTTCAATGCGATCTACATCTCCCTTTTTATTATGTTTATTGCATTGATAATAATTAGACTTAAAAAACTTAAAAAAAACGCCGGTGTCTCCTTCATAAAAGAAATCCTCTACTGTTGGCGCCGGCATTCAAAGAAAATGTTCATGTGTTTTTCATACTTCGTTGTTTAGCCACAGGTAGAACGTTGCTTTCCAATCATACAGTCTTGACAATGTATTCGATTTATCTAGTTTTAAAGTTAAGTATTTAGTAAATATAATAAAAAGGTGTGATGAACGAGGTGATGAATTAAATGTTTATTGAAATTAAATTAACCGCCATTAATTTAATTACTACAGTGGTTAAAGAGATTTTCTATAATTATTTATTTTGGCAATTTTTTACTCTCATCGTTAAAATACATTTTTTGCAGGCAGTAAATTACTAAGATCAGTGACATTTGTTCCATAACGACACAAAAAGCTTAAAAAAACTGTGCTGGACGTCCTACTTGTTCTAATAATTCCAATGGAATAATTTTGGTTTGTGAAAAATTGCTAAGATGGCAATGAGCAAATTAATATTAAATATCAGTTAGTGTTTTCATTTCAAACCTGATTAAACAAGGCAAAAGTAAAACTGTTTTATTATTTTTAAATGACAGTGTTGCTACGCTGTAAAACCCATGTTAGTGACACGATAAGTGAGCGAAATATCCTTGTCTCTTCTGCCTTCTGTTTTTAGTAGTACTGTCTAAACTGAAAACATTGCCTATATCTAATTAATTTTAAATAAAAATAGGTTTGAGTTAAAAAAAATTATAAGGATTTTTCAATTAATTTTGGGCCAACATGTTATCCTGCAAAATATTTATACGTACACAGCAGACACCCCGTATCTTTTTTATCTGCTTCCATTTCCAAGAGAGAACGTTAATCCGCTTGTACCACGATCCCAATATATGATTTGAAATGAATAAGGAGATATTTCCTGTCTTACTCACATTTATTGCCCAGTTAGCCATCCTAAAACGACTGAACTTTTGAACTTCATATACAGGGTGATTCATAAGTAATGGTACAACATTTAGCAACATTTAGCTAATCACGCCTTAATGAAATGTTGATAGGTAAAAAGATTCAAGGTGTTAGAGCTAAAATTGATTTTTTTATTTCCCTTTATAATTTATTGAGTTTCAAAAAATTTTTTGTGAAAATTAATAGGTAAAGGTTATTTGAGGTGCGAAAACAGAACGCATCTTCAATTTTGGTCTAGTTCCTAGAGGACAGTACGTGCGCTACGTTTAATGTCTTAAAGAGGTCTTTTATCATTTCTTAATAAAAAAGGCGTACTTTTTTCAAGCATATAATAAAATAGTTTTTGAGAAAAGTGCAAGTCAAAAGTTCCGTGCAAATTCATTATGCAATTTTAAAAATGATTTTGGCGGTAGCATTCGATAATTACTTCCACGTCCAGTGGAAGTATAGTAACGACAAAGAAATTTTTAAAAATTTTTATTGTCCAAATAGGCTTAAAATGTCATGAAACGTCGAGATTTTAAGTTTGAGCGAAAAAAAAATTTCTGTCTGTCTGTCTGTCTGTCTGTCGGTCTGTCTGTAACTTTTTTTTGTGCGCACGTTTACTCTGGAACCGTTTAAGATATTGACTTGAAATTTGGTACACATATGTACTTTAACGAGATCTAGAACTAGATTATATTTTCATCTTGTTTCGTCGAAGGGTTGGGGTGTAAATTGGGGTAAATTTGTTGTAAATGGGTAAATCAAGCAGGTAAGAGTCCACGAAATTGGTATTTAGTATGTACAAGAGAAACTAAGCTCTCAAAAAAAAATTTTGGCATTAGCCACCCCCATTACCACCCTTATTAAAGGGGATGAAAAAAAATTGTGATTTAGTGTATGTACAGGAACCAGAAACCTCAAAATATTTTTTTTACTTCATCCAGAATCTGGATGTGGAAGTAGTGATTCCTTGGGCAGCGGTTTTTTTTAGTTGTGAATGTTTTTTCTGTAATATAGCTAAAGAAGCTTATGTGGTAATTACCACATAAGCCAATTGGCTGTTAAATAAAGGGCATAGCAGCATAAGCATGTAAAATCTGCCCCCAAACAAAAGTTTGTTTGTTATCAACGATTTGAAAGAGCTTACACTAAATATGATTTTCCCAAAATTTCAAAACTGCAGCCGCCATATTGGAGGACTGGTGGGGTGTTTCTTGATTTTCGTTTTTTTAAATTTTCTCGGATACCGTTGTATGAAAAAATCCGAAAAAATTCGCAGTTGTTACTTACGTGTTGGCCTATTTACCCAATTTTTTTCATAATTTCTAAATACAAATTTCGTATGCAAAAAAAATTCAAAATCAAAATGTCAAACTAATAAAAGTATACGTAAATGACAGAACTAAGACGTCACCAAAGCACACTTTTCAATAAATACAATTTTTCCTCTTCAAATTGGGCTTGTTTTCAAAGAATTTTTGAGATCTATGCGACAATTTTCTATAAAACGGTTGAAATTATCGAGTTTTATCAAGTGTACCTTTTTTTTACGTAGAAATGACTCCTGTATGAGATTTTCTAGTCAAAAGTGCCACTACGTTTCGTAAAAAAAAGAGAAAAATATTCATCATCAGGTATAGTTCATGAGGCGCCCTCCATGGGCCAGCGTGATGTAATACATAAATTATTGTTTCTTAGCTTAAAAATGCTTCCTTACCAAATTGGGAGAAGATCGGTCAAGAGGTAGTTGAGATATTGCAAAAAAAAAAGAAAAAAACTTTGACACCCTCTATCTCAGTAAGGAGGCATATTTTATCTAAGTGTTTCAGGTTAAATCTTCATATTTTGTTAGCGTATGTCCAATTATTAATGAAACCTCCTGTATATTTGTTAATAAGACATGCATCCAAATGATAGTGAGGCGCGTATAAGAGAATGGTCGGTATTGCAGTTTTTCGTTTTTTTTAACTATCTTCCACATTTTTTAAAAATATGAAAATAATCTGAGAATAGGCCTTCATAAATAAGTAATTTACGATGAAAAATTCAGAGTGGCCTTCTTTTTTAAAGTGCCAAAAAATTGCATGTAAAAATCAAATTTTTTTTGCTTACGAAATTTGCATTTAAAAATTATGAAAAAAATTGGGTAAATAAACCAATATGTAAGTAACAACTGAAAATTTTAAAAAATGAAAATCACAAAACCCTCAACCACGCCTTCAATATGGCGGCTGCAGGCTTGAAATTTTGAGAAAATCATATTTAGGGTAAGCCCCTTTAAATAGTTGATAACAAATAAAATTTTGTTTGGGGGTAGATTTGTTCAACATGGCCACCAATAACCTCAATACATTTTTGTAAATGTTGATTGTCTGTCTTACTTTAAATAACGATTCTGTCATCCCTAACAGTTTCCACAGCTTCACACATTTTTTCCCATAATTCCTGGCAGATAAAGGACTCAAGTCCAGATTATGAGGTGGCCAAAGAAATTCACTTCCCTGACCGATGCAGTGATGCGGATAGAACATATTTATATGATTACGTACTTCTATCGAATAATATGCTGGGGCCCCGTACTGTATGTACTACTAGACCAGGGAAATTGGATCAAATTTGCGCGGAATAACTTAATTTTGACATACAGCTCGGATCGAGATGCGGTTTTTGGCATCATCTTCGGGAAAATATTAGGAAAAAAGTCTACATATAGTGAATAATCCGTTCTAAGAAAATTGCATAGGGGGTGCATAAAATGCATCTAAAGTGCATAATTTTTTGAAAAATCCTAGAAAATGATAGAAAGCCGTGAAAATCTCGTAGGAATCGCTTTCCGGGAGCTTTCGAGGCCGCTGAATCCAAATCTGACATCGAAACTTACCAGGGATGCTCGGGGGTGTCTCTTGGGGGGTGGGAGGGGGTGAAATCGAGTGAAAAATTCAAAGTGCCCAAAAATAACGAGGGAATCGCTTCCCTGGGACTTTCGAGGTCGCTGAGTCCAAATCTGACATAGAAACTTACCAGGGATGCTCGGAAGTGGCTCTTCGGGTGTGGGAGGGGGTGAAATCGAGTGAAAAATTAAAAGTGCCTTAAAATCACGGGAGAATCGCTTCCCGGGGGCTTTCGAGGCCGCTGAGTCTAAATCTGACATCGAAACTTACTAGGGATGCTCGGGAGTGGCTCTTCGGGGGTGGGAGGGGGCGAAATCGAGTGAAGAATTAAAGGTACCTTAAAGTCACGGGGGAATCGCTTCTCGGGGGCTTTCGAGGCCGCTGAGTCCAAATCTGACATCGAAACTTACCAGGGATGCTCGGGAGTGGCTCTTCGGGGGTGAAATAGAATGAAAGATTGAAAGTGCCCAAATATTACGGGGGAATCACTTCCCGGGTGCTTTCGAGGTCACTGACTCTAAATCTGGCATCGAAACTTACCAGGGATGCTTGGGGGTCGTCGCAAAGAAAATAGTCTTGCACGTTTTCTATCATCATGCACCCGTGCACTAGTATAGATATACATTGAAAAATTCGTTTCTGTTTGAAAAAGGCTTCGCGCCTTTTTCAAACAGAAACGAATTTCGTCGACAAATCAGAGACCCTCGATACCGATCGGGCTCAATATATGAATAGTATTACTATAAATTCATTTAGCGGCAGCTGCGCAGTGTAAGTGGGAGCAGCTGTGTAACGTATTTCTATACTTAAAGAGAGCGTCCCCAGCAGTGCGTTAGTCACGTTGTCGACCACGTTGGACGTGTATAGAGTCGTTCTTGGAATTTTTTTATTGATGGAGGCATGCTTTTGCACAAAGTGAAGTGGAAACTGAGTGAGACATACATGGAAATATGCGGCAAATACGTTAATTATGTCTTGAGAAATATTTTGGAAGAAACAGTTTTATTGTATTTGACACGTACCAGGAAGCAACAACGAAATCGACTGAAAGACATCGGCGAAATATACATCAAAATTGCGTCACAGTGCGTTTTACGGAATCCATGACCATAAATATAGCTCAGGAAAAATAACAAAGTAGTCATTGTTTCAGAAGATACAGACGTTCTAACCATCCTCACAGCTCTCATTCCAGATAATCTGGAAGTTTTTCTGTTGAAGCCCCCTTCGCCCAAAAAAAGTTGAAGTAGTCTATTCTTCGAAAAGTTTAGCATACAAATATAAATGCATCAAGTCAAACATCTTGTGTTTACATGCATTCACGGGATGCGATACTATTTCTGCGGCCTTCAACCGAGGCAAATTACAATTTTGTAAAATCTTCGAAAAGTCTGATGACCTGCACATATTTATTGAAACATTCAAGCAAAAAAATTTAACCATCGACGATTTACTGGAATCTGGGTTGCAGCTAGCCTTAGCTTTATACGATGCATCTTACTCCTTCCGTACCGTTTATGCGAGTACCGATAATCCACAAATAGAGTTAGTGGAACAGTACCGACTAAGAATGTACACACTAGATGCAATGAAATCCAAGAAATTGGACCTTGCAAGGATTATTCCAACTGTCGATGGTTTAACAACACACCAAACGGGTATATTTGCAAGTGCAGACTTGGTATGGAGAGAAGATGGGACCGTTGGAGCGGAGTTGGGAACTCGAGGATGGAGAGCTAACTCCAGTTCCAATGACGCTGGAGGAAGGTCCTCCCAGTATCATGAAAATGATTTCATGCAGCTGCAAGACGGACTGTGGCAATATGTGCGGGTGCCGCCGACACGGACTAAGCTGTACAGTTGCTTGCAAAAACCGTATTGGAATTAATTGTTCCAATCAAACAGCCAACCCCGATCTACGTGACGATAGTGAAGAAGAGCATGACGAAAGTGACTACATAACGATTGATTAACTTAAATACTCTGTATATTCACTGACTGATTGTAATTTGTATTCGTTAAGATGGATTTTTGTTGTAAATAACCAAAAAAAAGTGGAATAATCATGCATGTACTATTCAAGCAAATTTTTTCATTTATTCGATATTGTTTTCTAGATAATTAATAAGCATTTTAGGTCCATCCGTTATGACGAGTTTATCATCGATTGACTGTTATATCTTGAATTCACTCTGACAACGATGTATTATGTTTGTAAATATCATATCAAATAATTTGTTTGTGAATAACAAAGCATTACGTGTAATAGTAATATGTGAAGTATTCAAAAAAATATATTTTTGTCACATTAAATTTTTCACTTAAATTCATTATCTAATTTCCCTGGTCTATACATATTGTTGCTTAGATTTGTCGGAACTCGTTTATAATTTAGGAAGAATGTTTTCTAAAAAGTTCAAATACGATTCACCAATTAAATTTGGTGGTAACTCAGTCGACCCTAGTACGCAATCTCCAATTATAGCACACCACGTATTTATTTTAAATTTGTGCTGGTAGTGGTTTTCTTTAAATAAATGGGAATTCCCACGAATCACTATTTCTCCAATTAAATACCCCTGTCCTTGCAAAAGTAGCCTCATCAGTAAACAATATCCGTTTCATAAACATTGGCTTATCATTTTGTTGGTTACGTAAAAATAATAAAAACTGCGATCATTGCGGAAGATCACAAGTCATGTCTCTAATTTCATAATTCGGGAAAAACGTATGGCGAGGTATTTTTTATAAAAAAAAATTCTGTAGTAAAAGTATTTAGCACTTTTCATATATTCATTATAATTTTTAGAAGATGACAACCATTTATACAATAATTAATTAATAGTATGTCAGGTTTTCTTCCTAGCAATAGTGAGAACTAGATGTCAAATATTATTTTCCTCTATTTTTTTAATTAGTTATTTTTTAGAGTGACCAACCTGCATACATTTCACTAAAAGTGTGTCAGATTTCTCCCTCGGTAATTGTGTTAACTACAGTCTAAATATTATATCCACCATAATTATGTTTCTCAGTGACCACCTTGTGTATTATTCATATTTTTCTTCCCTGACAGTTGTTTCAGCTACATGCGAAATATTATCCATAAGATTTTTCATAATTTTTTTTAGGGTGATCACCCTGTATAATTTTTTTATATCTTTTCTTGACAGTTGTATTAACTACATGCGAAATATTAACCAACCGTCACATTTTTTCATTATCTGTTTTAGGTTGACACATTTCTCATATTTTTCATATTTGTGTTAACTATATACCAAATATTATCGTTCTCCGACAGTTTTTAATTATTCTTTTAGGGTGATAACCGCGTACATTTTTCTTCATATTTTTCTTCTATGTCAGATGTGTTAACTGCATACCAAATATTATCGTCCTCCGTCACATTTTTTTCAATTTTTTTCGAGGTGACCATTCTGTATATTTTCTTTTCATATTTTTCTTCTTTGACAGAATATGTGTTGACTACATGCGAAATACTATCCTTCACATTTTTTCATAATTTCTCTTAGGGTTACCATCTTGTATAACTATGTTACATTTATCTTTGACAGTTGTACTGGCAATAATATGTCGCATGTAGTTAAATGTGAAATATTGTCATCGGTCATATTCTCTCATTTTCTTTTTTAGGGTGACCACCCTGTATATTTTCCATATTTTTCTCCTTAACAGTTGTGTTAATTGCATGCGAAATATTATCGTACTCCGTCATAATTTTTAAATTTTTCTTTGGATAACTACCCTGTATATTTTTTTATCATAATATTGTTCTTTGACAGTTGTGTTAACTACATCAGAAATAGTGTCGTGCTTCGCCAATTTTTTTTTTTTAGGGTGACTACCCTGTATATTTTTTCTGTATTTTTCTTCGTTAATAGTTGTGTAAAAAAAATGCGAAATATTACTCTTTTCCGTCATTTTTCTTCCTTAATTATATATTTTATGGGGTCCACCCTGTATATTTTACAACGGATGTATATCCCATGTATGTGGTTTTGTAAATAGAGCTCCAGCAGACAGACATTTTAGTTTGATTGAGTTTTTTTTTCTACGACGATTATTGAAGAGATTTGTCTGGTTATAAAAACAGAATTTACGTATTGCACCTAGATTTCCTTACAATGCAATGGTGAGTATCTTGATAATTAAAGGTTATTTTTAATAAACGTGCATATTGTTTCAAATCCATTTAGTGGCAGTATAAGAATGTAATGCAAAAATTATAATCTTTACTTTAAACATATATAACATAAGTGTACACCACAGAATTCTTAGACGTGTAAAAAATGCCGGCGTCCTTGACTTTTACCGTACCGTCAAAGACGCCGACATTTTTTACAAACCTAAGAATTCTGTGGTGGACTTTCAGTGAAATCATAAATGCAGACGTAGATAGATACTGTCCTACTTTTTTAAGGTCCGTGTTCAGATGCTTGCGTTACCTATATAGATTATTTTTAAAAAAAGCATTTGACATCAATATGTTGTTTCTATATATCAAAAATGTCCATCTCAAAAATTATTAAAGATAAGGGTATCAAATATAAATTTGCTAAAAAAAACATTACGAACACTATCAAAAATGCAATAAAAAGTTCATTCCATTAAAAAAAACTGTGAATGCCACAGTTCGACTATCGAAGATATGACAAGTGCTATTATACAAGGTGTCTCTGGAGTATGGAACAATACTTCAGAAAAGTTTAGTTTGGGCCAATATAACACAAAGGTACCTGTAAATGCTTTGTCCCATTCCCATTCTTCTGGGACACTTTGTATTTTATCATTTGGAATATGTTGTTGTTTACGTGCAAAAAAAATAATATTGACAAGTTTTCAATTCTTTTAACAGATATTTAAGCTGACAGTATTTCACTGAAAGAGACCGTATAGTGTAATCTAACAGACAAATCAGTTTTTTTCGCCATATTTTACTATCATATGATTAAGATGTGATTAATCAATCAATTTCAATTCAGATATGTAAGCGTAATTTTTGTGCGGGATATTTTACTATCTGCTAAACTAATCAGGATTAATAAAAACTTGCAGGTTATCAACAAAAAATAATCTTAGAAAAACATTATCGAAAAATTATTATATTACCAAATTATTAACCACATTTTTTTGGTAAAAGTCGACGCGATTAGTTAAACTCTTTCCACAATATAAAATATAGTGTAACGTTCCAAAAGGAAGAAAAAGAGAAAAAGGTAAATTTCGTAATTAGGCATACGACTGAATATGTAAATTTTCATTTGAATTGTAATATGTATTGTATTTCCATTTTTATATGTGTTGTATGAAATTCTCCTATTATTTGTAAACAAATTGTTCTTATGTAAACCCCTCCGATTAATAGGCTATTGTCTATGTACAAAAAAAGAGGGTTGAAAGGAACTAAAACGTTAAAGGGTTTTTATTGTTTATTATGTTCAATTGACCCCAAGATATGAAAAAACCGCGGAGTGCTACCATTTAAAGTGGTGCGTTTTTGAGATCGAAGTAAAAAGGTCCACTTTTCATTTTTTTTTTTGCTCGAAAGCTATGATTTTTTTTATAAACACGTCAATAGAAAAGTGTGTAGAGAATTAAATTCCCAATCGAAATGGCACCTTCAGAAGTCAAAATTTTTTTTTTTTACAAATACGTCCAAAAAACAAAACAAAAAAAACGAAAAAATGCAATTTTTTATTTTTTTTTATTTTAGCCTGTAACTATTTTTCGGGTACATTTAGGCATAGACATTGCTGCATAACAAAAAGCTGGCGTTTTACCCGTTAAAATGAGATTTTGTAATCAGTTTTACGATTAATGGTGACCGAGATATAACGTTTCAAACTTTGCAGCTTTTAACTTTTTTTGCTAATTTTTACTATTTTTTTTTCAAATTTCGTCCTGTAACTTTTTCTGAGTGAATTTAGGTGTAGACATTATTATATTAAAGTGAAAGCTGACTTTACGCCCGTTGAAATGGTGGCTGGTAAAAGTCTCTACGATAAATAGAAACCTAGATACAGCGTTTCGAAGAGTGTTACTTTTATTAACTTTCTTCCAATTTTTACGTTCTTTTTTAAACTTCGGCCTATAACTTATTTGTCAAATGCTTTAAGTACAGATATTGCTACACTGAATGACTTCGCAGCATTCTTGTTTAAATGGTCTGCAATAGAAGTTTAACCCACCTTAAAGTATTTTTTTTCTCTCCTTATTATACTTATCCATTTTTCGTATTTCCGGCCTCAGAAAATCAGCTTACTGGTACATTTCGTGATGATAATATTGAGACTGGGCAAGCTGAAGAGGATGCAGACGTACTAATTGTAAATACTGCAAAAGATAAGGCATCCCAATCAGAAAATAATGTTGTTATAGTTGGTCAAGATGTCGGTCTTCTTATTATCCTATCATTATTACCAGAAGAAAATATAAAATATAATATTTTTTTAAACCTAGTATAGGAAATGTAACTGCCAAATAGTATAACCATAATAGTTTCAAATTTAATCATCTGCAAAAATACCTTGGCTTCGTCCATGCATTCAGTGGCTGTGATACAACCTCTTCCTTTTTTGGTATTGGTAAAAAGAAATTCTTGAATTTCATTAATAAGAATATTTTGCTTTTGGAAAAGTATTTAAATGAATTTTTGTGTGAAAATGCAAGTCCAGCAGCCATCGGTTCTGCTTCTGAATGTATTGTAACATTACCATACGGTATGAAAATTGATGGCCAAAGCACCTGTCGCTATAAGTTATTTCAGAAGTACTCAACAGGTGCGAAATTCTCATTGTCCCGATTGCCTCCAACAATTGATGCTGCTAAACATCATGGTTTAAGAACTTACTTGCAAATGCAACATTGGAAAGGAAATATTGTAAATCCTCTCATCTGAGGTTGGAAAAGTTCAGAAAATGGACTAGTACCAATTTTGACAAATAAACCTCCCGCACCACAAGTTTTGCTGGAAAAAATAGCCTGTAAATGCACCAAAGGATGCAGAGGAAACTGTGGTTGCAGGAAATTGGGAATGAATTGCTCCATTTTTTGCAAAGAATGTATGGGAATGAACTGTGAAAACGCTGATGTACCTCAAATAACGGAAGACGATGTTTACATAGATGCCGATGAAGAGATCGACTTTGATTTTGAAAATATGTTAAATCCAGCATTTGAATAATTTCATAATTTAAGTTATTAATCTAAGTTATTTGAACAAAAAAAAACACGTGATATAATAAAGTTCAGAAGTGGAAAAATGTAAAAAGTTATTTTTTAAGTATAATAATCTACTATATCTAGACTGTATCTTGGTTACTATTAATAACATAAACTTCTATTGCAGATGATTTAAACAAGAATGCTGCGAGTACATTCCATGTAGCAATATCTGTATTTGACAAATAAGTTATAGGAAATTTAAAACAGAACGTAAAAATTGGAAGAAAGTTATTAAAAGTAACACTCTTCGAAACGCTGTATCTAGGTTTCTATTTGTCGTAGAGACTTTTACCAGCCACCATTTCAACGGGCGTAAAGTCAGCTTTCACTTTAATATAATAATGTCTACACCTAAATTCACTCAGAAAAAAGTTACAGGACGAAATTTGAAAAAAAATAGTAAAAATTAGCAAAAAAAGTTAAAAGTTGCAAACTTTGAAACGCTATATCTCGGTCACTATTAATCGTAAAACTGTTTACAAAATCTCATTTTAACGGGTAAAACGCCAGCTTTTTTTGTTATGCAGCAATGTCTATGCCTAAATGTACCCGAAAAATAGTTACAGGCTAAAATAAAAAAAAATAAAATATTGCATTTTTTCGTTTTTTTTTTTGTTTTATTTTTTGGGCGTATTTTTGTAAAAAAAAAAATTTTTGACTTCTGAAGGTGCCATTTCGATTGGAAATTTAAATCTCTACACACTTTTCTATTGACGTGTTTTTAGAAAAAATTCATAGTTTTCGAGCAAAAAAAATATGAAAAGTGGACCTTTTTACTTCGATCTCAAAAACGCACCACTTTAAATGGTAGCACTCCGCGGTTTTTTCATATCTTGGGGTCAATTAAACATAAGAAACAATAAAAACCCTTTAACGTTTTAGTTCCTTTCTACAGTACATGGTCAATAGACTGTAAAGAACTTATATCTAGATACATAACAGGCTATCTTTTCACTATATGCCTTGTTTGCCCCTAACATAGTCACATTATATGTCCATTAAAATGGATAGATGAACATCACATCCCATAGGCAACAGTGGCGTTGTGTGTATAGAAAATGTGTAGAATGGTAAATATTTTCATTAAAATGAATTATTGCAATTCCTGTATTACCGGCTCTTTATACAACCTGATGTAGGCATACGATACCACAGTAAGATAAATATGCATTGAAAGGATATTAAAATTTAATTGGTATTCACTTTACAACAGTAAACTGAACTTCACCATGTGACGACTAAGGAACGATCGATTTTCTTCTTTTCTAAACTGCTTTCTGCAAACGGCACAGCACTTTGCACTAAATATATTGTCACTAAACTGTGTAAATATGAATAGACAATATTATTTAGGTATTAAGCAAATCACAACTTAAAATAAAAAGACTTCTTCACCACATTTTGATCGAAAAACACTTATTAACATTAATGGCGGATACTGTCAAAAGTGTCAAACTGCGATTATGATAATCGAACTGAACCGATCGTGCCCGAATCGGTCGCGAATAGATCGACTAGCCAATCAAGAACTTATGGGAAGAAGTGCCTTAGATTGTAACTATCTCAGCAACATATAAATCAGTACAATTATGTATCTAGATATAAGTTCTTTAATCGGAGCTACTGCCTGTAAACAAAAAGAAAGGATATATCGTAGTTGCTTGTGACATAAATCATTACATAACCTAAAAATAAAGAGTGGCCCTAAAAATAGCCCGTTTGGGGGTCTGCAAATTTTCGGTTGATTTGTGATCTAAATGATACCTTATGATAAGATATTAATCACACAAAAATATGAGGTTGAGCATAAGAAAGGTTTCAGAGATGGTCAGAGAAGGTCAACAGATTAGGTTTGGTTGTGTTATTATTATCGTAAAACATAATAAGGATAATAATAACAATGATAATAATATATAATAATAATGAAAATAATACACCAGTCCCTTTACTACGTCACGGCACTAATCTACAAAGAGGTTTTTTAATTTTTTTATTATTCTTATTATTTTTTTTGTAGTTTTTCGATTTTCTGCTTTGTTTGTTTTAGATTAGTTTTTATCTTATATTTTTTTTCAGTTATTGTTTTTGTATGGTCAATGATATATTACATATATCTATAAGAATGAATATATAGTGATGCTTACTGCTGCGAAAACGAGACTTCATATAAGCTTTAATTAACAAGGGTTTTTTAATTGTGATACCATATTTAGCATAATCTAAAGCTGCAGTTGGATACTTAGGTGATGGATTGAATTTTTGCATAAGAAAAATTCCTTCATGTTCATATCGGCGTAATATGAAGCTGCGTTATTTATTTGCTCCCACCTTGCCTGCAGTCGTGGAGAGAGACAGAGAGAGGTCTATTGTGGAATTCGTCAATGTATGTACACATTCTTTAACTGATTTTTGGTAATTGCTTAGCTGCATTTGACAATATTAACGTAATAAATAGCTTATAACCGTCTTTCATAAAGAGCACCTTTAAATAATAGTTATAACTGCATCGAAATCGTTTGAGTAGTTTTTGAATTTATCGTGTTCAAATATAAAAATCGACGAGAGATAGTTAAAGAAAAAGAAAAGAAAAGAGAAAAAGATAGAAAAGAACAAGAGATTTTTATAAAGAAATTGATATTTTTCATTCAATTATCATCTTCACTCACTGTGCTATGTGAGTCGATTTTGATCACTTTGGCCCTCTATATCTTTGAAACCTTTCTTATGCTCAACTCCACTTTTTTTTACGATTAATGTCTCATCATAAGGTATCATTAAGACTACAAATCAATCAAAATTTTGCGACCCCAAAAACGGGTTAAATAATTATTATTAAATGTGATATAATTTATACTTTAAAATTTGCAACAAACTGAAATATATGACCCAAGCACTTACATTTCATTGGATGAGGTCCTTACGAACGTATTATATATTTTTTTCGAGTATGGAAAAGGTTTCAATCCTATAAACTGTTATGACAATTACATTCACTGTAAGTACAGATACGGCAGTTAAATTTTCTTCACCTCCAACATTTAAATATCAAGGTTATGCGGTCTTGCAAATGAGTACGATTACTTTTTTGGTTATAAGCTCCCGTTCCATGAGGCGGTCTCTATCTATCAACAATCAGCTTTATTCGAATTGTTTTCACTACTTTTCTATTTTCGTTGTGCAAATAAGCAGTAAAAGATTCAGTTTTGTGTGTTAATTTCTATTATGTCATACTTAATACAAGTCTTTTCAAAATAAACAATTAAATGCATTCTCATCTTTGTTGTAACATAACATCTGCGTTATAAAATAGCGAATTTACTTACCAGTACCCTCATTTCGTTTTTATTTTATTATATGTAGCTGATGAAGAGAAAGAAGGTTATGGTTTCAAATTTCATAACGCACCCTACTATTTATTTAATTCTTAGTTTGATATTTTTTGTACGCCGGTATTCAAATTAGGCTCTTGTATAGGCTGGCAAGGGAATACAATATGTAATGGGCGTCATCCTGGTTAATTTACTGGTAAGGTATGATGTTTTATTCTGTAATAAATAATTCTGTTGGTAACTGATAGTGTCGACGTGTCGATTTTTTTTCTGTTTTTAATGTTTACTGATTGTAAATACAATCAGTTTATGTATGTATAAGTTTATGCTATTTTTTTTCTATTAGCCACTTGTTGTTATATCAATTTGATGAACTTTTTAAAATTAAAAGGTTCATCAAATTGATATAACAAGTGGCTAATAGAAAAAAAATAGTATAAACTTTTATTAAATATGTGTGATTTTGAAATGTATTAAAATGTAAATCAAGATATACGAAAGTTGTTACTTAGAAAGAGAAAATATTAATAAAAAAATGTTATGATTTTTGATAAATATAAATATAGTCTTTACGTTGAAATTTGATCTATTTATTTGCCCTGAGTCGGGCTGGTCCACAATTGAAGGTAAAATTTTGGCGTAACTAAGCCTTAGAGCTGAATTTCCTTCATGGTCCTTCAGCCGAATTAAGAAAACACCTAGGATATCGTCAAAATTTGTAAGAATTATCTGAATTGACAAATGGTAATGACATATGTATTTATATTACGTCAATAACAAAAAAGAAGTAAGTAGTTAAGAACCTTAGCTGATCTGCGAAGCACGAGCTCTGGAGTTTCCACTTTACAGTTAAGTAAAGTTTTCCGCATCTGCTTCAGTGAGTAGAGCAGAGAAAGGTATTATTATAGTGTTGTGGGACTTGCAGCGTATCAAAGTGAGTAGGTTCTGTGCTTTTGTTCTTTCGTAATCAACCGTTTATGATGGTATTATTTTGTCAAACGTAAAATGAACATTGTTTATATATTGCTTTTGAATATTTGAGAGCAGCTACAGTTTTGTACGAGATTTGTTATATATTTATATATTGTTGAACGATCAATTTTACTTGAGTTACAAAAGTGATATTGCTGTCAATTTGACTTTTTAGAATTTTATCTAAAAGCCTGCATTGCTTTAGTTTGTGAAGTTGATGATCTTTGATCATATTTTCAATTACAATTAGTATTATTACATTTTGTAAGCAAGAAATACGGATTTACAGTGTTGCAGATTATATATTAGCATAAATATTGTTACAGTGTCTAAAGTACCAGACGAATTATTAAATAAGAGAAAATATTATAAAGGTAGAATTACCCATATTGAGAATTTGTTAGGTGACATTGAATCAAGCACTCACGCTGCTGATTTACAAAGTTCTTTGGATAGACTTAATGATATTTTTACAAAATTTGAGAAAATACACATTGAATTGGAAATTACTGATGAAAGCAAATATAAAGCTGAAGGTCTCGCAATAGAAGATAAATATTTAGAGTTGGTAAAAGTTATTAGGCGTAACCTTGAAAAGTTAAAAAAGTCAGAAAATGGTAATGGTAAAGGGGATAATCCTAGACAAGGTCAATCAACTAATCATCCTTCTCTTCCAAAAATTAATATTCCTGCTTTTTCCGGGGATTATAGCAGTTGGCTTAATTTCAAGGATATGTTTATTAGTTTAGTTCATAATAGAAATGATTTAAGTAATGTGATTAAATATTATTACTTAAAGTCAGCACTTAAAGAAGATGCTGCGTTATTAATAGCAAACATCAAATACTCTGAGAAAAACTGGCTGAGGGCTGGCGTGTTTTAGTTGAACGCTATAACAATAAAACGTTGATAACGAATAGCCACTTAAATGCCATTTTTGAGCTACCTAAAGTAAACAAAAATTCCGGGAGTAGTTTGAGAGTTATGTTAAATATATTCACGCAACACTATAATTCTTTAAAAGCTCTTGATACATCAAACTTCTTCGACAGTTTTTTTATATTTTTCATTTCTCAGAAATTAGATTTTGACACTCGTAAAGAGTTTGAGCTTCAGCGAAAGGGACAAGCGTGGGAAATATTGCATCAAAATGATCCATTAAATAACACTAAGTCAGATTAGCGAACGTTTTCATGTAACGCCGCTGCTGATGTAGCAAATAATATTCCACATTGTCATATGTGCAACAGCAGACATCGTCTTTCAAAGTGTGGAAAATTTTACAAATTGTCTGTTATTGAAAAATGGAAATTTGTTGAGAATAAAAAATTGTGTTTTCTTTGCTCAGCTACCAGACATATATATTCCATTTGTGATGCTACTTTGTGCAGTAAGTGTAATCAGAGACACCATAAGATGTTGCATTCTGATTTTGGAAAAAGTAGCTCAGAGTCTAATCAAAACTCACAGGCTGTAAGTGATGCTAATGAAAATAATGCTAGCTCAGCTAGTGTAAGCGTAGTGGCAAATGCGTCATTTTCCAGTAAGGAAGCGGATCAAGTTTCAGTGTCCCAATTTAGGTGATAATTTTAATTTGGTACTGTTGTGTACTGCAATAGTTAATGTTGTAAATGCGAATGGCAATAAACATTCATGTCGTGCATTATTAGGTAGCGCTAGTGAGCGTAATTTTATAACCTCCAAATTTGCGGATAATTTGAAAATGACTGATACGCAATCCAGTTGTTCAGTAGCTGGTGTTGGAGGATTAACTTCTGTAGTTGAGGTGGCGTTAACTTTAATACCGAGTTAACGATTTCTGTTTTAAAGCGGATTTTGGTGTTATGAAATTTATTACATCGTCTTCCAAAAGTCAGTATTAGTAGTAAATTAATGCGGTGGCCAAATTTTGTTAAATTGGCAGACCCTAGATTCAATATTCGCGAGGATATTGATATGCTCATAGGAGCAGAAGTGTATTATTCATTATTACAATCAGGTTTGAATTAGGTTCTGATAAACCTTTACCGCATAATACTCATTTCGGATGGGTATTATAAAGTTCAGTCTGTAAAATGCTGTTACAGGTTCTTTATATAATGAAAACGAAATCGATTTGATTGCGAATTTTTGGCGTTTAGAAGAATATTCTTCTAAAATTTTCTTTTCCGCGGATGAAATGCGTTGTGAGAAGTTATATCTTGACACGGTGTCAAGGAATAAAGAAGGTAGATACGAAGTTGATTTACCTATCATTGAGGAGAAACTGTCTAATTTAAGGGACTCATACTCACTTGCAATTAAATGTTTTTTGGGCTTAGAAAATAAGTTATAAAACAATGCAAAATTTTTTGAGCGGTATCAAAAATTCATTCAAGAATTTGTTGATCTTGGTCACGCACACGAAGTCACTCGTATTTCAATTTCGGATGAGCTTATCAAGCCATTAGAGTATTATATGCCTCACCATGCGGTAATTCGTGAGGATAAGTCTTCAACCAAGTTAAGAGTTGTCTTCAATGCATCTGCGCCATCGAGTACAGGTATATCATTGAATGACATTATGTTGGTAGGACCGGTAATTCAACCAGACCTATTTTCATCCACTTTCGCAGTTATAAATATGCGATTATAATGGATATTACAATGATGTACCGCATGATTAAAATTAAAGAAAAGTAATCAGCCTTTACAAAGAATTTTTTGGAAAAATTCCCCTAATGAAGAAATTAGATGTTTGCGTTAAATCGGATAACATACGGAACTGCATCTGCGAGTTATCTCACAGTTCGAAGTTTGTTACAATTGGTTCAATTATCCATTGGCATCTCGAGCTTTAACAACCAATACTTATAAGGATGATATTATAACTGGAGCTTCCAATTATGCTTCTGCAGTGCGTCTGCGAGACGAATTAATTGAACTGCTTAGTAAAGGTAAATATCCTTTGCCTTACACAAGTGGCATTCAAACAATAATTGTCTACTTCAGGATATCCCTGTGGATAGGAGATAGCAATGTAGCTTTGTACTCAAGGACGGTAGTACATCCTTGAAAGCCCTTGGAATGACATGGGATCCAAACAAAGATTTATTTGTAATGTCATTCTCAAAATTGACTGATAGCCATCAAAACTCAAAGCGTGAAATTTTATCGGAGATTTTTGATCCGCTAGGCATTGTATCACCAGTGTGCATTATTGGTAAATTAATAATGCAAATGATTTGGAAACAAAATTTAAGTTGGGATTCTGTTGTTCCTGAGCAAATTCGCGAGCTTTGGTTTTCATTTAAGAAAAATATGAAGTATATTGATGACATTTCTGTTCTTCGATTGGTGATAGGCAATAACGCTGTAAATTTACAATTGCACGGGTTTGCCGACAGTTCTTTAAAAGCTTACGGTTGTGCAATCTATCTATGATCTAAAGATCATGATGATAATTACACAGTTCATTTAGTTTGTTCTAAATCTAAGGGTGGCACCAATCAAAACCGTCACATTGCCTCGCCTGGAATTAAGCGCAGCGTTGCTTTTAGCGAGATTTATGTCTAATGTTCTAAAGACATTTCCGGTACCGATTGAGAAGCGTTTTTATTGGACCGATTCCATGATAGCCATCGCTTGGATTAAATCCGACGCAAGTAGGTGGAATATGTTCGTTGTCAATCGGGTGGCCGAAATATAGGCATTGTCTTTAAGGGACAATTGGTACCATGTAAAATCTGCCGAGAACTCGGCTGATATTGTCTCTGGAGGTATGTAACTTCAATTATTAAAATATTCGACTTTGTGGTTTAATGGAACTGAGTCTCTGAAACGGGATGAATCGAAATCAGTGATTTTACTGTTGATAGTAATTTAACTTAAGCGAAAGTTGTGTCAAATGCAGTTAACGTTCGAGTTGCAAACAATAACGGGTTATACGTATTCTTCGAAAGAATTTCCTCGTTTCCTAAATTGTTACGCGTCATTGCCTACGTCTAAAGGTTTACTTTTATTTGTCAAAGTGAAATGAAAAAAGTAATAATTTAACCATCGACGAATTGAATTCCGCTTTAGTTATCATAGTACGCATGCTTCAACAGGTACATTTTCAAAATGAAGTAGAAGTCGTTAGTGAGAATGCAATTTTCCGAGAGAAATTCAGTAAGTCAAAACTAAGGTTCGTGTCTCCATATATCGACAGAGATGGACTATTAAGAGTAGGTGGACGGCTAAAACACGCTACTCATATTTCTGAAGCCCAAAGGCATCCTTTGATTTTGCCCTATTCTTCTCATGTGACCAAATTAATCATACGTTATGAACATGAAAGATTGTTGCATGCCGGTGCACAATCTACATTATCTTCATTAAAGCAGAGATTTTGGATAATTAACGGGCGTAACGTAGTTAGATTTATGATCCAAAAGTGCAATCGGTGTTTTAGATACAATGCTTCTCCTTCTAGTCAAATAATGTCGGACTTGCCTAGAGTTAGGATTATTCCTGCCAGACCGTTCTTAGCAGTAGGTTTAGATTACGCAAACCCGATAGAAATTAAACAATCCAGAATAAGGAAATCTATTGTTACCAATGGTTACATTTGCTTGTTTATATGAATGTCACGAAAGCGATCCACACCGAGGTTGTGTCCGATATGACTACACAAACTTTTCTTTCTGCATTTTAACGATTTATTTCCCGTCGTGGAAAAGTTCTAAAGGTTTACAGTGATAATGCCACTATATTTAAAGGTGAAAGTAATGAGTTAAATTCATTGTATGGGTTATTTCATTCTGAAAGTATCGCCTCCAATGGTAAAGATTCAATGTCACTAGAAGAAGTGGAGTGAAATTACATTCCTAGTTATTCACCTCATTGGAGTGGAATATGGAAAAATGGTGTCAAGCTTATTAAACACCATTTAATCCGAACGTATGAGGAGCTGAACACACTTCTTGTGCAAATTGAAGGAATTGTGAATTCCAGGCCTCTCATGTCCTTGTCTAGTGATCCAAATGATTATAATGTGCTTACTCCCGCACATTTTTTAATACAGGATACGGTAGTTGCATTACCTGACAATGCAGATTTGACCGAGTTGCCAATTAACAGATTACGTACGTGGGAACAAGTTATGCAATTAAAGCAGCGTTTTTGTAAATACTAAAATCTTGAGTATTTGAATACATCGCAAAGAAGATCTAAGTGGCTTTATGAGCAAACAAATATTGAGTCAGGAGATCTTGTTTTAATTAAAGAAAATAATATACCTCCTTCACAGTGGTGTATGGCTAGGGTAGTTAATATATTTCCTGGAAAGGATAATCGTGTTCGAGCTGTATCTGTAAAATTAAAGAATGGGTACGTGTACTCCCGTCCAATTATGAAATTATGTCTACTGCCTAGTCAGGAAACGTAAGTTGGTTGAAAACGGAGTTTCAACGGCGGGTGATTTTGAAATGTATTAAAATGTAAATCAAGATATACAAAAGTTGTTACTTAGAAACAGGAAATATTAATAAAAAAATGTTATGATTTTTGATAAATATAAATATAGTATTTACCTTGAAATTTGATCTATTTATTTGCCCTAAATACAAAGCAAATAATTTAAAAACATAATAATAAAACTGTCCTCGAAACAAATTTCCCCCCCAAAACATTTTTATGAACCTATAATAAAAAAATTATATAAAACAAAGTATTTTTAAGAAAAAGCTTTTATCTGAAAAAACTACTAAAAAGTAAACATAATTTTTTTTAAATTCATACACATGGAAACCAAAAGCTTTGGGGGCGGTCATATAGTGATATTGCATAGTTACTTTGCTCAACTGACCACCCCAAAGATTTTGGTTTCCATGTGTATGAATTTAAAAAAAAAAAAATTTACTTTTTAGTAGTTTTTTCAGATACAAGCTTTTTCTTAAAAATACTTTTTTTATATAATTTTATTTTTTACTTTTTAGTCCACTTATTTCGGCTTCGCCTCAGCCGCAAATCCTGGGCTCAACACAAAAAAAGAGTGCGTTCTACTCCTAGTAATATAATATACTATTCTCAGAAACCTTTGTTTCGAAGGGCCGAGATTAACGGAACGTCAAAATAGTACATGATATTAAGTGAACATCGTAAATGAGATCGTTTTCAGTTAATTATCGATTAATTATGGTGACAAAATGGAGAAATTTTACCGAAAAAAAAAGCAAATCCCGCCCCCTCTAAGTCCTTAATTTTTGTCGGAATTCAAAAAATAAAAAAAAAAGAGTTTTAGCAAATTAAATTATGTTTAAATTAGCTAGAGTAGCGTTTTGGCGTAGGAGCCAAGATTAAAAAGTTGCCAACTGTAGAAGCTCAAAATTTGCGATTTTTTGCCGTACGTGGCCGACATTTCTGTAGTTATCTCCGAAACGAAAAAAAAAAATCAAAAGTCTGGTGATAGCAAAAGATTCGTAGTGGAATATACTCGTTTGACCTTATTTTTTATTTCGAGCTAACTCCCACCGTTTCGGAGATATCTGCGAAAAATAGCAAAAAGCAGCTTACATTTCAGAGCCGAAAAAATTGCAAAAACATGCAATCTTGACACGTTCATATTTTTCGAAAAACACCATTGGGACGGCAGTACGATGTCGCTACATAGAGAGGAAGTCTTCCTGATAAACCTGATCGTAAATTGCACGGCGAAATTCGAAAATTCGGCTCGGCACGAACGAATCAAAAGTAGCATTTTGTGACATTTCAGTATATTGAAGATGTTTTTCCAACGAATTTTAGGTTAGATTGTGTTCACTGTTAGTTGTTTCTGACAAATGAGCATGCGAAAGCAGAATCGGTGTCGCTTGACGCCGCCATCCGACTTTCACCCTCTGACGTCACGTTTCGGGAGTGGATAAAATCCGGCAGATTTTAATCGCTTATATTTCTGGAGGAATTTGTTTTTTTTAAATTTTTTGTTGTCTATGGGGTTTTTAATGATGTTAGTTTACGATTTTGAGTATTTTAATTCAATTTTATTTTTAGAGCAAGTTCCCTATTACCTATTAGTGTGTCCCGTCAATTGGACGTAGGTAATAAGACTCGTGATAACTGGATTCGGTAAATCATGTACAAGACAATTAAAGGCGTATGTCAATAGGACGTCGCACAGTTGAATGCGTGTTACCTTGGACTTATCTATGGTAAACGAGAATAAGATTATATTTTACTTCTTTAACAAATATTTTACACCTATTTTCCTTCACATAAAATATAACACAAAATAAATAGTCCTAGCTATAGCATATGATTAGTTATCATATCGCATAGCCTTGTCATGATTTTACATGATTTATCTTGTTAATTTATGACATTTCATGATATAAACTCTAAAAGTTTAAACAAACATCTGGAAATGCGTGGATTATAATAAGGATCACTGTACTGGAAGAGTACAGAGCATAGGCTAGGTGATGAAGTAGAAAAAAGTTCGCTTCACTTACATGTTGCTGATGCTGCAAAAATTGATGCAAAAGTAGCCATATCAGAGATGAAGGAAATGGTCAGACAGGTACAGCCGACTACTTAAAATATTCTGGCAAGCACAGCTTTGCAATGATCAGCGGCTGTATCGGCTCAGTTACTGCCTGTTAATGACCTAAAGAGAACAATACAGCGAATAAGAAAAGCAGAAAAGCTGTCCCAGCGAATCCTAAAACTCTTATAGAATTAAGTTATCCCGGAGAATACAAAAATATTAAGGTCAACGTTTCTTATTAGATGACAGTGGCCCCAGCGAATATAGAATTCTTTTATTTTCAACTGAAAGAAACTTGGATATCATGGAACGCTGTACTCATTGGTACGAAGATGGTACTTTTTCTACAATTCCAAAGTTATTCAGTCACCCAAATAATATTCATGGGGTGCAGCACAGTAATTTAATTTCCACCATCTACGCCCTTCTCCCAAACAAAACAGAAATCTCTTACACCCGCCTTCTTCAATCATTGAAATCATTGAAGTCATGTCTTCAGCTAACGTCAGTTATGATTGACTTCGAAAGGGCAGCGATGAATGCTTTCACAAACTAATTTCCTAACTGTGTAATGCATGGTTGTTTTTTTCACTTCACTCAATGCATATGAGGAAAATTCGGTAGATAAGCTTTCAAGTAAGATACAACGTAGATGCAGATTTTGTTTTACAGATGCAACATTTGGCGGCACTCTAGTATTTGTACCTGTAGAAGATGTCATTTATGCGTATGACCAACTTGTTAATAGCGATTTTTATATGGAAAATGAAGGCCTATTGGTTGCGTTAATAAATTACTTTGAGGATATATGGATAGGTCGCATAGATAGAAGACGAAGGCAACCATTCTATTTTCTAGAGCTATGGAATATGCATGTGTTAGTCGAAGAAGATATACCGCGGACTAATAATTCAGTTGAAGGATGGCATAACAGCTTTTCTTTAATATTAAGTGCAATACATCCAAACATATGGAAATTTGTCAATGCTTTGAAAAAAGAGAATAATTTAAATATACTTAAAAACTGAACAGTTTATTGCTGGAAACCAAAAATTTCAAAACGAGGTGTATAGGGATACCGCAGCCAGATTAAAAACAGTGGTTGCTGATTATGCAAACAGAAGCACTTTGCTACTGCACTATTTGCGAGGAATTGCCCATAACTTTCAACTGCAAGTGTAAGTAGATCCTATTACCTAATATTGAGCCGATATAAAAATTAGTGATGCAGCAGATAGTGATTTTGCCGAATAACCGAATACCGATTATTGGATCCCTACTGGCCGAATAAAAGAATATTCTGAAGAAAATTCAGTAGCGTTTTTCTTCACTACAAATAAATATACCGGGTGTTCCAGAATTACGTTAACAGGCTATATCTCCATTATTTGAAAAGATAAAAATATAAATAAAAAAAAATGCAAAAGGCACGAAAAACTGTTACACTGTCTTGCTTCTTGCAACCCTTAAGAAATCACCCTCAACTTTTTTTCAGGATGACGTGGGGATGCGATTTGAAGCTCTAACTATACAGGGCGCCATTTGAAAAAGGAAAGTTGGTGGTGGTGTATTAGGGGTTATAAGAGGTAACACGGTTCCAGGGGGTGTTTTCAAACGGAGTCTTTCATGCCTTTTCCAGGTTTTCGTTATTTATATTTTTCCCTTTTCAAATCGGGATATCGTCTGTTAACGTAACTCTGGGACACCCGGGATATGTATTTGTTGTAAACTATCTAAACCTGCTTATATATATTAGGTGTTATATATGACTCATATATGACAATTTTTTTTTTCGACCCTACGTATGATGTAGCGAAAAATTTACTTTACCATTTTCATTTTTTGAATGGAACGATAATAATATAATAACTATAACAAATCCACCGTTTGGTTTAAATAGCATTCTTTAACCAAAAAAAAATATTTACAACGATATATAATAATAATATCGACCGAATAGTGGAAAACGTGCCGAACATGACCAATACCGAATAGTTCCCGAATATTTGCTGCATCTCTAGTAACAATGAATAAACAATGAAATCAAACGTATTTTTAACTGACCTAATATCAATATTAATTTAACGATATTCTTTATGAAAGCAGTTCATTTTACTTTCACATCCAGTGGAAGTATAGTAACGGCAAAAACATTTTTAAAAATCTTTAAAAATTTTTATTGTTCAAATAGGCTTAGAATGTCATGAAACGTCGAGACTTTAAGTTTGAACGAAAAAAATTTCTGTCTGTCGGTCTGTAACTTTTTTTTGTGCGCACGTTTACTCTGGAACCATTTAAGATATTGACTTGAAATTTGGTACACATGTGTACTTTAACGAGATCTAGAACTAGATTGATATATTCATCTTGTTCCGTCGAAGGGTTGGGGGGTAAATTGGGGTAAATTTGGGGTAAATAGGTAAATCAAGCAGGTAAGAGTTCATGCAATTGGTATTTAGAGAAGCAAGAGAAGCTAAGGTCTCAAAAAAGATTTTGGCATTAGCCACCCTCATTACCACCCCCACCCCATTATTAAAGGGGATGAAAGGAAATTGTAATTTAGTGTGTGTACAAGAACCTGAAACCTCAAAATATTTTTTTACTTTATCCACCCACACTACCACCCCCTATCACCATCCCCACACCACTACCTATGTGGGGTATCGTTTTATGGGTTTTTGGGGTAGAGGATTTCAAATATTATATTATTAAAGTTCCATAAACAATTATTTCCACATACAAAATTTTTTCGTTGTGAGTGACTTGGACAGAAAATTTGGATGTGGAAGTAGTGATTCCTTGGGCAGCGGTTTTTATATTATTATACCTGATCCTTATAATAAATTTCACTAAAGACAAAGTCATATATATGATTTTTACATAAATTGAATTTACTAGTCACTGCTAAAACTGTATGCAACCACAATTAGGTTAACAAACTAAAATGTAGTTTGCCTTAATGACAATAAACTAATGACACACTTGATAAAACAGTTTATTGTGGTGAGAATAATTATACCTTTAACTTTATGCCCACTTAGGTCTTCAATGATTCAGATGGAACGTTAACTAAATTACTTTGCTTAGGGTCGTTTATTCTCAGCAATATCGTAATATAAACATTTATTTATATTCAGAAATTAAGTAAAATATATATTAAAATAGTATACAATATGTTCCAGATTTATCTCTCACTGTTGCGTTCTCAATTATTATCGATGATAGTTGATCGAATTGGGAGTATTCTGTAAAATGTTATTGCAACATAAATTATAACATCATAATTTAACGATTATATAACTTGCATAAACACCAAACCACTACACTCGACTTGAGATCTATAAAAACATTCCTGCGCCGATAAAGAGAAATAATTACGAAACTCATGTCTATAGCTCATTCTTGAAACATTTTGGGGTATTTGGCAAAAATTAAAGTTTTTGTCACATGAGACATGAGTTCAAATGAGGCTGCTCTCATTTGAGGCTCTAAATGTGACATATGAGTGTGCAAAACTGCAAATAGAATACTGTAAATTACTATAAAACATTGTTTAAGCTACGCTACGTTACCGGTACGGTAGGGCACCGGCCTAAAGCATGTTGCGTTGCAAACATGCTTAGTCGCACTGTCTATTGTGGACTGAGTTCGATCTTCAGCTCCGACATTGACAATGTCGGTGGATGTTGTCTGCATTTTTTCAAATGTACAAACCCTTCTAAATAGCCTTGGATTTCAATTTGTGGGTTGTCTACAATATATGGTACGTTTATGTTAACGGTTTGTTTAATGAAGGAATATTTGTGAATATCTGTGGTTAAGTTGATGAGGAGCAAAATACAAGATACTAGTCTCAAGAAAATCAGCATTTATAGAGGGATGATAATTTTAAACACCGCTTTCGATTCAACGTTTTGCTGGGAATAATCGGTACCAAACTAATCGGTCCGATAATATTTGAAGGATGCTTGAATGGTGCCAGATACTTAGGCTTCCTACAAAATGAGGTTGAGGGCTTTTTGGAGGAAGTACCTTCGAATTTAGAACAGGAAATGTATTTACAGCAAGATGGCGCTCCTCCCCATAACTTTAGAATAGTGACTAATTACCATCAAGAGAAATTCGGAGAAAACTTCATTGCAACGAATGGTCCTGTACGATGGCCCCCAAGATCACCTGACTTAATTCCCCTGTATTTTTCTTTTGACCTTATTTGAAAAACAACCACAAAATTCTAGAGCTACGAGTAAAACGTGCAGTAAATGGTATAAAAGCCCAGCAGCAATTGATCTGTTATTCGAAATACAGCTCTTTGAGTGCAGATATGTATTGACGTCAATGGACAACATTTTGAACAACTATTGTAATACTTTGAGTCCTTTTTTTGTAATTTACTGTCACCTTAATGTATAATTATAACTAAATTGGAATAAAGCAGATTTTTTTCATTTTCTTTTAACTATAATTTAGACTGTATTAGTCGCATGTTTAAATAAGACACATGTGTATATATTACTTGTGCTGAAACTGGAAGTAGAAAGAAATAAATTTATGTGTCAAGAAGTGATGTTCATCAAGAACATACGATGAACCATGTAGTCCAATCAAAGGTAAAAAAGTGTATTCATAATGCAAAAACAGCGTAAGTCTTTTTTATAGTGTTCGGAAGTTCATTCTGAGTATTTTGTCCAGTTGGCAGGGTGGACGGTGGGTGGGGTTAGCCACCATCTTTGCGAATAGTCAAACGCTATTATCTGTCGATCATTGATGCTATGGCAAAAATGAAAAGGGTCTTTTTTGTTCAGCACTAAATTCTCTACAATTTTTCGTAGAACTAAATGTATCCGAGTTACTGCACGTCAAAGTTTTAAAAAGTAGTTCCTGCGAATTATTTCGTAAACTATTGATCGTGCATTAAAATGTCAAATGAAATTCTTAAAGAGCACTAATTTCTCTACAATTTCCGTGACGTACACTATTTTGTGGAACTAATAAATCACGAGCTACAGCCCGTAAAAGGTTATAAAAAAAAATGTTTCAAAATACTTCGTTAAATATTGACCGGATATAAAAATCTATAGTTACAACAATTTTTATTTAAAACTTTTTTGCGAAAGTTATAACAAATATTTTTCAAAGCAACAAATACAAACAACTATTGATTGGCTATAAAAGTATGTAATTTCAAACTTATAGAGTACTAAATTATAGAGAATATAGTGCTCTACAAAATTTACTTTGACATGTTCGAGTGGGCGATGGAATAGGTTAGAAGATATTTCCAAGAAACCATTTTTTTACAACTTTGGACGGGCTGCAACCCGTACAATATTAGTCCTACAAAATGGCGTCTCTGACATAAAACGTAGAGAATTTAAAGCTCTACATGACTGCTATTTGACATTTTAATTTGACTCTTCCCAAAGATGGCAGTTAACCCCAACCACCGCCGACCCCGTCAACTTGACAGAATACTTAGAATGAACCTCCAAACACTATAAAAAAGAAAAACTGACACGCTGTTTTTGCAAAAAAAGTAACTATTGGTTGGAATAATAATTTATCTGCAAAAATTTAAAAATAAATAGATATATCGTGTTCGTGTAACACCCGGTATATAGCCCATTTATTAAGTTATGTATATTTGGCGCACTGCTTAGTCACTTTTATGATTATCATTTAATTGTGTCTAAGATTGGGACAAAAATTATTATTATTATTAAAATCATTTATAAACCTTATTTCAAACTGCTCCACAAAATATCTCTGGGGTTTCTATGGGGTTGATTACCTGCGGTGTTTAGTATAAATATATTGGAATAATACACTGTTTTACTTTGTTGCATTTTGTTGTTATTTAATTGTAAAAAAATGAATTAATTAGTATCCTAGGACAGACTAGTTTATGGAGTCATGCTGTTAGTTTTTGTTTTTAACGAATGGCACATTAAAAAGAAATTGGTCGATTAAATTGTCGAACTGCAATATTCGGTGAACACAAATTGGAATCATGTTTCTTTTAATTGCATCGTTATGCTATCGATTCAATTGTAATTCTGCAGATGGCTTATTTCGTTATGATAATCTAGTGATACCATTTAATCTGTAATAAAATGCAGAGATTCATGTATTTGAACAATTATGGAGGCCATTTATTTATACACACTGTTTAATTTCTACATTTATATAAATGCCAGGAGTAACTACCGTTTATTGAGTAGAGAGAGAAGTGCAAATACGACTTTATGTATGTATATAAATTTATATTTATTTTCCAACATATGCCTGGGACAATTACCCTTCCAGTCTCGGATATCTTTTCAAGTCAAATTTCTATTCTTATGGTGTAAACGTGATCCTTATTTTTCTACTTACAATTTTTTACGGCGCTTTCAACAGAATTTTATGAAAAATTGATCGAATCGAAATAGATGACGAGAAAGAGTACCGAAGCGCCACTAAATATTCGAAAACTTGAAAAATACCGTATGAAAAATCAAACTATTTTTTAGGATTCATTTTATGAAAAAATTATACCTCTCAAAAATTGATCGAATCGAATTAGATGACAAGAAAGAGTGCCGAGGTGCCAATAAAGATTCGAAAACTCGAAAAATACTGTATGGAAAATCAAACTGTTTTTTAGGATTTATTTATATTAAATGTTTTTGATATGATAACAAATTATAAATATTTAATTAACTATGATTTAAGTAAAATATAGTTTATATAGTTTAAAAACCTAAAAAACACTCTTTTCACCCACCTCCATCATCATAAAAGCACATATTATTGTATTGTCACCAGAATTGCATAAGTGTGCTAAGTATCAAATCGAAACGACAATTAGAAGTGGGTGAAAAGTGAGTTGTAAGATTTGCTTACAATTTTAGGAAGTTACAGGTCAAGTTAATAAAAGCGTGTTGAAAAGTAGCGTTAGCGGCAAGAAAGTGTATTAACATCAATATTTAAATGCTAGATATATAGCCCAGACGACAGAGAATATAGTGAAACCCACTAAAACTTACAAACTGAATAATTTTTTTTTTAATGAGTTCGTGAAAGTTTATAGAATAATATATTGAAAAGTTTACATTCCGCTCGAATGCAGAACATAAAAAAAAGTGAAAAAAAATGTTTTTTCGTCCATTTTTTCAAAATTTTTAAATTAAGTCATGGTAGAAAAAAAACAAAAAATACAGCTGGATAGACCACGTGCTTCTGAACAAAAAATGTTGTAATACAATTTATCGCTAAAGCCACGGTATTCCTGGAAACTTTGTCACACTGCGCGGGCAAGCGCACGGTTAAATGCATACTACGGAACTTCTAAAAATTCTTAGCAGATCTAACGAGTAAAATAAAGCTTTTTTCTCTTTCTGATTACACATTTTTAACATTTTTCTTAGTGAATAGGAGGATAAATGGTGGGTCTGGAGGGAAAATATATAATTATGAACTCATACAGAGACACCACACATAGCCGCATGAATTTCCACGTGCCATTACTGTATTGCATTTATTACAGGTATACACCTATCCACATTTCAGCTATATTCAATGGATTCCTTATGCATTTGTTAATGTATTGGAAAAGTTCCAGAATTTATGATCAAAACAATCAAAAATATTTTCATAATTATAAGAATAAGATCGTGAAAATCGCAATTTTTTATCATGATCTGATTAATCATATTTTCGAAAAAATGCACACAAGTAAACAAATTTGTGTTTGACCATTCGAAAAGTATATACATTTTTTCCGAAATAGTGATATTCTATTTTTTCCAATGGGTTAATTTCGCGGCAAGTTACAGCCTCCAATATATATATTTATCAAGAAAATCATCAAGCAATTAAATTAAAATGATTTGAGATGTACTTTTTTTAACCCACGTTACTACAACTTAATAAACCATAATAATCATGAAGTGTACATACTTTTTAACAGTTCTCAATAAAGAAAGAATTTCTACATTATTTATTGCTACGATGAGTTCGGGCGTGATAATATATATATATATATATATATATATATATATATATATATATATATATATATATATATATATATATATATATATATATATTATCACGCCCGAACTCATCGTAGCAATAAATAATGTAGAAATTCTTTCTTTATTGAGAACTGTTAAAAAGTATGTACACTTCATGATTATTATGGTTTATTAAGTTGTAGTAACGTGGATTAAAAAAAGTACATCTCAAATCATTTTAATTTCCTTGCTTGATGATTTTCTTGATAAATATATATATTGGAGGCTGTAACTTGCCGCGAAATTGACCCATTGGAAAAAATAGAATATCACTATTTCGGAAAAAATGTATATACTTTTCGAATGGTCAAACACAAATTTGTTTACTTGTGTGCATTTTTTCGAAAATATGATTAATCAGATCATGATAAAAAATTGCGATTTTCACGATCTTATTCTTATAATTATGAAAATATTTTTGATTGTTTTGATCATAAATTCTGGAACTTTTCCAATACATTAACAAATGCATAAGGAATCCATTGAATATAGCTGAAATGTGGATAGGTGTATACCTGTAATAAATGCAATACAGTAATGGCACGTGGAAATTCATGCGGCTATGTGTGGTGTCTCTGTATGAGTTCATAATTATATATTTTCCCTCCAGACCCACCATTTATCCTCCTATTCACTAAGAAAAATGTTAAAAATGTGTAATCAGAAAGAGAAAAAAGCTTTATTTTACTCGTTAGATCTGCTAAGAATTTTTAGAAGTTCCGTAGTATGCATTTAACCGTGCGCTTGCCCGCGCAGTGTGACAAAGTTTCCAGGAATACCGTGGCTTTAGCGATAAATTGTATTACAACATTTTTTGTTCAGAAGCACGTGGTCTATCCAGCTGTATTTTTTGTTTTTTTCTACCATGACTTAATTTAAAAATTTTGAAAAAATGGACGAAAAAACATTTTTTTTCACTTTTTTTTATGTTCTGCATTCGAGCGGAATGTAAACTTTTCAATATATTATTCTATAAACTTTCACGAACTCATTAAAAAAAAATTATTCAGTTTGTAAGTTTTAGTGGGTTTCACTATATTCTCTGTCGTCTGAGCTATATATCTAGCATTTAAATATTGATGTTAATACACTTTCTTGCCGCTAACGCTACTTTTCAACACGCTTTTATTAACTTGACCTGTAACTTCCTAAAATTGTAAGCAAATCTTACAACTCACTTTTATATTATATATTTATCAAGAAAATCATCAAGCAAGGAAATTAAAATGATTTGAGATGTACTTTTTTTAATCCACGTTACTACAACTTAATAAACCATAATAATCATGAAGTGTACATACTTTTTAACAGTTCTCAATAAAGAAAGAATTTCTACATTATTTATTGCTACGATGAGTTCGGGCGTGATAATATATATATATATATATATATATATATATATATATATATAAGTATATTTTTCCCATCCAGCCTTTGCTTGTATTGTTTAAAATAAAAAAGCATCAGAAAGCTACAATTTCCATCTTTTAAATGAATAGATTGAACAAATTCTGATTTAGTGACATGTAATTCAGTGCGTCGGTGTCACAGGGAAAAACAGTGGCTCTAGTGATAAATTTTGTTAGAACATTTTTTGTTCAAAAATATTTCATCTATCCATATGAATTTTTTATTTTTCCTAGCTTGACTTAATTTCAAAATTTTGAAAAAATGGATGAAAAAAATTTTTTTTCACTTTTTTTATGTTCTGCATCCGAGCGAAATGTAAACTTTTCAGGATATTATTCTATACACCTTCACGAACTTATTAAAAATTATTCAGTTTGCAAATTTTTGTGGGTAAATACCTTCATCGATTAGGCTAATAGCGAAACCCGTGTTTTTGGCTGAAGTCAAATTATTCGAATTAAGTTTTCTTTTTAGAGTATGTTTAATGATATTATTAGCTACATGATAACAGGATGTATCATTGATTGAGTATCTCATTTTAAAATGATAATAATAATAATAATAATAATATTAATAATGATAATAATAATAATAATAGTACTAGTAACAGTAATAGTAATAGTATATTTACTAAAAAAATTCAATAAATGGTGCATTTTACGATAGTAGTAGTATAGTGTTACTATAGTTCTATAGTGCTACTACTATGCAAATACATACTGCTGTCCTGTAAGTGCTATTTTACCAGAGTCGGCCTAAAAAGTAGCACTTGCCGGAATATGAAAACCAGAAAAATTCTACATCGTTCTTGAGAATAAAAAATACTCTATATTTACGATAATAGTACAGTGGTAATACTATAGTAAAGTAGTATCTTTAAACATAGTCCGGAATGTGAAACTTGCTGGTTTAGCATAATAATTTTCGGTTCTAATAATATAAACAAGGAATGTTACATCTGTATTAGGTTTTTGTTGCATGGTAATCGTATAATTTCTTGCACTTATTTGCCAAATACATGTGGCTGCTAATGAACTAGTTTATTGTCACGTTGTTGCTTTATTTTTACAATTTAAAGGAAATATTCTCATCCGTTTGAATGGAGTTGTCCGTAGATAGTCGTTCGGTAGTAGATCTAAAAGCAACAGCTATTAAACATCAATATATATTACCTGACATATTAGCAGTTCATACCATTAGTGGGTGTGTTATGGCATAGGTACAAAAACAAAGTCATCAAAATATTAAAAAGCGGAGATCATTAGATTCTTTTAGGTGAAGGGAACGCAAGTTTTACTGAATTTGATAATCAAGCAACCAAGTTCATCAGAGTTTGTTATGGTAAAGCTTCGTATGGCTCACTTTCAGAGGCCCGCCTAAAACTTTGGGCAGAACCAATTGGAAGTGGTAGGCCACAGTTGCCATTTTTACGCTCGTTGCCTCCAACAAATGAAGCTTTTGCAGAAAACATAAAGTAGACCCACGTTCAAACCTGCATTTGGAAACACGCATTGGAATTTTATCCACCAAGTTTAAACCCGACAGATTATGAATTCTGTAAAGATACAAATGCAAAATGCTTAGTACCAACAACTTTACCTCACAACGCACAAGTTGTACCTTCTGAAATTCTGCAACTAATAAAATGCTCTTGTGCTAATGTAGAAGAACCTTACACACAGCGTCTGATGGACCCAACATGAATTTATTTATTATGGGCGCCAGTCGCATTCTCCCTTAATTGTGAATGGTTAGGTAAAAATAACAGCTGTACTTACCGTAGATTAATAACTGCCTTCTCTCTCAATTGGGCTTCTCTGGCGACGCACTTTAGCTTATTTATCTAACACTGTAATGGATCTTGTGTTTAGAGATCCGAGCTTTCGAGCTTTCGCGATTCGATCGGTGTATTGAATTACAGACTTGCGCGTTCAGCAGATACCCGATATTCAATTCCGACCTAACACAGACACACACCTCGAGGGAAAAGACTTAAAGTTAATCATTCAATTAGTAAAATGCAACAGTTCAAATAATACCATTTATTGATTAGATTCAAAGAATATAATGTTTATGCAATAGCCTTTCTAAGAAAATATATTTTATTAAATTGCCTTCCCAAGCAGGTCAAGGACGAGACTACCATATAATGGAGAGTGTGCAATAGCAATCGATTATGTAAAAAGATTCACACAACTCCCTCGGAAGTTTATGAAAGCATTTTGGTTTTGGGACTGAATGAAAATAATGTAAAAATATTTTACTTTTAAAAAGAAAATTTTTATGAAAGGTAAACTTTGGGACCATAGTGTCTGGGCGTTCCCAGAATGGCATCTGCGTTCAGCTCTGAGTATAACTTTTGGTGCTCTGTTTCGTGTTGTTGCCTTATGGGCATTGTGCCTTGCATTAGTCTGTGCAATACTGAACCAGCTTCCCCTTAGATAAAAATGTGTAGTGGTGGCAGATCTAAGAAGACCGCTAATACAGCCGTGGGAGCAGTTTTTATGGCCCCCGTGGCGCACAGCAAGTCTTTATACGCCACTTAATAGCCTTATTGATCCCAGCTGTAGTGTCTTGGTCCACCATACCTCCGATTCATAGGTTATTATGGGCTAATGATCCTAGTGTATAACCAGAGAGTCATCTTGAGGTTTAACCCCCAGTTTTTCCACTCTTCTGCCTGCACCTTCCAAGGGCGATCGTTGCTTGCTGTGTGACTTTTGGATGTAGGTATTCCATGTCCGTCTTTGGTCAAAAATGACTCCGAGGTATTTAGGCGTCACTGGCAAATGGAATTTCAACTCCATTCAGCCCTAGAGGTTTTAGGCACCCCAAGGACCTTTTTCGTGTGAAGGTGACGACCGTAGTTTTGTGATGATTTATGGATACTCGTTCCCCACTTCACCACCTATCGACAATGTTTATGGCTCTTCACGAAGGCTCTGATATGGTGTTCGCAAACCGCCCGCGCTCCTTAACTACTATTGCTAGATCATCAGCGTATCCTAGGCAATAAAAGCTTTCCCCGTATCTAGATACGCAGCATACCTTAAGGTCGCTATTAATTTTGTGTAACCCTGCACATCTCGAGTTGCCCAAAGATGGCAGCAAACATCTAAGTTTTGGATTTTAAAGACTCTTTTAAAGCTGAAAAATTAACCTAAAATTTGATAGAAGACACCGAAAGCTTATCAAACAGAAAAAAAAGATTAACATATCTTCATTAGTAAAGCTTTGCAACGTATTAATTTTGAATTTTCTAATGACGGTTCCTCTATTTTTTCTTGATAAAACAACAAATCATGCTTTTTTGGTAGTTTTATTACTAACTTGACTAAAACAGAGCTTTAGTTAATTACTAATTGCTTGATAATACATATAATATGGGAAAGTTAGAAAGTTTAACTTAACTTGACGTTATTCACTAATCAATTCCTTTTAATAAAGATATAGGTACGTGATTTCTTTTAACAAAGGTCCTGTGTACATTTCATTATAAGAGAATTGTACACACATCGGTTAAATTCTATAGCTATTCAAATAAATCGTTATATTATTTTTATTTAGACATCAGTTTGCATCTCTTCCATAAATTATATCCGAAATATAGGTCAATATTGGCAGAAAATAATTCATAAATAGAAAATAAATTCTCATCCATTCATCGTGCTGCTAACAACAGTAAAACTACTTTCAAATATCTATGAAAAACGTAGATATCGGGCAACATATTAAAACTTTTTTGAGATTGTCATTCCAACTCACAAATATAATTACATTATATATATTTAATTAAGTATTGATTTATCTATTAACTAGGGAATGTTTTTCTTAACAATACAGCGGGAAACGTAGAGGATGTCTATTAAAACATGAATCAAATTCCACATATAGGTTCCTTGATATAAAGCAGATTTAGGACAAAAAATAATACTTTTTAAAAGTTTGCCCTAAAAAATAGTAGGTATATAGTAAAAACAAGAGGAAATGAAATATTCCTAGTGTTCACTAAGGTAAACCGTTAGAATTCCAAAAGGATTTCATACCAAATTATATCACAATAAATACACTGACAGTGACTCCATACAAAAATAAATAAATTACTAAAAACTAAATGATAAGAGGTATGTTGAACTAAATTGAGTTTGTTTTATCCAAGTAATTTACCGACGAAAATACTTTTAATGAACACCTTGTATATAAAACTCATGCAAAATATTTCAGGCAGCCAATAAATTATAGTAACTTAAAATCGAATTAAAGCTTCATAATTCATATATTTTTAATTCAAAGTTGATTGAAACTCAGTATCTAAGAACCCGCTCGGCAGAATTATCACCGGTTTTGCAGGAAACTACATCAAAATTGGTGGACATGTTTTAAAGCTATGAGGAAGCAGACAGATAGATAGACAGACACATAAACAAATAAAAAGTAACTTTAATAAATCCCATTAGACTTTGCAAATCTGTTTCGAAAAGAAAATATCTGAAGAGCCAAACAATCGTCCCAATAACGGAGAGGGTGATGAATTTTGCGGCACCCATATTCGAAACTATAAGAGACAGAGGATAGATTAAATTACACAAAACTTGTGCTATTTTATGCTCCATAATTTCCAGATATCTTGAATCGTTCTTGATTTAGTCCTAAAAAAAAATCTAGAAAACAAATAAACTCTTCCATTTCAATAAGGCCAATTTAATGAATCTTCCCAATGTTATATTTTTAACCGCGGCCAATTAATTCAATGATAGCAAGAAAGATTTTCTGTCTTCTATATTTTGAACAACGATAGTCAACTTTGTTTCTTCTATGGCCACCATCTTGAATTTTTTCACCACTGATTAGAGAAGACAATTCTATTTTAACTTACCTAAGCAAAATGAGCTGATTTTTCAAAAAAAACTTGTTGATATTTAAATATTGGTAAAAATAATTCATAGAGCCCAGTATATGTTGAAAAATGAATAGAATCTTAAGCCCTGATCAGACAATGCAATTCAGTCGCTTCAATTCGGTTGCGGCAATAGAATCGCACTATGCAATTCTGTCTCTGCAACCAAATTGCACAAATTAGAACATGTTCTATTTTTCCGCAAGAAATTGCAGCGACTTAGTGATTTTGTAGGAACATTGGTATTGCCAATATATAAAAAAGTTTGGTTATGTTAATGTATACCTATAAATCAATATAAATTGTAGTAATTTTAGGTATTAACGTTGGCAATGACAGTTAAAAACTAAAAATTGCAGCAACTGCATTGCATAGTTTGATAACTACTCGGAATATTATGTTGCTGCGACAAAATCGCCGCAATTTTACCGCAGCGACTGAATTGCTTTGTCTGATAGAGGCTTTACTAGTTCAATAAAATAACAGTTAATATTGTAATATATCGGACAAAATTCAAAATGTTTCGAACATTGGTGGAAATAGCATAAGAATTAGTAAACCGAGAAGTTCCCACCCCTAAATAGTGTGCTTCGTCCCCTAGGAGGTCGTTTCCACCCCCATTTTGAGATTTTCTAGATTATCTCGGGAACGATGCACTCTTTGATAAAAATATCTATATACAAAATTATTCCTTATAAAATTCTCTATCAGAAACGTATCTACAATTTTTTTCCCTATAATTAATAGTACCGTGGGAAATAAGGCGTACACATTAAGGGTTGGTTCCAGTTAACACAATAAATTGTAATCTTTACTATAATCTACTTTAAAGTTTAATGCTTAACGCAAAAGCAGTAGCTATTAAACTCCACTTAAAATGATAATAAATGTAGCGCTTCCAGCCTCTCACCCTAAAAAATATCGCAATTTTTAAAGAATTATTTGCCCAATTCATTCGAGTCTGGGGTTAAAAACGTGCTTTAGTTTTGAACTGGCTTCGGTATCTCTTTCTCTTTTCGATGACAAAAGCCTAGTGAGTAAAACTAACAAGGCAATTTTATACCAAATTATTAATACTGTTCCAGAACGAGACCATATTTTCGAAATTAGTGAGTAGGTATGTGATTGATGGAGGATACTCGCCATGTAATATGGCCAAAAAAGGAGAATTTAATAACGTTTACAACGCTTACATTAGTTACATAAGAAAACCTTATGGTACTAGAGTAACTGTCCTTTTCAATGGTTATTTGGATAATGCAGACAGCACGAATAACCTAAAACAACAAAGGCGGGTACTGCAAAAAACCTGTCCTGAAATTATATTTGATGAAAACACTGTTGTTTCTGAAACTCAGCAGAAGTTTCTTAGTAATTTGTTTAACAAAGAACGTTTGATTGCAGAACTAGTGAAAATATTTAGTAATGAAGGAATCGAGATGTTCGTTGCTGCGGATGACACCGATCTATTTATAGCACAAATTGCTATCGAAAATGTTATAAGTGCGACACAGCTGTTGTCGTAGGCCAAGATATTGACCTTCTCCCTCCAACAAAGACGTTACATTTTTAAAAGAAAAACAAGATAATACCAGCAAAAGAATTTACAGTTCAAGAGATTTAAAATCCACTTTTTTAAAAAACTGTAAAGAAGCGATATTATTTGCACACGTTATTAGCGACACAATCTCAGCATTTTTTTCCAAAGGAAAGGTTAATGCAATCAATGTGCTTAATAAAAGAGATGACTTACAAGACATCGTGCAAACTTTTAATAATGAAAAGCTAGTCATGAAGAAATTGTAGACGCAGGAGAGCGATTTGTTCTAGCTTTATACAATTCTACCTCCGCAGAAAAAAGTCTAGATGTATAGAGATTTATGTCTTTTAACAAACTTGTTGGTAAAGCGAACAATACTGTAATGTTATCAAAACTACCACCAACTTCTGCTGCTGCTCGGCAACAATTATATCGCGTGTTTTACCAAATTCAAACATGGAAAAACGTTACCCTAGAAGCTACTGATTATGGATGGAAAAAAGGTATATTAACCACAACAATGACAACTAAAGAACTAGCCCCCGAATCTGTTTTGAAATTAATTTCTTGTTCATGCAAATTAGGGTGAGAAAACAGGTGCAGTTGCAGAAGAGCAACCTTACGTTGCTCCACAATGTGTTACTATTGCCACGGACAAGCATGCATGAATGTTGAATCTATGGAAGACGACGAAGATTAATTAACCTTCTGATAATTAGTGGATTAGGTATAAAGGGGACACCACGAAAAAAAAAACAATTACTTTACCTCTGTAGTGGCGTGGCAACACGTACAATATACAATATTCTCGCTTCTTTAAAAGTTGCGATATTTTTAGGGGTGAGAGGGTGGAAGCGCTACATTTATTATAATTTTAAGTGTAGTTTAGTAGCTACTGCTTTTTCGTTAAGCATTGAACTTTAAAGTAGATTATACTAAAGATTACAATTTATTGTGTTAACTGGCGCCTTATTTCCCACGGTACTATTAATTTTAGGAAAAAAGGTGTAGACACGTTTTTGATAGATAATTTTATAAGGAATAATTTTCTATATAGGTATTTATCAGAAAGTGCACCGTTGCCGAGATAATCTAGAAAACTTCAAAATGGGGGTGGACACGACCTCCTAGGGGACGAAGTACACTATTTAGGGGTGGAAACTTTTCAGCTTACTAATTCTTATGCTATCCTTAACATTTCCACCAATTTTCAAAACTTTCTGAATTTATGCTAACGTGGTTGGCCAAGCTTTAATCAGCTGCAGATCATTGCAACACGGTTGATGAAACGTGCGTGGTAGTATTTAAGCGAAGTGTTCAAGTGATTTAAAGAAATATAATAATTTATTACTCATGAGATTGGGAGGACCATATAAAATTTTTTTTTGGCCTTTAACTTTATAATAAAAAAAATTTTCAAAGGAGAAAATGTAGGTGTTTGTGAGATGTGTTGCCGCATTGCGCCGTACAGTGTGAGAAAAGTACCATTTTTGGACAAAAATCTGTTGACAGTCGGCGTTTTATCCGATTTGAATAAATTAAACTGGAAAATACTCGTAAAATATTGTACTTTAAGATAGTACTGCGGCGAAGAATATTAGAATTAGCTTAAACTACCTATAAAAAATTCCCTAAAATACACATATTCGTGATTATAAAAAAAGAGTAATGAACAAAACAATATACCTTTATGTTAACAGTTAAATTTCAATAAAAAAAAGTTTTGAAAGTTTATTATTAAATAATCTAATCGTTTAGTGATATATAGAGCATTTTTAGATGTATAAATTAAACGAGATCACATTTTATCAACCTTACAATATTTTATGAAAACCTAATGCAAAGTTGTTATGAATAATTTTTCAATAATCGTATATTATTATACTATTATATAATTTTAAAAATTATACACTAGTGGTAATAAAACTGCCATAACCTAATTCATAAAGTAATAATAATATTTCCAAGACCTGTATAAGTGTATACAAAGCATATCGAAACTAAAATTTTCTAATGCATAAATATAAATTTTACTATCAACATCATCTAGTAGGTACATATAAAATAGTAATGTTACAAACAATATTTTTTAATTTAAAAATGAATGCACCTAGAAATTTAAACCTATTACAACCTAATGCACAAAGCGATTAAATTTTGACTAATAATTTATGATTTACAGAACTATAAACTAAGAATATTTACCTAACAAAACCTAACCCATAAATATAAATATTTTAAATCCTGTTCTAATCAAATGTAGAAATAAATAACGCATGTTAATTTTTTTATTTGACAATACTGTACATTTAATGCATGTAAACAAAAGTCTTATGAGAGATAGTGTTTTATAATTTATTCTTATTCAAATTTGATACAGAAGATTAAAAATTCCGTTTTGTAACAATTATTCTGTTATGTACTTATATGTTTTAAATATGTCATTATCAGACAATTTTAGCATTACCCAGGTTACACTACGAGGAGGTAGAGTATGTTTTTTGTCTTTTCTTTGTCTCTTTTTCTGTTTTTTTTTTGTTTTTTTTGTAATTTTTATTTTTCTGTGTTTATTTTTATTTTTGTCTTTTTTTGATATTTTATTATAGATTTTTCAGTTATTGTTTTGATTGTTCTGTTCATAACTCTTTTTTTATAATCACGAATATACACACACCAAGCGCGGATCTAAAAATTTCAATAATTTTTTTCTCGTCTGTGGCGCATGGAACCCATACGAAATATAGGAAATAACATCTCGAGAAGCACTTCTCTAACGACCCCTAAAAAATTTTGAAAAAGCAATTTGCGAAAAAATTTTTCAAAATTCGGTTACCCCCCCCCCCCAGGTGTAGGGACTCCTGTTTAAAATTATTTTTTTTGTCATATGCATTTTACTTTTCATAAAAATACAACAATACATTTGAAGTTTATGAAAATATTTTCTTTACTAACTGAGATACAACGAATTGAAATTTTGTGATTTGTTAAATTGTGGGGGGGGGGGGGTAACCGAATTTTGAAAAAAAATTTCGCAAACTACATTCTCAAAATTTTTTAGGGGTCGTTAGAGAAGTGCTTCTCGAGATGTTATTTCCCATATTTCGTATGGGTCCAATGCGCCACAGACGAGAAAAAAATTATTGAAATTTCTAGATCCGCGCTTGACATACACTGTATATTCTCTTAACAATAACTTTTTTTCCCGATTTGAATCAAATTTTACTTAAGTATAGAACGAATTAGGATCTACTTATTACCAGAAAAACATTCGCCTCCTACAAATGCAAAGCCACCTGCGGTACCAAAATATGCAAAGAAAATAAAAGAATCATATTAAGCATTTTTTTATCTGAAAATTTTTTTATTGAAACTTGTTCAGAATTGTCCAAAAACTACATGTCCAAAATTTAATCAAAATAAAAAAATTGAAAAATTGAAAAATTAAAATTTTAAAAATAATTATTAAAAAAAAACTGTAAATTACTTGACAACTATCCGGCAGCTTGGGTTTAATTTCAAACAAAATTGTCATAGTACAGTTTTCTAAACAAAGAAATTCATTAAAATGATATTTTCGGACTGACATTCTTTTAATCAAAATTTATATATATTTTTATTTTGATTTAATTTTGGACTTAAGATATTTGGGCAATTTTGAACAAGTTTCATTAACAAAATTTTCCGCTAAAAATATGTATAATATGATTTCTTCATTTTCTCCGCATATTTTGGTACCGCAGATGACTTTGCATTTGTAGGCGGTGAATGTTGTTCTGGTCATAAGTAAATCCTAATTTGTTCCATAAGTAAAATTTGATTCAAATCGGAAAAAAAAATAAAAAAGTTATTGGGGTGTTACCATTTCAAGTGAAACACACCGTATGTACTCTAGGGAATTTTTTATAGGTTATATTCATTTTAATCTTCTTCGCCGCATCTTAAAGTATAATATTTTACGAGTATTTTTCCGTTTGATTTATTCAAATCGGATAAAATGCCGACTGTCAACAGATTTTTGTTCAAAAAATGGTACTTTTCTCACACTGTGCACCGGGACATGGGGATACACTCCATGTCCCCCCGTTTTTTTCTTTGTGTTTCTGCTGTTTTTCTTCTGAGTCTTCTGTTTCCACAGTTTCTGATTCCTGCAACGCATATATACCGTGCGTCCGCGGATGGAGTCCGGAAGAGGAAAAAGTTTTCAATTCTTGATGTTACGAAAAAAGTAATTCTTGATGAAAAACTATGCTTTACCAGAAACCCACTTTTCGGTTATCGGATCCTTGCCAGCACTACAGGGTTATCCAAAAATCTTGATTGGTTTACGAAAAATTTCCAAATATTTTGAATATAGTTTCGGAAAAATTTTTAAATGACGTTTTTTACTTTGTGTTACGAAAACAATTATTTTGATCTGATATATACATATTAAAAATCGAGATTTTTCAATTTAAAAAAATTACACACTTTGTTAAATAAAAACATCAACTCATCGGCAACGGGCAAGGTAGCCCAGTCAGCTAAGACATATTGTGTGACAAATAGGCTGGTCGTACTATTTATTACATACTGGGTTCGATCGCCAGCCCTGGTACTAACATTCTTGGCTAACCCTGTAGAGCTGGCAAGGATCCGATAACCGAAAAAAAGGTTTCTGGCGAAGCAGACTTTCTCATCAAGAATCACTTTCTTTTTCTCAAAATCAAGAATTAAAAAGTTTTTCCTCTTCCGGACTCCGTCCTCAGTATTTCTTGCGTACGTTTCTATTCTTCTTGTATTCACTCCTGTTACTGTTTAAGTTTTTGTCATTTCTCTGGTCCTATTGTTCTCGCGAATAGGTAGAAGACTTTCCACTTCTTCCTAGATTACTTTTCTTCACTTCATTGTTTTTAACCCCGAATGTCATTGTTGATAGTATGACCATTGTGTATATTCTCTTGATTGGGCTCCATGATGGTTTATTATTCTATAATTAATTCTGTCCTTTACAGTTCCTCTCCTTTTCAGTTAGTTTGATTCATTTATTTAAATTTTTTCAACGTTCTTATAGGGTGTACCACCATTATTAGACTCTTCTTGAAGTTTATTCTTAGCCCAGTTATGGTTTTATATATTACAGGAAGTTGATTCTTTTTCCGTGAGGATTAAAAAATAGTCTGCCTATGTTAGTACGATCGAAGTCCTCAGTATTTCCATGTTCTCGTTTAAATTCGGTGTTTCCTTTATTGTACTTTGTATCACTTGTTCTAGGACCGTGGTGAAAAGTGCGCCTTTGCTTGATTCTTCTGTTTTGTTTCAGTCATCTATCCGAACAATTCAATTGCAGTGATTTCGTGAAGGTAGACTTTTATTATTCCGTTTACTCGGTAATGCAGTACTTTTTTGCTTTTTTGACTATAACCTCGTCTGAGAATATCAAATGCTTTCTGGGGATCTATTGCGACTATATGTAATTTTATATCTCATCTCCACTTTTCTTTCGGGATCCTTCTGGTAGTGTAATAATGGTCGTCTGTTGACTTACCTTTGCCGCCTGGTATTCTGGTGATTTTCCAATATATTTCTTTAATTGTTCTCTAATATTTGTATCCCATACTGCAGAGTGTTATTCTTCTGTAATTGTCTATACTTTGTAGGAATTTTGTCTCAGAGAGGGGCATTTGTATGCTCGTGCCACTTCGTGATTTCTATTCATAATCTCTCTGGCGATATTTTTTAGGACTTGCACCTTTAGACTTTCTGGTCCATAGTGCATTAATTTATTTTCTCTATTTCAGGTAATAATAGTTATCTAAATAATCGCCTTCGCCAAAGTCCGGCTGCAAGTTTGTTACTCATTATTATTTTGTGCTTCACTTAAAACATTTCAGCTGCTGCGTCGGTAGTTCTGATTTACGAGAATTGGAAAAACTATTTAAATTATTACATAACTAAAATTCATTGAATAACTGTGCGGAGAGAAACGTGATTTTGTAATGGCTTATTGAAATTTTCAAATAAAACACTGTGGCACATTTTTTATTCTAATTAAGCTACTGTACTAACAGTGGAATAATTAAGGAAAAGGGCAAAGTTAAAAACCCGATCTCTTAATGTCGCTAACTGAACGAGGACAATTCTAAGTAAATCGATCCCGCCCGTTTCTTTGTTTTATTTAATACCACTTACTAGTATCACGTCAATGCGGAAAGAGAATACTGCAAAGCAGATTTTAGCTAAATCTATTTCTCCCCTTTTGATCCTAAAATCTGTACACAATTACAGCGATTACTTCTACCAAATTCACTTATATGTAGCGTTGTTTTACGAAAATTCAATAAACTCGTGAGTTTGTCAGTTTCCTGTATAAGCTTTGTTGTTTTAAAATAAATTAAGTGGAAAATAATTGGAGTTATTGGCATCTCTCATTTCCAATTTCCATTTAAATATTTTATCCTAATTTTTTTAAATAGCAATAATTACTTATACGAGAATAGTTTAATTGGACCTGAATGGATTTACCTAAAAACTATTTAATGGCTTTTATAGTCATAACTGAAGTTTTCTACAACTTTTTTTGTCGGATATTTTTTTAGACCTCCAAAAAAAATCTGTTTTGTTATGAAAAATTACTTTGAACATGTTATAACTCGAAAAAATTCCATTATTTTCGCCTAAAGGTTCTCAAGATGTGCCTAGTTCTTAAAGAATTAATAAATAAATTGGCGGCTCCAAATAACTGATATTAATACTAATATCATTCAAGATTCTATAAGCATTAAGTAATAAATATTTTAAATCAAGGTTCAAGTATTCTAATTTAGGTGTTGTTAATACCTTTAACAAATAAAGTGACATCAAAAAATTAAAATACAAAATGACGCATTCAAAATGTCTGAAATTAAGTTCAAAATAATGCGATATCCGATAAATTGCGAAAAAAATTGTGAGAAAAATATGTAATTATAAATATTCAATCAATGAAATTAAAATATTACAAAATGAGGGTTTATTAATTTTAAATATGTATTTTATATGAAAAACAAATATTTTTAGGAAAATAATTTTGTAGAAGGTTAAAAAAAATTAAGCATAAATGACATTATACATTTATTTTCATTCAATTTGTGTCATCCTCTCCTTTAGTGATGTCCTCCTACAAATCTCTCCACTTTCATGTATATCATTCTGAGTCCCCGTATGAGTTCGTCTAGAATTGCGGTTTATCACGCTTAAATGTCCCCTCAGTATTTCAAAAATTATTCAAGTAATTTTGGGCAAAATGAAAAAAAAAAAAAAAAAAAAAAAAACAGGAAGCGTTTTTAAGAAAAATGTGCCTAACACTTCCAGTATATCAATGGTTAAAAATAATTAATTTTTATGGCAAAAAATACCATTTATTGTCCAATTTTAAATAGCTTCAATTTCGTCTAGAGACGTACCAAGAAACATATTCAAGATAATTTTGACCTGTCAGCTTCAGCTTACCCTATCTTTAATGTAACCTGTATTCCTAAAATGCGTATTTTTAAAGATGATTGAGCATTTTGAAAAATCATCCTAATTTTCACAAAAAAGTGATTTTCAAACCCTTGTTTTTTTTTTCATAATGTTTACCAGATTCAAGTGGCCACCAGAAAGCGCTTTAAGAAGATGAACTATTGAATAAATTAGTCTCAAATTTAAGATAATTTTATAATGTGCGCAAAAAATATGGGACAAGTCTTATAATGTATTATTGCTAAAATCTAGTTGTGTACATCTAACTTTAATTTTTGTGACATTATCAATTATTTGTCAAAATTCATTGCAAGTGTGCAAATAGAGACAGATTTACATTAGAAAAAAATAGTTGTCCTATTTTTTTTTTGCTCACGACAGTACACTTCAGTGCAATAAAATCCCGTACACCTATTTTTCGCTATATTAAATCATTCTTTATTTATTCTTCAGTGTCAGTGTTATCTTTTAGAAATACCGAAATTAACTGAACATGAAAAACTTCTAATTTTCTCTAAAATTGAAGAGGGATGGTCTATCAGAGCAGTTGCTAACCATTGTCACTTAAATAAAAGTACCGTTATGAGCGTGAAGAAAAGGTAGGAGGAGGAAGGTATAATAAAGAGAAAAGACGGTTCAGACCGACCGAGAAGTTCAAGTCTCGCTCAAGATGAAGCGCTCCTTGGCTATTTGAGGGAAAATCCGTTTCAAACAACAGTAGACGCTGTGTCCATAACAAATTTTCCAGCATCGAGATCATCAGTTAGCCGAAGGATAGGAAAATCGGAATTAAAAAACTGTATAATAGAGCGGCGGCCGAGTCCTCGAAAGTCGTCGTTTTAAAGGCGAACCCAATATTGCGGTATAATTTTATGAGACCTTTACAGATTTGTTTATTAGGTCAGTTTATACACAAAATTAACTGGACGACTGTGTATGGTGGTCGTGTCCTATTTTATTGGCCGAAAACTTAAAAAAACTGAAAATATGAATTTTAAAGTTGAACTCTATATAACTTTGAAAACAAGGAAGATAAGGAAATGTTTTTTTTTCAGTTTAGAAGGCAGTACATTGACCTTTAAATTTATGTATAATTTGCTGCAAAAATATAAAAAGTAACCTTGAAAAATTAATGTTATTTTAGGAATTGCGCAAATATTTAATGTTTTTGTTATATTAAACCTGCTATAAGTCGGTTATAAACAGAGGAAATTAAATTTTATTCTGTTCAAAAACTGGCAAATTTTATGGGCTTTAATTTGTCTCAATTAATAATGGGTCTATGTTTAAAAATAAAGGAGATACAGAGCTCTATTCACGACGAAACGTGGGGCGGCGGCAGAGCCGCAAGACTCCCTCTTGCTCGCTCAACCCGCGACGAGCTACATACAGTACAGTATTTGTTTACGATTTGTGTCGTTTAGTTTATGTCTATGCGTGTTTTATAATTTGCTGTTCATGTTGTTTCCGATTTGAATCAAATTTTACCCAACTATAGAACAAATTAGGATTTACTTATGACCAGAAAATCATTCACCTGCTATAAAGGCAAAGCCACCTGCGGTACCAAAATATAATAAAGAATAAAAATCACATTGATTCACGTAGCCACCACAAATTGCGGAAACAGAGGATCCCCTTTGCCAAATGAGCTTATGTATGAGAAATCTCCCATCAATAACCAAATCAAATTTTGGTGTATGTACGTTTGTGGCGCCGATCGGATGCATTTTTTAGAACTTCTAACATTCAAAATGTTTTACTTTTTTCAGCATATTTTGGCACCACAGGTGGCTTTGCCTTTGTAGCAGTCGAATGTTTTTCCGGTCATGAGTAGATTCTAATTTGTTCTATACTTAAGTAAAATTTGATTCAAATCGGAAACAAAATAAAAAAGTTATAAGGGTATCTTCATTTTAAGTGAGTCACACTGTATATGTAAGGAAATGTATAGATTTCGACAAAATATTACGTTAGTAAATACGTTGAGTGTTGTAAAATAAAGATTGTTTTGTGACTGTGATTTATTAGCAGGCCACGGTAAACCGCTTTGATAGAAATATTCAAGGTACATAATTGATTTTTTTTTTATTAATCATCGATTTTCGCTGGCGAGTATCTCGTAAACTATAACACATAGGAAGAAAATGAATATAAACATTCTTGTGGAAAATTTAATTACGTTTAATTTTGCATAGATTACCTTTTTCCATACGACGCATCGTTTCCGAGTTATAAGCGAAGAATCGAAAAAAGGAACCTTTCCTCCTAACTACACCCAACACATCCCTGAAGAGGAAAATTCTCCCCTCCTAAATGTTCCCTACAATCCCCTTTTTCGCATTCATTGATTGGACTATACTAAGGCCTCAATTCCACAGGAAATTAGAAAAATTATGTCTTTTTTGTAAAGAAAAGAATTCCAACAGTAATAAATGTGCCTGTAAAAATGAGGGAATGCTTTGTTCAATCGAATGTAAATGTAATATGAATTGTAACAATATTACCAACTTTTCAGAAGAACAGGAAGAAGATAATATACCAGAATAAGCTTTATTAAATAATTAAATCATTTTAAACATTCATAAAGCTCTTTTTTTAGAACGTCAATCAACACTCCTTTATTATTATAAGTAGGTAGGTACTAAACGAAAATTACAAAAGTATGTTGAAATTACGTCTATGATTGCCTTCTAAAATATGCTTATTGTTTTATTTATAATAAATTATCATTCAATCCCAATCTAAAGTTAAAAATCTATTATATTTAGGGCGACATTCTCACTGCGAACGCGTCTAGTTTGATGAGTAGTGCGATCGGACTGTGGAGGGAAGCCTCGTGGCTCTGCCGCGTACCGTGCCTCGCTGTGTTTGAACGGCCGTATCTTCTTTATTTTTAAAAATAGACCCAATATTAATCGAGGCAAAATAAAGCCTATAAAATTTGTTAGTTTTTGAATAAAAAATCATTTATGTACCTCTTTTTATAAGCGAATTACGGCAGGTTAAAGATAATAAAACATTTAAACATTTATGCAATTCCTAAAATAACGTTAATTTTTAAAGGTAAACTTTTTATCTGTGCAAAAAATTATATATAAAATTAAATAGAAATGTTTTTTCTATAAACCTGTAAAAATTCAGGTTTCTGTCTCAAATATTTTTGAAGCTATATGAAGTTAAATGTTAAAATTAAACTTTCCAATTTTTTTACGTTTTCTGGCTATGACATAGGTGTCGACCAACGGAGACAGTCGTCCAATATGATTCTTATGTAAAAAACATGCTCAATCGAATGGTAAGGGTCCCAATAAATTATACCTCGATATTGGGTTTTTGAACGCAAATGCCAGGCGACCGCCGCACTATAAGTGCCAAGAAGACCATATTAACAGAAGAACATAAGCAAGCCCTCATTCTGTTTTGTTTAAATTATGTCTATCGCCAGTTGGAATTTTGGAACAATGATGTGTTTACCGATGAAAAAGTTTTTCAGTCTTGTAATGACGGACATACTCGGGTGTACTGTCCTGCAAATACCAGGTTTCACGAACGCTACGTGTCTCCGTGGAACAGGTCCGGGCGATTTTCTGTTATTGTTTGGACATGTTAATATACTTCCACTGGATGTGGAAGTAAAATTATCACAAGCAGACACGTGCAGAACAGCCATGCAGAAAATCGCTTTTTAATGTTTTGAGCTTTCAGAATCTGGCCTTATTTCGGACATAATTTTTCAATGTCAATTTTTACATTTGTTATAAATCGAAGTGATTAAATCATTAACATTTTTCCAAATACCTTACTTATGACATTTCACAATCAATGTCACTTTTTTTATGACCTATATGATAATAAAAAATCTAAATTCCAAAAAGACTGATTCACATCACTTAATATTAGTAAAAACTGGATTGCTTGATTTTTCAAGTGTACGGGATTTTATTCTACAGAAGTGTACGTCTCAACACTTTTTGATAAAATTAGCAATTTTCAAGATCGTTTAACCGGCAACCGAATTTAGCCGGCTTTGTTTTACATGTTTATGAGACCTTAAGTAATAGTTTTCAGCAATAAAGTTTGAGATCGTATCGATTTCCTAGTCAAAATCTAAGTGTACTCCACTATTAAATAATTGCATTTAAACTTCTTTATTCTAAAATTTTGACGTAACATTTCAAATAATGTTTGTAACATGTTCATTTAAATATTTCTTATACGAACTGAGAATAATTATCTGAAGATGCGCATGAAGTTGCTGATACTAAAAATGTTATTGTTGCTGAACCAAAAGGATTTATAAAAACTACAATTAAGGAACATGATGGAAATTAAAAATAAAAAAATGTTAAAGTCCACATTTTTAGTAAAATCAAAGAGTAAGAGTATACAGTAGAATACTGTGTTTTAAACAGGTTTCGGAGACGTAAAAATTTCATACAAATTATCTATTCGAAAAGAGTTCTTCAAAAAAATATGGATATAAAAAAATTCAACACTTCATGTTAGGAAAGACACAGAACACCTTAATAGTGCATATTATTTTAATTTAATTAATCAAATAAAAAGTAATATTATTTATAGAGAGAAAAAGAAGTAAAAAATACCCAGTAAACCCTGCTAAGTAAATTTAATAAGTTTAAGTAAATTTTAGAAACCTAGTATGTGCACTAGTAGTTCGCCAAAAACAAAGCACACGTTCTATCCACAATTACAATCCGTTTTAATTTTCATCAAATCCATTTATCTATCCTTAAACTTAAATATATTTTGCAAATATAGTTTTACTTCCACATCCAGTGGAAGTATAGTAACGACAAAAAAAATTTTAAAAATTTTTATTGTTCAAATAGGCTTAGAATGTCACGGAACGTCGAGAATTTTAAGTTTGAGCGAAAAAAAAATTCTGTCTGTCGGTCTGCCGGTCTGTCTGTAACTTTTTTTGTGCGTACGATTACTCTGGAACCGTTTGAGATATTGACTTCAAATTTGGTACACATATGTACTTTAACGAGATCTAGAACTAGATTATTTTCATATTGTTCCGCCGAAGGGTTGAGGGGTAAATTGGGGTAAATTTGGGGAAAATAGGTAAATCAAGCAGGTAAGAGTCCATAAAATTGGTATTTAGTATATACAAAAGAAGTTGAATTCTCAAAAAAAATTTTGGCATTAGCCACCCCCATTATTAAAGGGGATGCAAAAAAATTGTGATTTAGGGTGTGTACAAGAACCAGAAACCTCAAAATGTTTTTTTTCTTCATCCACCCCCACTACCACCCCCACCCCTCTACCGATGTGGGGTATCATTTTATGGATTTTGGGGTAGAGGATTTCAAATATTATATTATTAATGTTCCATAAACAATTATTTCCACATACAAAATTTTTTCGTTGTGAGTGACTTAGATAAAAAAATCTGGATGTGGAAGTAGTGATTCTTTGGGCAGCGGTTTTTAAAGCGGGAAACTAAATTTTAATGCAAGCACACAAATTTTATCCTTTCGCTCGTTAGATTTTATTATTATCTTGGGAGTAAATTTAAATGTTAGAATTTTATGGTCATTTTAATATTTTGTTTGAGATTAATACGTGATTGTTAATAATTACTTTTAATAATTATTTATATATATATATAGACGAGAATTTTTTTGGTATTCAGCAGATAAATTTCAAAGAAACCATTCGTTCCTTTCATATACTATTGATTTAAATCTGACCAAGCTAGAATATCAACAAGAAGGTCCCTTACGAACTGACTTGTCAACTTCTTTCATACACTTACTACATCTAACATTCAGTATGAAAAATAAACATTCTTTCATATATGCTGATGATCTATGTTTGATCTTGCTAGTAATTATAAGAAACTTAAGCATGCATTTCAATAATTGTGTAAGCTGAAATGAAAGATATTTGTATACTTATATATTATCATATAATATTTTGTAGTGCCCTGAATATGATATAACAAAAACATATCGAAATGTCGGCTTTTTAGAAAGGCAGCGTATTTTACATAAGACCAGAATCCCATAAAAACTGTCAAGAACTATATTTGTTTATCTTGATCATAATGTATTTTGATAACATTTAATCACATATCGTACCTTCTTTTTTAGTTCATTTTGATATTGACATTTTTTTATATATTTCCATTGAAATTGTATAATTTTGCAATTTAAGTAAGTATTTTTTTGGAAAATTCCAAGTAATGTATCAAATTATTCTATTCTAGACCTTGTTATTTAATGCAGTTCTATCATCATTTTGCAATTGGTGGAATAACATTTACATGTTAATGATGAGTAATTATTAACCAAAAGCTGTATAATTTATCAAAGTACAAATTTCAAAAACCAATACCTATTCTTCAATAAGTTCTTTTTTGTGACTGATCAGTTGATCACTGAGAAAAACATAATATGATATACATTTATATTTCCGTGCATATAATAAATAATAGATTTTATCTGAACTTTGTTTTAATCAAATTGAAAGCTATTTACTGCAGGTCAGAGAAAATATTTAAGCAATATCAATTTCATGATCCAGAAATAGCTATATTCAATTAGGTAAAATATTAATCTTCTTTAGTGTCTTGCTCAACCCTCTCGATAATCACTTTTGTCAAGTCAATCATTTTAGATATATAAATTTAATTCCAAAATTGTCTACCATGTTCATAATTATTAGTTGTCCTTAATTTCTGCTAGTCATTTTCGAGCCCCTATTGTGAAAATAATAATTATAATGATCCACATAGAATATCCTAGCTCACACATACAAGATAACAATCAATCATAAATTTCAGTCATTTTAATGTATACAATGTATGTAGACATCAATTCTACAAGAAATAAAACGGGCTAGTTTAGTAGTCTGTTTTTAGGCTTTATTCCTATTGTAGTTTAGTAAAAGAAAATTATACGTTTCTTTTAAATTATTAACTTATATCCCTATATTTCCACGTGTGTATTTTTTTTAGGTAAATTTAGTTTATTAATGTGTTATTTTCCCAAATTTGATTAATAATAAAGTAAATTTGTAAACTTTAGAAATGTATTTTTATGACTAGGAATTTTTAACACATCATTGGTGAGTACTCATGATTTTCATTTAGCCTTATAAAATTGGATATATTACTTCTTGCATAAGTAACGCATTCGGAAATAAAAATACTAGGCACAGTTAGCAAATTTTTGTTTGTGAAAATATCCTTGAGTGTTACCCGGAGTTCAAGATTAAATATTAAACGTATTTTTTTTTTTGACAACCACTCTACCTATATCAGTTGCAATTCCCCAACACACTATATTACTTGCAATATGGCTAAATGCTAATGAATAATAAACATTTAATAGCCCGGCCTAATCCAAAGATGATCTTAGCTCCAAAATGGCAAAAAATGCACTATTTAATTTAGAGCAAACATAATCTATATGTTTATTCCAAGACAACCTTGCATCTAGCCAGACCCAAAAATTTAAAGGTTTGAAAAAACTGGATATTATCATAGTGACGGGACTTATCTATATGGAGCACCAAGAAGGTCAGCTAGAAGGTGAAAACATAACAACCCAATCATACACTACAAAAAAGCCATAAGGACACTTCATATCACGATGTATCAGTTTTAACATCATGCAGGCCATATTTTAAAAAATTTCGATTACTAACAGTACCTTGCATATATATCTTGGAAATTTTCCTACGCACTTTTTAAATACGTTATAGTCATATCTTGTTTTAAATTTTATATCTTAAATTTGTCGTACCTGGGTATTTATTATTTTAAATTTGTTGTAAATATTTGTTATTTTACTCTAAACTATGTATCTGAAACCGAAGGAAAATGGAAGGAGAAGGAAGAGGAACCTTCTTTGACTTTTCCTATACTATTTTAAGTTAGTGTAGAATAAACTATCTATCTATCTATCTATCTTTTCTTTTTTTTTTTTTTTATGGGGACGTAGGGGTAGCAAGCTACCCACAAGTGGTCCCCCTGACACCGGATCGCCACCCTGGTACCGCTTTCGCATTTCTTCGGGGTGGTGATTGTTTGCGCCCGGTTGGGCTCCGCCTTTTATGATCGCCATTTCCCTACGTCCCCCATCCTGTGAGATTGGGGGTTCAGGGGCGATTTTCTTACACATTGTTTCTCTCGTCCTGCTCCATATGTCGTTTTTGCTTCATCGTCGCGATGATGTACGTGGACACCGCCGACCAAGCTTCTTCGCTTTCCAGCATGCGCGTGATGAGATTTTCTTCGTGTATACGCACTCCGAGCTTTCTCTCGAGCTCCCCTCTTTCCGCTTCCATTGCAGCGCACTCAAAGATGGTGTGTTGTGCGTTATCCGGAGCTTGCCCACAATGAAGGCAAGCAGCGCTTTCCCTCTTTCCGAACCTGGCCAGGTATTCGTTGAAACAACCATGTCCGGTTAGCGCCTGGGTCAGGTGATACTCCATCTGGCCATGTTTCCGGCTGCACCATTCCTTTATGCTTGGGATGAGTCCATACGTCCATCGACCCGTCGTGCCAGTATCCCATCTTTCCTGCCATTCTATCTATCTATCTATCTATCTACCTATCTATCTATGATACACCAGCTTCATGAAAAATTTACGAAAACAAGTAGCAAACTATATGCAAAACAATGATGAACACATTGAAATGCCTAGGGATATACGTGACGAATTAACGGAAAAGAAAAGAAACTGTAAATGAGAGAATTAAAATGACAATTATATCGTTTACCGAGAAAAATAAACCACTGATCAAGAGAATATACATAGCCAACATACTACCAACGATGACATATGGAGTTAAAAAAAGGCATTGACAAAAGCCCTCAGAAAAACCTGAGAAGAGCTGAAAGGGACACCATGCAACTCCTCGCAAAAACAATGACTAAAGCAACGACATAAAACATCAACATTACTAGGAGGGAACACGATTACAAAAAGGATAGAAACGTTCGTAATGAAGTGCTGGGGACATGTCCAAAGAACCAAAATATCTACTGAAGGAAGCGCTAATACTGAACAGTAACAAATTAAAAATAGGGAGACCATGCTACACGTGGAGAGCAACAATCGAGAGGATCATGAACAAACTAGGAAAAGACCAAGCATACTGAGAAAGAAAAACGACGAAAAAATTAATTCCACAAAGAAATCGTAACGATATATGCTCTACCAGAATCAGAAGACTCAGAAGAAGAAGAAGAAGAAGAAGATTTGTAGACGCAGAAACCTAAGAGAGAAGTATAAACACTTCATATCACAACATCATGCGGCAACGCATTTCGCAAACACCTACACTGCCCATCCCGCACGCCTGTACGATGCGTCATGTGGCTCTCGCTGTTGACAACAAGGATGACCCAAATCCAACCCAGCGTGAGCGTAGCCGACCCAGCGGTATATCCTGTCAGTGGCAGCAATGCCTACCGCACTCAATCAAATTAATTAATCAGCCAATTATTCATCTTATTTGTACGTTTTTCTCGGAAACACCAATTATGTTCTATCACAAGGAAAATCAAAGTTCAGAAAACAAGATACTCTAGTACAATAGCGAAGAAGGGTCGAAAATTTGACGAACCTTGTCATCATATATACCAGACAGTGGAAAATATCGAACTGGGATGGCAGACTGAATTGGAGAAAATGATTTAAAAACGAACAAAACAATGAAAAGGAGAAAGAAAGAACATAAATTATGATAGAAGAGGGAATATGAAGCAGGAAACCAGTCGAATAAAAGTAATAAATGGTTCAGATAATGACTGAAGTAACTAAATATCATTTCAAGAAATGTTTGTAGAAACATATTGGATATCGGCAAAACAAAAACGAGACGAGTTGTGATAATTTTATTGATCTCCTTCGTAAAGCTAGATAGATACATATAGATATTTTATTTCTAGCATATTACAATTACAAGAAATGTTCACCCGAGAGTATACAATTAAACAGAGAATAATATATTGAATTAAAATTAATGTTACATCAGTGACGGATAGAGTTATAATTATTACACATGATAAAAATAAGAAATCTGCAGAGTACATTTTTTTTCACCTTGCATTTACGTTTCCCGAATACATCAATAAATAAACCATATGATTAAGTAATTAGTACTGGTTATTATATTTTCTATGACACTTAGTATATAGGTAATTGATATCCGAAAAATGTTTAGAAGGTGTACAATAGATCCATAACAAAATATGATGGAACAATAAAATGAATTTGAAACTTACAAAACCATTCAATAGTAATTTATGCAACAAGTGCATAAAGTGGTACTTTTTCACGAATGGGAACTTTGACGCATGAGCCGTAGGTATGTGCATAAGTAAAAAAAAGACCCTTTATGCATGAGTTTCATACAATATTTTTTCTGCGACAGTCTTCAGTTTCCATATTTAAATAAATAAATTTCAAAATTAGCTTAAACGTCAAAACACAAATTCATAATTGCACTCAGAGATCCGGCTATACATAAGAGTGAAATACTTAATGTTACTTTTTCTAACGCTTTTTATTTTTTTCGCTATTATCATATACATATTATGTGTTACGCACTAAAAATAATGAAAAAAAAGTACAGACTTTTTTAACAAATAGAAAAAAAACATTTACATGTACGCCAGTAGTATATGGTCGATTGTAACGAAATAAAACCGCATGGAAGTTTGGATAAACAACATCGATGGCCGCAAGAAAGTGACCTAACTACAATAGGATATTCTCACAAAGAGTGATACCATATTTGGATACTTAATGAAAAAATAAAGGACACGTGTTTTCTCATTTTTCTGAAATACATTGTAGGAGCTCGTAAAAAATTAAAACAAATTCAAATTCTTAACATGACGTAAACTTCCACCTGCGCAATTTGATTGGTCAATCAGCACTTCGAGCCATGTGATGCATTCCCCCGATCCCACTATTTAACTATTTCTACAACCAGAAGTAAAACTTATAGTATGTATCATTAGCCATGAAGCCATAATACGCCGAGTGATAAAAAACACTTTTACTTCACGTTTCATATAAGATTTTCCCCATTCCTCTTGCCAATTGTAGGCAAAATAACATTTTGATGTTTAATTTAAATGGCATCTTTACATCATGCATCATGCAGTAGATTTATTGCAATCTACCGTTCATAAATAGTGAAAACTATCACGAAACCAAATTAGAGCCCTATGGAGATCGAAAGTTGGAACAAAATTGAGAAATTAAATCCTTCAATTGATAACAGGTATCAAAAACAAACATACACATTAAATTTTTCTTTGGCTGATTTTTTTTCCTGACGAAAAAGGATTAAACAAAATTTATTTTAATGAAACATTTTAAATGTTTTACGTCTAATTCTTTTAAGTTCAGCTATTCACTCATGCTTTCTGCGTTGGTTTAATTTTTATATTTATTTCCTTCCTTGATCAAAATAGTCTTTTTTTCTATCCCTTTGGTGGTTGCACCATTATACATAGCTCCTTTTAAGAGTTATGCTGTAAATTACTCTTACAAATTCGTACAATTTTTTACTTTTGAATATTTTAAATTTACAATGTTATATAGAAAATCGAAAGTAGTTGATATTAATAGGATCATGTTGGAGGTTATTTTTATGAGTTGGTCTTCAATTTTGGAGATAATATACTTTTCTTTATTAGTTCCTAAGTAAACAAGAGCTAATAATACTATTTATAATACATTGCTAACTGTAATATTTTATGAATTAATTTTATATAATTTTTATATTCCATATCGGCTTATTCAGAGCAATTAAGTTTGTTCAAAATAATGAGTCCCTTTCTGGTTTCTAAGATTTCACTAAATGGCGAAGGCGCCAGTACTATGAAGTTTCATTTAGTGTCAGTACACGCATTCAGTGAGCTCATAAAATAATCATGAAAATATGCTTTTAAATACACTTTATTCCAAAATATGAAAAAATAATATAACTGAATAGTGAACAACTACTACACAAAAAACTAAGACCTATTTATTTTAATTAACTACAGGAAAAGTTAATAAGCATAATGACGGGTAAAGGACTAAACGCTTAGGTACATAAATTTCAGTGATTCGTAGAAAATCAAAACGATGGGATTGAAAAATTAGCTGCTAGAGAAACTAATCACATTCGAATAGAAGGTAGTAGCTTAACGTCGAATTTCGCGTTAATGTGGACACACCGGACCAAATTTTTTCCAGGTACTAGTTAGGTACGTAGCTTTCAATTTTTGATAAGAACCAACTCTTTCGTCGGCCATCTTGGATTTTATAGCGACCATTTCGAATATTATCAATATTTCGGCTTCTAAATCACTTAGGACCACAAACTTGGTGTCTAAGTATACATATTTGGGGTCAGGGAATACAACTACACAATTTTTAAATGCATCACACTATATATTTATTCACTAGTATATGTACCAATTACAAACTATGAACTGTTTTGTCCGGTGTGTCCACATTTTCTAATAGGTTTTTTATTTTGTTTCAGATTGAATTTTAATAAAAGATGGATTGGAACAAGTGCATGATCTGTCAGAAAACAACTTCAGAAAATCTAAAATGTCCACTCAATGCACATGGAATCGAAGAGAAGACAACACCATACCGGTTTTTCTTGAACAATATTAATGAGTTTAGAAGTTTGGAGTCATTGCCAGTGAAACTAAATTTTGAAAGCGGCATGAGTGCGGATGAACTGGTCCAAAACCATGGTGGATGGCACAAATCTTGATACGTCAAGTTCAGCAATTTGAAGTTGGATAGAGCTAAAAAGCGGGGAAATACTTCAGGAGGCAGCACAACTGTGGAGAAACGATCCCGACGTGAAGCGAGTGACAAAATGGTTTGTTTGTTATGTCGTGGAAGCGATGGACTCCTTTATGAATTTCAAATATTAAGAGCCAAGGATTTTTAATCGGTTCTCATACAGTTCATGCAACTTTGAAAATTTAAGGTAGAAGGTCCCATCTTCCACACAGTTTTCTATATAAGTATAAAGCTTCACAAGTGCTGTAGCCTTTATCTGAGATGCTGAGTAGCTTTCCTCTGCAGATACTCCCATCAGATCCTGCTCTAGTTTCCTTGGGTGAGACCGGTAGCTATTTCTCAGTGCTGTATAACATTGCAGATAATATTTGGTGTTAAGGGCAATGAGATCAGCACCTTCTAATGCTGTCGCTTCCACGACATAGCAAATGTAACGGGTATTTAATACTTTTTGAAGCGAACCCTGTATACGTGGTTCTTTTTGTATACCTTACCTTGTTCTGTACTTAAAGAGTTAAGAGCATTCCTTCATTGTATATATATAGGAGGGACATAACACAGTTATAACTATACCTTCATTATATAAATGTTTACATGCTGCATTTGGATGTTATAGACCGGAATTATTTTGTGTTGCGTAAATGTGATTAGAAGTTCGCTTAGATGTAACCCCTAGTGGGAGAGTAGCAGCCAAGATAGCGCCACAACAAAAGTTGATTTTGTTAAACAACCGGAACAACACATTTCCTTGTTATTAAACCATGAAAGAAATGTTCGACTCCCTCTTGGTACTAGGAACCTTCAGAAAAAGTCTATTTGTCAAGATAGGTGCCGCGTTATGTTGTGCTCATTCTTAATCACTTATGTCTGGGATCTATTTACATTTAAGCCATGAATTTACCAGTTAACACTTGTTCATGTCAATACTCGAACAGAAACGGCCATGTTGGATGTTTACGTTTGAAGCAGGTCGTCGGCACGGCACACCATCGGCACGGTTTGACTACGTCATTGCGCGATGTATTAATTCCCGGTAGAAATTGTTTTTCAATACGGATTTTTAAGGAACAAGGATTCGATTTCGGATAAATCAGGTTCCGAAGGAATTAACGGCCATTTAAGAAGCTGTTGAGACGCCGAGCACATGGGCTAGATAAACTCTTCTAGTGAATAGAGAGCTATTGATGATTGATATTTAAAATCAAGGCCATTCTGCAAGAAGGTACGTGTAAATTGTTTCGCCATGTAGGCGGTTTGTTGATTGTTTTTCGTTTTCGATAACGATATTTCTTGTTTTTGTAGATTTGCCGGCCTATGATATCTTTGGGCTATGAAATCTTTGGGTTATGATACTATTTTACTATTGAAAGCGTTGCCTAATTATTTAACCATCCGTTGAATAATCTTTTAAATATATTTGCCAGTCGATGCGATTCGTTATGCCTGCCGCTGCCGCACGTGGTGTGTGCTGCCCTGCTGTTGTGTCGTATAGGTATCCTCCCTGAGAACATATTATGAAATATTCACGTTATGCAATTCCGATTGGCCCTGGAAGTCCTAGTGTCGTGAGGTGTCGACTGTCTTTGATAAGGTCAGACTGTAACATTTTTTCTTACCATTCAGGGACGACTATGTGAAATTCCAACTCTTTATTACATAAGAAACGTCGTGTGAGCCGTTGGTTTTACTTATAAACTATATCAATACTTTCAAATTTTCAAAACAATTTTATATCTAAATTAAATCGGATAATTCCGTTAACAAATGTTTAATAAGTCCCATAATGACTGTGAACCGAGAATAGTACTATTTGAGGGGGCCCATGAAACAAACCATGTAAAATTTAATAAGTATCTTATACTCGTAGAGTACACTTTTACCTCATAGAGAAAACCTTATTGTGATATAAATATTTGAACTTTCATTAAATCAAATTAGAGGACCCAACTTTAATTTTATTTTTCTGCAATACCTGCAAGCACAAAAAGGCTAGGATAGGCATTTTTTTTCTTAATCCGCACCTAATGCCTCCGATGAGAGAGCTGCCGCGTAGCAAAGCATAATTCCCCAAGAGGGGTTATACAAACACGCCATTTTGTCACTCGCTTCACGCCGAGCTCGTTCTTCCACAGTTGTGCTGCCTCCTGAAGTATTTCTCCGCTTTTTAGCTCTGTCCAACTTCAAATTATTGAACTTGACGTAACAAGATTTGTGCCATGCACCATGGTTTTGGACCAGTTCATACGCACTCATGTCGCTTCCAAAATTTTTTTTTCACTCAAATATGAAGTATTATGTGAATATTTTCAACATTTTGGGGCAACGGTGAATTATAATTTTAACAACATAAAAACAGAACTGAAAGAATAACTGGCAGAGTAACAGAAATTGGGAATAAAATATACAACTAAATATTAAACAAAAGCTGTATTATTATGTATGAGATCTCGGAAGACAAAATTCCAAGTATAATAATTTATTAAATAAAATATTTGATATCTTCAATGGAAATTCAAATAGAATATTCACAAAGGCTGATTTCAATTACAATGACTATTGCTGGAAAAGTAAATGAAAAATGAACTAGTGGTAGTGAGTTTAATACATCAATGGAAGGACAATAGTTACAGAGAAATCGTTTAAAAGTATGAAACTATTTATACACCAGCACATATAATACGTATAAAATGTTTTCAGATGCAACTTTTTATGGAATTATGGTCAGCATTATTATGCTTTAGCATTAAAGAAAACTCATGTCGGTGGAAAGCCTGATATTATTTGAACAAAAATTGTTTGTTTAGACATTTAAGAAATATTAGTCCATGGAACAATTGTTGGTTTTTTAAATATCTACTAGTGTAACACACCCTTAAAATTATTTATAAAATGTCTTGAAATATCTATTTTGCAGTAATAACATCCTTAATACCATCATAAAACATCGTCTAGACCAAAATGGCATACCCTTATGAACGTTGTAATGACCATTTCTAAATTCTGTAATAAAACTCCTCGGCATAGTGGCGCTCTTGAAACCGTTGTCCTGACCCGTTTTTAAAACCTTTCTAAAAACCTATTTTCATACCAGATGGCCTCTCCAATAGCTGATATAAAAAAACAAAAAGTCATCAGTTATAACAAAAAAATTCAAACCAACGGCAGTTTATTTTTAAAACTACAGAATATATGCCCGAATAACAAGCGCATCTCAGAAATAATAATGATTATTAATACTTACTATTCGAAAACTGCAAAATACATTATGAAGTTGTTTTCAACATTGATATTATTTGTCGTGAATAATTAATAACATTATTTCCATTATTGTGAAAAGTGTAGTAATTATTAAACATCATAGTGCGTACTGTGAAATTAATTAAAACTTTAGTGAGAACTATTGTTAATTACTACAGTAAGTAATAATAATAACCGAACAGAACTGTAACATCTGTAGTAGCAAAAGCGAACGAAAGCCGCATGTCTCCTATGTCGGTTTCTGCCACAATAGCTTTTATCTAAGTTGTCTACATTTAACAGAACACATATTAAACTTTAAGAATCATATAGAGTATATGTGGTTCTGTAAAATATGTATAAAAATTAAAGAAAATGAGGAGTTTCGCAAAGAATCGATTAAGTATTTTATTGAAGGTGCTATGAATAAATTTTTTGATCCATCCATTTTGAAATTCAAGAGAAGATGAAACCGGAAGTCGTAGAAACCTGACAGACGGATAAAAAAATGTCCTTTTGGTAAGATGTGACACATGTTAGTTTCATATTCATCCGTTTTTCATTACTTATGGGTTCAGGTGCCGAAACCCCGCCGCGACGTACTGAGGATTAAGCGATTTAAGAGTTTCCTCATCCTCACCACACATCCTGTATTTTGTCCCTTGAGGTAAAGCTTTTACCCAAAAAGTTCTGCGGCTAGACCGTAAGACATCTAGCCTCCCCCCCCCGTTTTCGAGGGCGGGGAACAAGATGGTGACAATACTTTCCGACCTACCCTCCAACCACTCGCTCTAAACCGAAAAAAACTGTTTTTTGGTCAATTCGTATAAAATAAGTAAATATTGACCACAGGTGACCTAACTTGAAACTACCCCTACCCCCACCTCCAATAACGAATACCACGAAAACAACGAAAATCATCGAGGGCGGAGAATACGGTGGTGACGATATTTCCTAACCTACCCTTTACCCTCTACCCCTAAACCTTTCCGATTTTTCGGTGGTAGATTTGCAATGGCTTGGCGGATAGAATTTTTCTCATCAATTCGCATAAAATAAGTAAACTTGGATCAGACGAGACCCAACCAACCAGGGGGGCTCAAGCAGCCTTTACACGAAGTGAACTTTTCCTTCAGTGGTTTGTTGGGAATTAATTGAGACGAGTCATTGATATATATTAGATATTTTGTTTTTTAATTGATTATATATGTAGAAATCGCTTTTATTCATTCAATGATCATTCGTTACATTTGGTTTGATTCATATATACAATTCTTATTCTATGCTAATAGATCTTTCGACGTCCACAATTATTATCACACTGTTCATCTGAGTCAAAATGGACATCGCAATCCGTCTCGTTACATTCATAATCATCACCTTCATCGTCATTACCATCGTTACCATTATCATCAGACATTATTATTTCTGGAAGTCATCTCGTAACCAAGATTATCATCATCCTGTTCAAGTGATTCCTCTACATGCACGCAATTATTATACTCGGTATCCTTACATTTCTTACAGAACGAGCTATATTTAATACCTAGTATTTTACAGCCTCATTGCTTAACACATCCACACATACAAGTATAATTATTTTGCTTAAAAATGAATCTGAAATGAATTTCTCTGAACAGAATTTTTTTGGTTTCAAAAATCCGTTTCCATGGTCCATCCCCAATTTAACGGATTTACATTCGTATTCAAAAGCCAGGCTTGATATTGAGCATGCTCGCGTATGGCTGCCTCTGTCAGGGGGTATATCCCATTCTCATCTTGCTGAAGCATGAATTGGAATCTAAATTTCCTTCTGGAGGTATTTTTTTAAATATAAAAAGCTGACTAATTTCAAAGCTACCTTGCATAGGTCATTAGGTAATGCATTTGGATCGAAAAAAATTTCCGAATCCCTTGCCAGATCATCGTAGTTCTTTTCTTGTTTTTTTCGTTGCGAGAAACTTTGATACAAAATCTGGATGTGGAAGTGGTGATTCCTTAGGCAGCGGCTTTTAATAAAATATAAGAGCTTATTATCGTTGTTGTCGTAGTATTTCGTTATTGAAGGTGGGGTGAAGGTCACCTGTTGTCAATATTTACCCATTTTATTTGAAATTAATAAAAAAACCGATCCGACAATCCCTCACAAGCCTAGCACCTGAAAATCGGAAAAGGGAGTAGTTTTTCAGGTTTATTGGGTGAAGGGTAGGTCAGGAAATATTGTCACCATCGTATTTTCGCCTAGGGGATATACCGGTTTCCAGCCGATTTTCGTTGTTTCCGTGACATTTCGGTATTGGGAGTGGGGGTAGTTTATAAGGTGGGTTAGGTCATCTCTGGTCAATGTTTGCTTATTTTATTCCAACTAACAAAAAAAAACTCGATCCGAGAAGCTCTTGCAAGCTTAACACCGGAAAATCGGAAATATCTCGGTTTAAAGGTAATGGTTGGAGAGCAGGCCAGAAAATATTCTCACCATCATATTCCTCGCCCTCAAAAATGGGGAAGAAGATGTCTTGCCGTCCGGTCGCGGAGCTTTTAGGCTTTTTGCCTTTTTCTGGTTTACCTCAAGGGACTAATTCTGGACATTGTACTGTGGTCACTCCCAAATGACAGAAATAAAAAAACAACTTTGTTACTCCGATCATTTATCTGGCAACAAAGGTAATAAATGAACTATATTTCAGGAAAATGTGTATACATAGTCATTATGATACTGTTTTCAATATAAAATAATTGTTAGAAATTAAGACTTGATGTCTTAATTTCTTTTCAGTTTCGCTCATTAGGGGGATTGATTTCGCTCAAGGGGATTGATTAATGTAATAAATTATTTTTCCGAATTCGGTTTCTTGTGACAAGTCGGTGTAAAATTAATATTCAACAGCAAGGTATACAGTACGTGTAATTGCCGATTAGGCATGTACATTCACGTAGCGCGAAAGATGTGATGATAACCTAGCAACAATAAACTCGCCCGTCGCGTCGGCGGCATAGATTAAAAAGTCGGCGCTAGACATTGAACTCTATATAACTGGAAGGGCGGCTACCGTTCGAAAGCATTGTAGGCGTTGAAGCACGTCGTGAGTGACAAAGACGGTTGTTATGTAGGTATACCCATCCTTTACAATCCCAGTACTTCTTATGCAGTGCAAGTGTGATTGTTTACGAAAATAGTTAAAATTTTAATTGCTGCAAAAACTGTTCTCTTCTCTTGGCTTCTTTGAAAATATTAGTCATGGTTATGAGTTGTGTAGCATTTGGCTGTAATAATTTGGCCGATAAACGAAGCGATGTACAGTTTCATGGGTAAGTTGTTAAATATAACCCTAGTTTTTGCTTGAAATTGTGATTTATTTTTTTAGTTTTCCGTTTAAACGCCCTTTAATACTGAAAGAGTGGATAAAAGCAATTAGGCGAGATAAATGGCAGCCTACGAAGTTCAGCAAATTATGCAGTGACCACTTTCTAACATCAGATTATGAGAATTTTGGCGGAATAATTTACAAACGTTTAAAAGAAAGTGCCATTCCTAGTGTCTTTAAATTCCCTCAACATCTACAAAAGAAAATAACACCCAGAAGAGTTCTTACACGCTGTCTGCCAAATGACACAGTTGGTGAAGTTGATAATTTGAATGAGGATCTGAACGAAAGCAGACTTTTATCAGTGGTAAATATTATTTATTATTGGTTTACATTATTTTATATGCAATAATTAATTTCAGCAGACACCAGTGATACAAGAGGAGGAGATGCAGATATCAGTGGGTTCACAAACGGACAAAATGGATGAATCACCTACAAAAACAATGCTTCGTAAAAAGATTAAAATCTTGAACCAAAAAGTCAGACGCAAACTTACAAAAATTTCTACTTTAAAGGAACTTGTACAAGAACTGAAAGAGAACAATTGCACTACAGACAATCTGACTTCAGTAATGGAAAATTATTTGAAAGTACTGCCCCTTCGCACAGGAGGTACTCTGAAAAAATGAAGGAATTTGCTTTAACGTTATATTTTTATTCAGCAAAAGCATATTCGTTTGTGCGTAATCATTTTATATTGCCCAATCCCAGAACTCTTCGATGTTGGCTGTCGACTTACAATTGCAAGCCTGGATTTTTATATGAAGTTCTTGAGTTTCTTAAAAAAGAGTGTGAGGTGAAACCATATATAAAGGATTGTGCACTTATTTTTGATGCAATATCAATTCGTCAACGAATATCCTGGGATGAAAAAGAGGGAAAATATTCAGGATACTGCGATTATGGTGGAATTGTACCTCCAAACACAGAAGATATGGCATCTGAAGCTTTGTTATTTCAAATTGTGTCATATGAAAACCATTTTAAATGCCCAGTTGCATATTTTATTACAAATAAACTTTCTGCAGAACTACAGAGTCAACTGTTACTTTCATGTATTAAAATATTGTTTGATGTTGGAATAAGAGTACGCTCTATCACTTGTGACGGAACAGGCAGTAATTTATCGACATTATCTAAGCTAGCTGCTACAGTTACAGGAGTAACTCCAGCTTCTTTTAAACATCCTTCAGTGGAAAATGATGCCACTTCATTTAATATCTATGGCGTATTAGATCCATGCCACATGCTCAAATTAGCCAGAAATGCAATGGCTGAAAAAAATCTATCATCAGAAGATGGGCCTATTAAATGGGATTATTTGGTGAAACTAAACAATATCCAAAATACAGAAGGCTTAAAGTTTGGAAATACACTATCGTCACTGCATATCAATTATAAAAATAAAATAATGAATGTGAGACTAGCAGCTCAAGCTTTAAGCAGTGGTGTGGCTGATGCGATTGATTATCTTCGAGCCGAGGGTCATCCTGATTTTCAAGGTTCAGAAGCCACCGTTGCATTTATTAGAAAAATTGACAAAATATTTGATATCCTGAACTCTAGAAATCCCTTTGGTCGAGGCTTTAAGGCTCCAATCAGAACAAATTCTCTACATTATTTCAAGCAGACAATTCATGAAGCTAGTAAATATTTAAGGTCCCTTAAAATCGATGGCATTCCTATTCTAAGTCATCAAAGAAAAACTTTTGCATTAGGTTTCATAGTGACAATGCAAAGTGCTTTAAACTTAGCTATAGATTTATTTAATAAAACAGAGCGCCCATTGCAATATTTTTTAACGTACAAGTTATCGCAGGATCATTTGGAACTTTTTTTCAGCTGCATAAGATCTCGCGGAGGGTGGAATAATAATCCTGACAGTTTGCAGTTAAAGTGGTCACTGAGACATTTATTATTCAGGAATCAAGTAAAGCCAGGTGTCAATGCAAATTGCATAGATCTCGGAAGTATGTGTACACCATCGTTTCAATTTCGATCTGAAAAACGAGCATTAATAGATGATAACGTTAATTATGATGACAAAGGCAGTGACAAAGATGAAGCCTTATTTAAATTAGTTCTTGAAGCCTTAAATTATCCTTTGTCAAATTATCAACATAATATTATTTATTACATAAGTGGATTTATTGTCAAAAAACTTATAAAGATTGTTACATGCCGCTTCTGTATAGATATACTTTTTTATAAAAATTCTTATAACACTGACGATCACAATTATTGTGCAAGTTCAGCATTTAACAAAAAATTTACTAATTTCATTTCTTCTGGTGGCTTAATATATGCTTCCGATGTTGTATATGACATCATAACTTTTGCTGAAAAACAATTTCGTATGTTACACCTAAAAGGAAAGAAAGAAAACTTGTCTTTAAAAAAAATAATTCAAAGTGCCGCAGTACATCACTTTTCAAAAAAATTAAATTTATTCATACCAAGTCATCCGGTAACTCAGGAACATATTTTCGAAGATTTACACGAAATTCAAATAATTCGCCAGATTGTAAACCTTTTCCTTAAATGCAGAATAAATGCTTATGTAATTCAAAGCAACCAAGAAATGAAAGTAAAAACTATGGGACTTCGTCAAAAACTGACCAAATTAATATTATTTTCTGAATCAAAATCTCTAGTGAATTCATAAGCTAAAGCATACTTTTTACTATTAGACCTAGGTATTATGACTTTTGTATTGTTTTTTCTATATTATTTGTTATGCCTTGTAAATAAATCGAATTAAAATAGTTTATGAGATAGTTTGCATAAATAAATATTCAGTTCAATAATTTGTGTGTTTTCTGTTGGATAATAAAAATATTTTATTTTTATTTTATGTTTTCATTACTCATTAACAATTAATATGATGAAATTATCATGAAATATACCATTTATTTAGGTGTATAAGTTAAAACTGTATCTTTATTTTTTAATAAACAAACAAGAGTTTAATTTATTTTGCATATTTTTAACTCGCCCTCGTGTGTAAGAGAGAGACAGAGATACCTACATCGTTGCGGGTTGCCTAACAAAGTGCCTGCTTCACAGTATTGCATAGAAGCCGCCCTTCCAGTTATGTCTAATATAGAGTTCAATGGCGCTAGACCACTGAAGCAACACATCTCTCAGTTATTTCATTTCAGCCAGCTGGCACACGCGATGTTGCACTTCTACTCCCTATGTCTAGCCCGCCACTACACACACTGTATGTAATATAATTGGTAATAATATGAATTAATTTAAATTGTTTTTGACCGTGTGAGATCTACTGCGAAACCTCATCTATTTTATAAAAAATTTCGCGATGTTCAGTTTTCAATTGGAGTTTTACTATATTTCTCCGTCTGATTTTGCTTTGGAATTTAGCTTATTTTATAGATAATTCCATATCATTTTCAACATTGCTAGTTACCCAGTCTAGTTTTGTTAAGTTTTCCGGTAAGTTGACCTTAACGCTTTTCCGAGTGTGGCGCAGTTGGAAGTAGTTATGTATTTTATTTTCAGGTTCTGTATAATCAGGTCGTGTTTTCACGTCAATCTGTGATTGAAATCTGGAGGTCGACTTCTGAAATAAATAGATCTAAACTCTAAAATAAAATAATGGGGGTCCTTGGTATGTAATATAAAGAAAATGTCGATCTTGTGATGTTTTCTGTGTGAATAAAAAAGATCTGTGAAAAAATATCAGTGGAAAAATTGTTTTTCAACCCAACTTGTATATTTAAACAAATATAAAAATGGCTAAAAGATATGGAAACTTTTGTTCGCGGAAATGTTGAGGTTTTGAGATTAGTTAGTTTTAGAGGAATTATAGATATACGGTGCCCACCATAAAGTTGGCTACATATAAGAAAAATTTGTATTATTGAAATTTCTAAAAAACTGTATTGGGAGTCTATTTCACAAATATATGTGATTAGTTTTGACAGAAACTTATGTCATTTAGTTGAATAAAGCTATTTTCAAGTAAAAAAAAAATGATATGGTTTTTCATAGTGCGGGTAAACATTTGTATTTTTTAAATTTTTTTCTCAGATCTGGTTCTAAATCGATTTACGGTGTCCTCGTTGGATTCTAAATACTCATTCTTAATCAAATTTTCTGATATCTCGTAAATTTGACCCATTTTTTGGTACCACCGTCAACTATTTTTTACATTCAAGTTAAGTCGGTGTCGGTGATCACATGATATGTGTCAAAATGTATTTCTTGATTGTCGTACATGCAGAAACGAACCCCCAATAGAGTTTTTTAGAAATCTCAATAATACAAATCTTTCCCATATGTAACTTACTTTATGACGTACTGTATGTTATATTTTCCTTATTTAATACATAAAATTAATATGTCTATCAAAATAAATCATTCATATTGAGTTTAAATAATTATGACATTTATTTTTTCGCAACTTCCTATACGCGAATGACCACTGTGTATTGCTCCCATTATTTCTAGACAGGCCAGTCTTTGTACCCTTCTTAGTTTTATCATTGTCTTCCTCTTTCCGGATTTATGTTACCAGATCAGGAAGGCATAGGTTATTATTGGTACCACAATTCTTTGGTAAAGCCTATGCACCATTTTTGGTTGTTGTCATCACTTGTTGCCTACCATTCTTCGGCTGGCACATAAGGCCCGCATTGCTTTAGTAGTCACTCTATCTAGATGTGTTTTAAAGTTTAATTTCGTGTCTAGAATCAGTCCCAAATATTTGACTTCATTGCTCACCTGCAATTCATTTCACTGCTCGTCCACAACCAGACACCACAGGAGTGGTGATAAGACCCCCCCCCCCCCGCGGCGGTCATCCTTTGGTCACAAACACATCTTGTTATTGATTTTTCGACTCCACGCCTCTTCACCGCATTATTTAGTGGGTCGAATGAGGTATTGCCAAAGATGTCCATGGAAGTACCTATGGCAGTATCAATCAGTTTCTCCAGAGTTTTCAGGAGAAATTATGTCTGACTAACAGGTCGGAAGGATTGGGCCTGAGCATAGGTTGTCACGTCCTGGTTTTGGTATAAATACCACCTTTATTTTCCGCCAACCAGTTCGCACATAACCCAGGGCCAAACTGGCCCTGAAGAGTGCAAACGGGGGTGTTGCAAGCATACCCATCCATTATTGAAGTAGTGCTGGAAATATTCCTTCTAGCTCTGGTAACTCCTATGGTTCAAATAAATTGATTGCCCGCCCACACAAGTCTTGTTTTGTTAACAACTCTGTTTGCAATTTCCAGCCCTCCTTTGATGCCTTTCTCATCGGTATGTCTTCGCTTTCGAAGTATTTTCTATCTCCTCGTATTGCTTCCTCTATGATGTAGTTTTTGCTTCTCTAATGGAGTAGACGTTGAAGAATTCCCAGTCGCTTCTTGGGTTTCAGCTCATCCTCACTTCTTCCGGTGGAGTTTCTATTTTGAATTTTACGTGCCTGTGGTCTGATAGTGATGGTTCCTGGGACACATGCCATTCACTTATCGCTCGTCTTGTCCATTGGTTCGGTACGCTTCCGCGGTTTACTGCTTCTAGCTTATTACTAATAATAAACTTTAGGAGTGTTGTGTTGTTGCCTGTGCTCCCCCGGACAATATGGTGTGCGTTGGCATCACATCATAGGATGAGCTCAACATGGTTCGTTTCTCATTACTGGACCAGTTCTTTAACTTCTTGGGTGGGAGGTGGGAGAAAAGGTATGTTGATAATATTACTAGCCTTTTATTGGCCCTTCCATCTCAGCGTTATTTCGTGCCACCATTAGGTCTCGATCTGTTAAAAAATAAAGAAATGGCGGCCGGAAAGTGATCTCGTTGACACCCGGTATGTTCCTGGCTACTCTGAATTTATCAATAATTATTGACATCTATAGTAATAAAACACATCTATCCTAATAAAACCAAAAACCGAGCAACGGAAAGTTACTGTTACGAGATCAGTCGTTCTTAATAAACTTAAAGCTTGCAATACCAATGTATTCATAACAAAGGTTTTGATATAGGTGGAATACTTGTCAACTAAATGGAATAATTTATAGTAAGTAGTTAAGTATATTAGTTTTGTATATATATTCTATGTCAATTTACATTTGACTCTGTGTTACCTGTAATTGGAAAGTAAATTCTGTTGGGTTTGTAAAATAAAATAAAATGAATTGACATGAAACGAAATGATATGAAATGCAATGCAATGAATTGGAATAAAATGGAATGAAATGGAATGAAATGGAATGAAATGGAATGAAATGGAATGAAATGGAATGAAATGGAATGAAATGGAATGAAATGGAATGAAATGGAATGAAATGGAATGAAATGGAATGAAATGGAATGAAATGGAATGAAATGGAATGACATGGAATGGAATGGAATGAAATGAAATGAAATGAAATGAAAAAATACCCATACAAAATTAGGCAAAATTTGTATAGACGTGTTAGTCAGAAAACAAAAAAACTTAGCTGCCTCGGGTTTCCGGGGTCATTTTCAGTCATGTTTGTGATTGTATCTTAATTTGCTAAAGAAAAACTGAAAATTGTAAAACAGATCTTGAATATTTTTATAACAAGAATATATGGCCGACCAACCAAATAAAACTTTCATCTTCTAGCAATCCTAATGACATTTTACTCTAAATGAAGTCCATTTAGACTTTTTGTAGACATATAATCCTACTTACATAAGTGCAAATACACTTAGCGAAGATCACGTGGCCTTGATTAGGCTATAATAAAGCCTTTGAGATTTAAATGAGCCGCCGCCAAGATGAATCCGCGAACTTTAAACTTCACCTATAAATTTTCGTCGGACTGTATGCGGCGGTTGGCCTTTATTTCTTTATAACGGTTTTATCAAAATATTTGTCAGGAATATTTAAGAGTCTAGTTTTGTAATGGACTTTAATAAGTTATTAATAGGCATTAAAATGTCTAGTTTTAAAAATAATTTAAAATGTATTTATAGCATACATATTAAACCATAAAGAATAATTCAAAGCTTCTTTAAACCAAAATGAAATTTAAGAAGCTAATAATACCATCTATGGGGAGTTTTATGTAGGTTTTATAAACCCATTACAAATATGAATAATCCTAGCAGCAAATTAGCTTTATAATTCTTGTAGAACGCTTTAAAACTTACCAATAAAAGTATAAGAGTAAGTTTTCTTGAAGCCTAAAAGGCTTTAATCACAGCTTTCACAAAGCACCGAACTATTTTCTAACCTTGACAAATCTATCTTGAAACCTTCTGATATCTAAACGGCTTTTAAATTATTTCTTGAGAGTTTACTCGACACTGTACATAAACATTTTTCATATTCTTTGGTCAAGCTCCAATAGAAATAGATACGTTTTTAGAATTAGAGGTAATATTTTTAAATTGCAGTTTTCAAAAGAAAAGTTCCCTTGTTTGGTTAAAATATTTGTTTTCGAGAAAAATATATTTTACCTATTAGAGACTAAGGCTAACATATTCGTCAAATTTGTAAAGACAGTATGATTGAAAGGGCCAAATTAGAAAATAATGTAAATATTTTAGCATGCATGAAAAGTTTGAATTTTATTCAGAAGCCATATTTACGAATAGAACAAATTATGTTTAAGAATAGTGGCAAGACCTCCTACTAATGAATAAACAAAACACAAACTGCATGAAGCATCTGAGTAAATAATCGAAGGCGTGCAATTTAAAAAATAATAAATAAGTGATAAATGAACATTCTTGGTCCCTTATCTGTAAAATCAATTTTTCTTGAAACCTGTCGATTTATCTGTCTCAAACAAGGGGAATCCAGAAAAGCAAAGATGGAATAGCCTGTATGTGTTTATAGTGTCAGAATTTAACTACAAGATTTATCCTTCAAGGCCTTATTTTATCCAAGATTATATGCTCTTAAAATACTGCTCCATACTTCATCATTTTTATTTTTTCGTATTTCTCGTGTAGCCCAAAATAACAAAATTAACGCGCCCTAATATCGAATCATTTATTTAACATCTATCATGCATTAACAGTCATCAAAATAATAGTACATCTATGACTGTCATTAAGATTTCACGAGGGCTGATCCTGTTTTATTTTTACATTACATGAGACTTAAATATCATATTTTAATATATAAAATCGCAATACACAATATGAGCTTACGTAGATAAAAAAATAATATAAATCAGAAAGTAATTTGGTAATTTTTAATTTATTTATTTACATTCAAGAGTTTACATATACATTTCGTATTTTCAGAGCAAAATACGAATTTAAATAAGATGGATGTTTTAAAGTGCTTTCCTAAGTAGTATATTAGCGTGATCAGATTAATGTGCCAATATACAGAAAGTAGATAATTTCGTATTAAATAAAAAAGTGTGAATTACTGAATTTAAACAAATGATTTAAGTATTTTTACAATTAATTATTTTTAATTTATTTGCTTTTATCATTATTAGAAAATATTATTTAGGTACTAAGCAAATCACAACTTACACACTTTTTTATTACCTACTAGTATATTAGCGTATCCAGATTAGGGCAACAATATACAGAAAGTAGGTAATTTCGTAATAAATAAAAAAGTGTATAAGTTGTGATTTGCTTAATATCTAATAAAATGATTTAAGTACTTTCAATTTTTTTTTGCTTTAAAATGCTAAGAATCCTATCATGTAATTCAACACTTCGTCAGTATTAGCTAGAAGAGTAGTTGTTTTGACTGATTCTCCAATAATAAGTATTTTAAAGCATTTACCTAACTAGTACATTAGCGTACCCAGATTAGGGCAACAATATATAGAAAGTAAATAATTTCAGTTCCATAAATAATAATTTATGGAACTTTAATAATATAATATTTGAAATCCTCTACCCCAAAAACCCATAAAACGATATCCCACATCGGTAGTGGGATGGGGGTGGTGATCGGGTGTAGTGGGGGATGGATGAAGTAAAAAACTATTTTGAAGTTTTTGGTTCTTGTACACAGTACACACACTAAATCGTAATCTTTTCTCATCCCCTTTAATAATGAGGTGGGGGTGGTAATGGGGGTGGCTAATGCCAACAAATTTTTTGAGACCTTAGCTTCTCTTGTATATGCTAAATACCAATTTTATGGAATCTTACCTGCTTCATTTACCTATTTACCCCCATTTTTCCCCAATTTATCCCCCACTCTTCGACGGAACAAGATGAAAATATAATATAGTTCCTGATCTCGTCAAAATACATACGTGTACCAAATTTCAAGTCAATACCTTAAACGGTTCCAGAGTAAACGTGCGCACAAAAAAACAGACAGACAGACAGACAGACAGACAGACAGACAGACAGACCGACCGACCGACCGACCGACCGACCGACCGACCGACAGGCAGGCAGGCAGGCAGGCAGGCAGGCAGCCGGACGGACGGACGGACGGACGGACGGACGGACGGACAGACAGACAGACAGACAGACAGACAGACAGACTGACTGACATAGTCCTGTGTATTGAAATAACATATGAGTGTTATATTTTATGTCTTTGCTGAATATTATTTTTATAATCCTATTCTGGACATTTGTTAGTAGTTTTAGACAAATTTTTCCAGCTTCACCCCATCCTATAAAGCCACATCTTCAAATGGATTGAACCAATTTCTTATAATTAAGTAAAAAATGTTGGGGCTTAATGTATTTTTTAACTCGAGAAGTAGAAATTAAAGTATTATCTGCAAAAGACATCCTGGATAAACAGATAATTAGTAAATTTTTGTTGGTAAGATCATCGCAAATTATCTTTATGCCTCAGGCTAGTGGCTCCCCACTATATTTCCTTTATTTTTTAACTTATCCATTTGAAATTTGGGGTTCATAAACTACCTGTAAAAATTGATTTTTGGACATAAAAACAGTATGAGACCATTTCCGGTTTACCCGGAAATGACCGCAACTTTCGATTTTTAAATGGAACACCCTGTAAATTTTTACATATTTGGACTCAAGACAACATTCTGAGTATACCATGAGATTTTCGCGAATTTGTGAGTCAATGTTCAGTTTTTTTAAGTATTTTAAGACATTCGTCTAGAGTGCTTTGAAATACAAAATTTGTTCTACGGCAGGTAAAGTCCAAGGGAAAAATATAATATTTGGTTTAATTTCATTAATAACTATTTACGAAGCCTCCAAAATGAACAAATCACTTTTTTATCGAAAACTTTTTTTCAAATGGGAAGGTGGTGGCTTATAGTGTTCAATAAATTATAGATTTTTTTCTGAATTTATTGATATCCATTTCAAATCTATGCTATTTGTTTTTTTATTTCATTAAAGTTATTTAAAAATAAAAAATCACATTCAAAATAATTTTTATTGATACTTATAATTTGCACTAGTACTTATACCTGTTAAGAAACAAAAGAGATAACCAACAGGCTATTATTCACAAGAAGGTAGTTATTCACATTTCATAATAAGACATATGATTTTTGCAAAGACAATTATGTTATCTTATGTTTTGGGTATTATGCTTCTGTAAAAAATATTTAAAAATTTTGATGAAATAAACCTCTGCGCCAAAAGGATCAGACAAAGGCTGGTTTGTATACTTCTATTACAAAATGTCTCACACCTAAAAATATATAACAAAATGTTAAATAATAAATACAAAAAATTAAAACAAAGGATTGTATTTATAGTGTTCCGTGTGAGTGCGGTAAGCATTATGTGGGTGAGTCATCTAGACCTTTCAACGTAAGGCTTGGTGAACTCCGAGATTACGCTAGAAAGAGAGAATTTCAAAAATCAAAAATTTGTGAACACGCGTGGGATAACAATCATAGGATCTAGTGGGACTCCGCGAAAATTTTGGAAAAAGAAAGCAACTCGACTAAAAGAAAACTTAAGGAATCCGCTATTATTTTGTTAAATGGGGATAAATGTGTTTCTAATTATTCTATAGATTTCTGTACCATCTGGTTGCCAATCTTCAGAGACGAAGTAAGTAAAAATAAAATAAATAATAATTTAATGTCTCACGTGACTATAATACATACATACATAAACAACAAACTGTCTTGTTTGACAGGCTTAAAAGTTAAAGTTTTGATAATGCAAAAAGAACTATTTTCTGAAACGTCAACTGCCTTCGTTTTAATTTTTCGTATTTTTTTTATCATTTAACATTTTGTTTCAGTTTATATATTTTTAGGTGTGAGACATTTTGCGATAGAAGTATAAAAACCAGCCTCTGTCTGATCCTTTTGGCGCAGAGATTTATTTCATCAAAATTTTTAAATATTTTTACAGTGGCAAAATACCCAACAAACATAAGAAATCATGAATATGCCAGAAATAATAAATTATAAAAAATACAACTATGTTAAAGTTAGAAAATAGAAAAACAAATAGCATAGATTTGAAATGGATATGAATGAATTCAGAAAAAATCTATAATTTATTGAACAGTATGTGCTGCCACCTTCCCATTTGAAAAAAAAAGTTTTCGATAAAAGAGCAATTTGTTCAATTTTGGAGGCTTCGTAAATAGTTATTAATGAAATTAAACGAAAAATTATATTTTTCTCTTGGACGTTACCTGCCGTAGAACAAATTTTGGTATTCCAAAGCACTCTAGACGAATATCTTAAAATGCTTAAAAAAACTAAACATCTACTCAAAAATTCGCGAAAATCTCATGGTATACTCAGAATATTATCTTGAATCCAAATATGTAAAAATCGAAAGTTGCGGTCACTTCCGGGCGGGTGTATTAAATGGGTGATGCGATAAGGACCCGTTGAGTGGCTTCATAAGTGCATGCTTTCTATTTAATTTAGTAGATGGCGCGACCTTTAAGATACTACAAAATCCTGTATATAGACAGATGAATTTGTTTGCCATTAGCCTGTGGCACCCGGTATATATTTTCTATCAATTAATATTTATAATATATAAAGGAACTTCGCAAATAGAAAAATCTTGTTTTATCTCGCTAAGAAAGAAATCGATACTTCTTCCAAGGACTTGAAACCACATCTAAATTTAGATGCTTCGCAGATTAAAAGCAACATAGTCCAGTATAGATTCTTTTAACTCTTTTTTCGTAATAATGTGGCGTATTTCTATGGGAATTTGATATATGCTGCTTTAAATCGAAGTTGAAATAACTTATATCTAATGTAATTAGATAGCAGCGCTATCTGAACTTGAACTTATGAATCTGGTTAGAATGCGTGTAATTTTTGTTCCATGACACTGCTATCTTGTAAGGCCAAAAATGTGAAGTATTTAATTTATTCAACCAAGAAAACAGTTGGATTATGTAGCTATATAAATATTATCTAAAGACAATAATCAATATACAGAGTGTCTCATAATTAAGCGCATTCCTTCGAGGGGGTGGTAAAAAAATCGGATTTCGTCTATAAACATTTGCCTTAAATTTGTACATATGAGCTGCAGGTTCCCCAAGGGAGTAAGCAGAACAGTTATTTACTAATAAATATCTTAAATAGAAACAACAAAGTTTGGATAATTTATGAGTCTAACAACGTAACATGTTTTGATAAATCTCATTGAAACTGAATTGTTGGGGGCAAACACAGACGTCTGCACATCATGCAGCCTTCCAAATAGCATACGCTAGTAAAATTATTCTTCAGTACAGACTGCACCATCATCTGTCTTGGCAAATAACTTTGAGCAAGCAGGCTTTGTTGATGTGCGCGATACAAATACGACAACTTATCAGGAAAGTAGAAGAATATTACGTGATTCGTACACTATCGTAGAGGTTCGACAAGAGGAATGATGCAAACTGGGGGCTGTATTAGTGAAGATGGAAACACCCAGACAGCGTCGTCTTTATTTTTCACCAACTGCATGAAGAAAGCTCTGCTTTAATGAAAGTCAATAATACTAACTCAGTACAACAAATGTAAAGTTGTCAAACGCATCAGATAAAGCTGTGTTTTGTCATTATAGTGAACATATGATGCTATATTTGCTGAGGACTGGCAAGTAGCTATAGGCAGAATAAAATGTCTAACTTAAGATTTGCAGATGATACCACCTTAGGTGGTAAAACTACCCAGACACGTCCAGGATAGGTGTTTGTGAGGTAGTAAATAAGTTGTTATACCTTGGAGCCATTGAGGATAATATCGGCAACTGCGAATATGAGATTCGAACCAAGAATACAGGGGCAATGTTTTTCTCGAAATCACATTTTTTCACAAAATTCTTTTTTGCCTGTGGTCTTAATTTTACAAACTAATAGAATAAAATGATAGCTGCTTCAATAACAATTTTTTGTTAATTCAGAGCTTACTAAAACTAGGAGCATAACTATTAGACGGCTTATTAAATGTCGCTCTAAATCACTGTGAAATGCAGCATATGTCAATGCTTGCAAAAAACAGTATATTGCGTATTTAGGTGTGAAAGCAATACATTCCCGGACGACGATGTAAATTGCATCGAAGTCTGGGAATGTGCTTTCACACCGAAGTACACATACTATTTTTTCTTAAATCACAATCAATATTATTATAAATTAAGGAATTTGTATTAATGCATAACATTTCTTCATTACAATCTAACTTCTTACTAATAAATGCAATTTGAATGTGAGTTGGTTTATCTGCGGGTATTTATTAACTGACTAAAATATACATAAAAAACCGTACGGGAATGTTACTTTCCCGGCCTAGGCCGGGAAAGTAACATTCCCGTACGGTTTTGTTGATCGTTGCTTGGCAATGGATCTTTTCCGGTCTGTTTTCTGATAGTTTCTTAGCAACGGACTAAAATACTGGAATTGTGCATTTTTCGATCTGAAATCACGCCGAAAATGTAGACATTGCCGATCGATTTCAGAAAAATATAATTTTGCTTATAATAATGATAAAATATACAATGATTCCATTAAAAAAAAAAGCAAATTGAAAGTGCCCACTATGGTCCTAAGGCTTCCGAGGAGCCGTTGATGATTTATATACGGACTCCATTCAGCGTTTATCGTTTTTGATTGCTTGACGCTTTCGCCGTAATCTACCCATGGCACAACATACAGTGATACAAATACTAATTCTAGCTGGACAAAATATAAAAATATTTTGTTCTCAGAATATGTCAATTCATTCTCTAAGCACGTTTATAATGGCGTTGGGAATAAAATCTAACGATAGCAGATTCTGAAACCTCCACTAGCCGCAGTAACTCCGTTAATGTATGCAGTATAATTTTAATGCCACCCCCCCATCTATATCTCAGTTATTAATCATCCGATTTTAACCAAATTTGGACCGACAACAAGGACCTTTATTATGTCTTTTTTTAGTAAAACAAATTATTTCAGTCATTGGCGTGCATCTTTATTAATAATAAAAGGGTCGATTTTTTGAGGTTATATTAGGCATTTCTTTATTGAAAATCTAATGCAATATTATTGATCAGCATGCTCTAAAATAACCCAATATTCAATATTAAACAACATTTTGATTTATGGTTTTGAAATAACGACCCCCTTAAAATTGCATTTGTTAAATACTAAATAATCAATAACTTTGAAACAAATTGCTTCTCGAAAAAAAGTTATTCCTTATTTTTTCTTTAAATTCACCTTTTCTACCAGTACTTGTTATTGATACTTTCAAATTTGGTAGGCCAAGGATATTCTTCAAAATATATAAAAAATTTTGAACCTTTAAATTCTTCAGGTATTAAAGATTACCGAATTTAAAATGTATCGATAACATGTCGTGATAGGACAAGTGAATTTAAAGAGAAAACGAAGAATAACTCTTTTTTCTAAAAATAATTCGTTTCAAAGCTGGTGATTATTTAATGTTTAAAAAATGCAATTTAAGGTGCCTCTAATTCGAAAACCATAAATCAATATATTGTTAAATTTTTGAAATAGGGATTTTAGAGCTGATCAATAATATTGCATACAATAAAGAAATGCCTAATGTCACTTCCCGAATAATCGACATGTTTTTTAGGAAATTGACATTGCTCACCAAGTCTTCTGAAGTTCCAGAATTCAAATACGAGTTTATGTGACCTGTCTCACTTCCTATAACTGCTGGAAATTAGTATTCTGATTCGTCATCTGCCTGAACATCAGTAGCAATATTAGCTCGCTTTGGATCAAAATCTTTTTTCCACTTTGACGGTTTTCTACAATCCGCTTGTTGATGTCCAATGATGCTACAGTTATAACATGTATACGGAAATATGTCTTTTTCTGAAATCGATCGGGAATGTCTACATTTTCTGCGCGATTTTAGAGCGAAAAATGCACAATTCCAGTATCTTAGTCCGTTGCTAGGAAACTATCAGAAAACAGACCGGAAAAGATCCGTTGCCAAGCAACGATCAACAAAACCGTACGGGAATGTTACTTCCCGGCCTAGGCCGGGAAGTAACATTCCCGTACGGTTTTTTATATATATTTTAATATGTTAATATTTTTGATTTTTATACGTTTAAAATAGTATTGATTGTGATTTAAGAAATTTTTTTTTTAATGTTTATATTTTTTATTTTTATACGTTTAAAATAGTATTTATTGTGATTTCAGAAAAAATAGTATGTGTACTTCGGTGTGAAAGCACATTCCCAGACTTCGATGCTTGTTGGCCTAGCGCCTCGGCCAACAATTGCATCGTCGTCCGGGAATGTATCGCTTTCACACCTAGATACACAATATACTATTACTTATGTTTTTCTTATATCTTGAATTTTTCAGCAAATTTTTCTTTTGTCGCTCGTACCTTACAGGAACCACAAACGCCGTCGATGACTGTAATGACTGAATTTCTTTCTTTGACTTCGTCATTCCTAATCTCTTCGATTCTTCATAGAGCAGACGATTTTTGACAAAACTAAGTGTCAAATTTTCCGCTGAAAACGTCTCAAGTGCAGTTACTACAACTTCATATTTAGATGGCATCGTTAACAATAAATGGCACACTATATCTGTTTCTTCCAATATTGCGCCAGTCGATCGTAAATCTTGCACTAATTTGTCAAATTTCAGATCTGATTAAATTTCATTGTCAATAGTACAGTGAATGAAGGTAAAAATCAACTATTACCTCCGATTTCGGTGAACCTCCATCGATTTGCATGAAAATTTGGGATTGAGTATAATTTACCCTCAACTTCAATAGTGACATATGCTCGACTTGCGCTTTTTGCATTTTAGGGGTGAAATCCTCTTGTTAAAATTGGGAAAAAGTGCAGATTTAAGCATTCTGGCGTAAGTAATCTCGTTTAATTAGATAAAATAAATATTTTTCAACACTTACATGCATGATTTATGATTTTAGTTAATTTTTCAACCCTTTTAGCAACCACCCCTTAAATCGAAAATCATGAAAAAATCATTTTTTGTATTTCTGAAATATGAAATCGCATATTAACATTATACAAACGACTTGTTTAATGTTTATGATATAATTTTTGGTTGACTGTGAAATTTCAACTCTTAAAAACCACCTTAATGCAGAATCATTGAAAAAATTGGTTTCAAGAAACTTTAATCATTTGAATAATACATTACTGAATTGAAATCTCATTTACTGAGTATTAAAGTAATTATTTATTTATTGCGAAATTTTCCACCCTTAAAAACTACCACTTGTCATAAAAATAATGGAATTTTTTTTTATCAGCTTTAATAGCTTTAATTATTTAGAATCTTTTTTATTACTAGAAAGCCCCACTATGTTTTCGAGCAGATGTTCAGAATTCCTTTCACTTTTTCTATCTTCAAAAGAAACATACACACACTCACACATGTATATTTTGTGAGCATGTACCTATCGACACGTCTACTTCTTACTATCTATCTTTTTTCCTATATATGCATACAAAATCTCTGCTCAAAAAATTTTTCCAAAAAAATGTTATTGGTTTTTTTTACAATAACTCCGTTAATTTTTATGATATCAGGTTCATCCAAAAACCATTTGAAAGGTAATTTCAAGGGCTATAAGATCGTATTAAATTTAATATTTTAAAACCCTTATTTTTTAAAAGATAAAAGGTTAAAGGGCCCCGGTTATATGGTTCTCGCAGTCAAATTTAGGCTTTAAACGTTTCTATCTCGGTTATTTTTTATCCTACAAAAATAAAAAACTAAAATCTTTGTTAAAAAAAAACTCAAATTTCGTTCTCTATTATTTTTTACATATATCGAGTATTTTTGGAGTTATTATCAAAAGAAAATGAAATTTACGAAAATTTGAAAAATTCTGATTTTTTTAAATCATATTTTTTTTCAAAAATATGCATTCTAAACCGGTCAAAATTTTTAAAGTCATTACTTATGCTAAAATAAAGAAAGTCTAATAGGGATTACTATAAATTTTAATTTTTGTGGAAATGGCGTAGGTTTTATTTTTCACTTTTTCCTAAAGAATTCGAAAGGGTCCTCTTATTTTCATCATAACTTGTTTAATTTTGATGCTATCAACTTCTTCTATAGCTCATTTGATAGGTATTTTTGAGTACTTTGAAAAATTTTCAGTAAGTATATTTTATAAAATGCATCGTTTGCCCGTTATTTAAGCTTGAATACTTAGATTTGAGTACTCGCCGAAAAAAAATATACATTCAATTACCTATAGCTCACTTTGAATTAATATTAAAAGGTTTTTTAAGGAAGGAATTTATTCGTTTTTTTATTAGCTTCAATTTTGGTAATGACAACTTTTTCGTAAAAACTAATTTTTGAGTTATTTATGAAAAACCGCTTTAAAACATGCATTTTTTTCAAGAAAAATCAAAATCTTTGATCTTTAATAACTCAAAAAGTATTGATTTATTTGAATAACTTTATATAACAAATTTTGATTAGAATTGATCCCTCTATCGATTCCTGGGGTTATTGTTCATAAAATAATTTCCACCCCCGAGAAGGGGTGGCATCCACCCCCAGGGTAAAAGCACAAGTTGGCACTATGTCACTTTTGTTTCTTGACTCTAACTACTCACAAATTTTCATGAAAATCGATGGAGGTTCAACGAAATCGGAGGTGAAAACATTCAGTGACTGTACTACAATAGCGTTTTCCGAATTGACTTGCAATTCCACTTCTCTCAAATGTACTTTTTAGTACTTCCCAAATATTATAGGCAGTTTCTTTACCTTTCACATATTCCAAGTGGCTGCTATGCGTTGTACGATTTTTGATTTATATCTTTTGTCTTTCTTCTTCAAGACTTCTACTTTCTTTTCACATCCTGTTTGCGCCGTACTTGTTTCCCAGTCAGGTACACTAATCATTTCCGTGTACCATCTGCGCACAAATTCTAACAAATCATGTTCATCCAAAAGAGTTTCAATTCTTTTCCAGTTGTTAAAATTACTTCCATTTAACAACGGAATTTTCCACTTCTCTTCTTCTGGACCTATAACCTGTTAACTTTAGCAGGATTCTGGTGATGAGGAAACACAAATAGCCAGAGATTGTCTACAGCAAAGTTTTATTAAGATAAAACTATTTTTATTCCAAAACAACTACACAATAATTGTTTATTGACGACATTAATCATAATTAGTTAATTATTACATAGCCAACTTAAATAACTCCATATTAAATTGTCCATTCTAACAACTTGTGTCCCTTGTATCCTGGTACGTACGCCACGGTCACTTTATTCTAACTTTTTGGGTCCATAAAGGCTTTCAAGCAGCCCCATAAAAGTTTCGAGTCAACCGGCACGGAACCGATTGTTTTTAGCGCAGCTTGGCTATCGAAAAAATAGCAATCAACTGGTTGACAGTTCCTTGCATTATCATTTCTTCTGTACACCATTATACTGCAGTCACATCAGCTTGAAATACTGTGGTGTATTCTTCCTTATCGGGATTTTTGTTTCTGACTGTACTCCATAAATCCCAGGTCAGACTCTCTACGTTGTCTTGAAGCTGTCCGTATATTAGACTATTTGTACCGATAATAGGGTACCGTCTTTTCAGTCTTCCCTGTCTGTTATTTTAATTTGAAAATATTTATCGAAGTTATATTTTGGGACACTCCTAGAATAGAATTCGCCATCAACATGATAAATTTTGGTTCTCTGTTCAGTGCTATTGTCCAATCGGCGTTGAGCCTTGTGTTAGCCTGTGTCGGGCTTCTCCGTATGTAGTGGTGGCAGATTTAGGACAACCAATGCAGCTGTGGGAGCGACTTTTGTGGCATGGGTTATGTCAGCACTGCCTAAATATTATTTAGGCGGTGTTGGATATATATCTATCTGTTTAAGGAACCGTAGAGGATGTATCTGCTACTTTACTGACTTTTATCCAGTTGTGTTTTTAAAGGACTTTTTGATGTATGACGGAGTAAAAGTAATCCTTTAAAGAAAAATGTAAATGTTCTTGATTATGTGATGAAAAATTATATCACTTACTGCAATTATGTCGTGAATTGCATTAAAGCTAACATATGCAAAAATAATTAGTGACAATTTTTGTGTGCAAATAATGATAAAATGGTTGATTTTTCAAATAATTGAGGCAAACTTTTTATGGAAAAACTGCTTGTGTTCCAAAGAACTTTGAACTTATTGGAATAGATGTACAGTAAGAAAGTGGTAGGTACACCAAGCCTTCGGGTGGTGAGTCTGCATCAGTAGAAATCGTAGATTTTTTTTTTAGCATGCATCGGGAAAACCTAAAAAAAGCATAAAGGAGACAATATTAGCGAGTGCAAGTGGTGAAGAACTTACGTTTGCAAGTCGGCTTAGTTTGAGATTAAAAGGAAAAAGGGACAGCCATTGTTGTAAAATAGATAACCGATCATTCCCCAAATCAGGCCATTACAATAAAATATGCATACAAAACATTAACTACAAGTCGCCCCTTTCAACTTTCATCTTTACTCCGTCTTGTGTATAGTAGAGCTATTAAGCATGGGCTTGGTGCGAAACGAGGTTTCAAAAAATAATTTGTTATCTAACTGGTTGACTTTCAGCTATCAAGATATTTTTACGATATTTTCTTGTTATGAAATCTGAACCACTGTGTGATATATTGAACAATAGCGTACTGCATAACTCATAGTTTTTGAGATAGAGTGGTTTAAAAATAAATGAAAAAAGTTTTCGGCGTAGTTGATATAAAAATTGGGAAAAATAGCTAAACAGAATTTTATTTACCAATAAATGAAGCTTCAAGTATATAGAATGGAGTAGGTAGACACATTCTTAAAACCTAGAATATGGTATACAAAATAAATATAATAAGGATTATATGCATTTTGAATATTTCAACAGGATTATTGATAGGGGTTTTTGCACTGGACCATATCATTTTATTTGCATGTGCAAAAGTCACGACACATGATTTTCAAATTTCTACAAGGGCACTCATTTTCTCTAAAGCCCTTCTGGCAATTAAAGGGTTTTGGGAAAATCTTCAAGTTCCGATGTAGAATTAAGATTCCTTCCATTTTCGTGTATCCGTAGTCCAAGGGATTACGCTCTACGACCACCTCCAAGGCGTTTATCCGTTGAAGTAGCTTCCTTTTATCTGAAGGCGAACAGGTCTGGATGTAGCCAAATCTTGAATGTTCCGTACTTTCTTGTGATAGTATTGATGGAAAAGCAATACATTCATTGTACGTAAGTTTGAACTACGTGCACGAACCAAAAACTCTCAGCTCTCTTTTCCATGTCCTCATTAAGTGATTCTTTACCAAAATCGAATAAAGTACAAAGATACTGCTGTGCTCAAAACTGCCAATTTCGTACTGATTTTGCTCGTGGTGTCACAGCCTTTTAGCGAATGAATAGCCGGTAAAGTTGTCAAGGCAGCGTTACTTTATTTCCAGTAACAAGGAAGTGAATTGGAATGTACCTAGACGTTTTTCTCGTTCCAGAGGCAACCCAAAGTTCTTTTAGCACCAAGTTTTTCAACTTCTCTTGGTAATGAAGTGCATTAACTAATACATCAGTATCAGTAGAACAGATTACTTGAAGAGAAACGTGGGTTACAATCCTGTCATATGCTTCCTCATGACCAGATGCCAAACTCAGATCTTCTTTAATGACTCTGTTTCTTGTAGTAAAGCATCTTGGCCGATTTTACTTGAGTACTTCATGACAAAGGAGCTTTCACAATTCTTTATTTTTAGGCAAAGCCCAATAAGCGTCAGGATCTACAAGGAGCGGTGCGGTGTGCTGTCACTTGATGCTCCGTATTCTACTGGTTGTTTCTTAAAACGCCTGAACCATTCAAACCCTTTTACACTATTTTCCTTATAAATGTCGAAAATAATGTCTATGCGCTCGCTTTTGTTACAAGCTTAGTAGATATTTTTCTAGAGGTTATCCACGTTGTCCGCTTCGCAAATTTAATTGGCAGCTTCCTTGCAAAGGCCATAAAGTCACAATAGTTGCTATACAAGTAAATTAAGAAGCTTCAGTAATTAGTGCATTTTTTAACTTCGATGCAAGTTGGTAAGCTAGCTCTCAGATTTTGTTAAAAATTCATTTCTGGTCAAAAACAGGAATGTAGTGGTTAGTTCATAAGTCTAAAGGCAGCTTATGTCATATTTTCAGCACCTTGCAATGTCAATTAATCGCAGAGAGTGGGTAGTTTTTTTTTCCACGCTGACTTCAACAGGATTCAATGTCTTGATCTTGATCTTTTGATAGGTTGCATTACACCGAGTGATTTTTTTTTAAACCTTTCATTTACGAATTGAGTGTGAGCCGTTGATCTAATAATACGTATGCAGTTCAAGAGATCACTGCTTGTTTCACGATCCAGTTTCTGCCTGGTAATTATATTTTGTAGCTCTCTGTTACTGTTACAATTCGAAGTGTTGAAGTAGTTACCTTGTTTTTCTATGAAGGTAACTATTTTTCTCACGCATTGGTTATCAATAGTAGTAGTTAATGTGATGGGAACACTCTAAATTCCTTTGTCAACAAAAAAATCAAAAACCTTAAAATATTTCAATAACTATTGGGTTTATCAAAAAAAGGATAAAGAGAATTTGTTCGCCTTTTAACGTTACGGAGATACGTTAAAACAAAATTTAGCAAAATTTTCAACATGGCGGCCAAACGACCATGGACCTCATTTTTTTACACTCCTATAGGTATGTAATAAGGTCCCACAATTAAAATTAGGGAATATAAAGTGCACACGTGACATGAGCTAGCTCCTAGGCTAAAAAAATTAAAGTATGACTTCGGAACGCTGCCATGAAGGTTCTCAAATTAGTTGTATGGAGAAGTAAATAGTAACTTAAAAATTATAAAAATTAAGATAGGTGGCTATTTCCGTTTCATTTTTTCTTCGCTCTGTGCATCTCGCAATAATTTGACGTATACCATAAATCTGTATAAGATATATTTTACTGTCTATTCAAATAAAGGAGCTATGGAAGAATTATGTATTTGCTGGATACACAGTATCATACTCGACGAAATATCGACGTCGCCATAGATATTCAGTTATTTCAATTACACGTTGCACGTACTTTTTAAAGTGATTTAATACCCTAAAAGTTCTCTCTCCGGCGACAAAGTGTAGCTTTTAAATATTTTTCTTGCCCAGTACAATTTTAATAAAAGTTAAAAGAGCATTAAAAGTGAGATATTTTTAGAGCGATATTGCATACATCAAGCGTTGCTTTCAGAATATTAATAAGCGTGATATTACTCAAAGTTAGAAATTTAGGCTAATATAATTTTGAAATTTGAATATGAGGTAATAATGAATAATCGATAAAACCAGGGACATGGTTATATGTATGTTAATATTTTCATTTAACGTGCTCGCTCTAGCACGGCTTAAGAATTAATATACAGCTTATTCTATCCAAACAATCTCAACTGATGCATTAGGGAGTCATTAAAATAATGTCGCTATTTCTCCCAAATCCGTAATGCTGCAGCTGGTCAATTGAAACGGACCAAGTAAATTTTTAGCTTGAATTTAAAGCTAGCTTTTTTGAGGAGGAGAACAGATATCAATTTGCGATTTTCAGGATTTAAGAGATAATTTATTTGTGAAACAGTCAGTTTCTTTTATTTTGAAGCACGTTACTGACTACAAGGTGTGAAAGAAAAGCGTGTTTTTTTATCAAACTTTGTAATTAGCGAAATTCCACAAAAATTGTTTGTATTTTTTCATGCGCATTTTTTTAGTCACTAGGGGGAAAAGCCGATTTCTAAAATTTCCAATATCTCTCTTATTTCATAAGATACCGATTGTTTTCTAAAAACGTGTCATTTTTCCATTTTCTTTCTGTTAGGCCGTATTGTGTTTTGTTTATGATGGCTATTTTAACATAATAATATTAATAATAAGTACATTTTTTGTGCTTTCAGTTCATAGTGACCAGTGGAGTACCCAAAATCGGAATCCGTTCACTTATTGATGGCCCTTCTTTGGGTTTCCTACATCAAAGTGTAAAAAACAAATTCCCAATTATCTCCGTAACAGTTAAGGTTATCAAGTTGAAATTGGCATATATCCCCTGTAGCACAAGTTGACTGGACCAATAGAGGCACCAAAGTATTGGGCCAATATACTGAGCGACAGATTTTGACAGTAAATGCCCAATATTGAAATAAAATATTGGCAAAGTATTAGATATCAAGATTGACGTCATATTAGATACCAACCTTGGCACCATATGGTATACCAATATTGGTTCCATATTAGATACATAGATGGATGGATACATGGATACTAACATATATGCGCTATATTGGATACCAACATAGGCGACATATAGCTACACAATGTGTTTAAATTTCTGCCACGGGAATTTATGCAGTAGTATGCACAGAGGCGCCTGCATCAATTGGAATGGATGTCGTAATCAAAATCTAAAATTTTTTAAAATAATATTTCTGCGAATTGATAAAAAACGCCAAAAAATAGAAATTTAATTGTGATAATTACATAAAATGTAAAGGAAAACTTGGAAATAAAAATCGAATCAATTTCTCTGAAACTTAAACAAAATCAATAAAAAATGAACTTAATTATTGTATCCAGGTTCATCTGTTTCGTTTCTTCAGGTACCGCGATTTCGTGTGGATTCCCGAAATTACTTCCCCATCTTTATGTGATGATCCAGCTAAGTATGCTGATACTGCTCATTTTATTTGCATATTTGTGACTTCTTTGAATCGGCTATGAACTACCTCTATAACAGTGAAAATCAGTTGACTATAGCAAACTACTAGTTTAATTTTTTACATACTAGACGCTGCGTCAATAAATTGGGCTTTCGCATTGATTTTTTGTCTTGTATACTTCTCCTCAATAGAACAGTGCTAGGTATAGTTGTCTACAAATTTTTAGTGCGGATGAAAAAATTTTATGAAAGCCAGCCATAAAAATATCTCCGCTTTACCCTTATATTAGCACGATCGGCAATTTTGAGTTTTGTATGTGCAGTATAAAAATGGAGTGAACTTTGCTTCCTTTTTTATAGCTTTTGTGTAGTGTCCTCTCCCAGGAAATATGGAATTTAAATCTAGAATATTCCCTGTATTTTAATAATATTTTTATAACAATATATACTCTTACCACTTTCCTCGTATTTTTCTACTTTTCTGCTAATTTCTGATTTACATTCATTAGTTCTTCACCTATGGTGAAAGCCATGTTTTTAAATATGTTGTTTTCCTCTTCAGGAACAAAATAGAAGCACGATTGCCATAATACAAAGTGATATTGGCGATTAACTTTTGATCGATTCTTCTCAAGTGCGAGTTGATCTTCAGATTCTCACGCTTGATGCTGTTTACATCGCAACGAGGACCAGTTGATATTTTTGAGGAAAAATTGCTAAAATTTAAAAAAACTCAAGAAACAAATTGAATATATATCACTACCTAATATTAATTTCTACTTATTGCGCCAATATTGGTTATATAATGTTAATACTGAATGTGATTTGCTAATCTTGAGAAAATATTGGCCCAATATACAATCTGTATTTATAAAATAATTACTTATAGGTATTTGGACGAATGTAAGATACATGTAATTAGTGGTAAATATTGTAGTGCCTAAATATTTCAAAAATATGTTAGATATTATACACCCGCTCTCTAAATTGAACATGGCAAAAAGGAGAAAAATACGTCAAGCCTTTGTAAGAATGTGGAAAATTATGAAAAACTAAACAATGTTTATTATTAATTACTATTTGAATGGGAACATGCACACTTACATATTAAATTATTGCAGTTATCACAAGCTGTACATGTATAATGTCTAATATTAAGAAAATTGACAACTTTATGGAACACTAACACGATATTGTATTCGACATGGCCGAAACTCGAATGTGTCATCGTTTCTGTCCAGTTGATCAAAAACATCATAGCGCATGTATATTTTGAGGTTAAAGCCTCATTGTGTCGGGGCTCATTTGTCAATAAATATGTAAAAAATAATAATAAACGCATCATATTTGCCGAAACTTGGAAATTGATATTAGTTTATACACATTGTGCCATTATTGGTTAAATAAAAAAATGTGGCTTTAAATTCAACCTAATAATTTGCTTTGCCCGTTTTAATTGGCCAGCAGTTTAGTTGTCGTAAAGTAAGCCATTTAAAGTAAGCATAGGTCTTTTTTAAACATTTGAACCCAGAAATATGTAGCAGGTATAGATAATACACGAGACTTTAAATGACAAGCGTGGCTCCTTCAACTACGCATGTCAGATAAATACTAATATCTTTTTTTATTTTTTATTTAACGTCGGCCTATTTTCGCTACCAGAGCCTATCACCGACGCCAGGAGACGAGCTACTCCAACTTGGAAATTTTGACGAACCTCTTCTCGTAAGAAGAGTAGGGATCTTTTACTTGCCTAACATTTAATAGACAAGGGACCGCCTGCTTTACATCCCCTCCGAAGGATGGTATATCTGCTACGTAATCCTCGTCTTGAAATTACATAGCTTCCGCGTATACGCTGATATACAAGCCGCTAGAAGGTGGAACGAGATCGGTAATGGTTGTCTCTGCCCCTGTTAATTTATTCTGGATCCGCCACTGGTCAAGTTGGTCACTTTTGGAAGACTTCGCAGAATCGGCGCCAAATCAGATCCCCGTCAGGGCTTCAGTCCTGGGATGTCTCGGATGTAAATTTACTTGTAATCATCCTTACTGGTTCGAAAAGATCCTTGTTATTTTTGTGATCAGCCTCCAGTTCTTTACAAACGTCTTGTAGATAAGAATTCTTATTCCATCAACAAAGAGCAGCATCAGTCTGTTGTATTTTTTCTGCCAACACCTTGAGTCTTCATTTTCCTAAGTTGTACTTCACTTAGGTGGCTTACAGTTTCACTAGTTAATCAAGGTTGTTTAACACATCTAGGGTCTCACTTTTTTATTCCGTTGCCGCTCGTGTGATGCTCTTGTTTAGATATACCCACAGGCATTTGGATCTTCGTTATTCATGATGGTTTCCACTTCTCTGGTAAATTAAATATTAAATAAAACGGAGTGTCCATAATTAGTTACTTGTATGAAGGTACTTTCATATATATAATTTTGAGCCCTATTCTAAAGATGAATATATTATAATTCTGTGAAATGGTCGTAAAGCGTTTCAATTCAACCTACAGATTAGATTCAGTTATTAGTTTAATAAATTATGGTATAATTACTAAGCAAAATTCAGAAAGTTTTCTTTATTCAAATCTATTTATACAGAATTTGCTATTTTAATATTATTATTTCGCATACAGACTCTACAAATATTATTCATGGAACGTTGTAGATAAATACAACAGTCTATGAAAGTTACAGAACTTCTGTATGCGTTTCAATGTGGCGGTAACGAGATGTGACCGTATTACTTCCTTTTGTAAATAGCTTCATTTAACTTTTGAACGAAATAACAGCTGCATATGATGTGTTTAAATATGAAAATTAACGTATTAAACAAAAATTCTTACTTAATTGAGAAAATAACCATTAAGAACATTCGACACTAGTTGACACTATTTATGCCTCACGTAGAATATATGTTTAACACACATATTTTCTGAGATATTAGTAACAAAATATAATTTAAGCAGTTGTTATTGTTTCAAGTAGGAACGCAGGTAAGATAGAGTTTTATTTACTTCTAGTTCTTCTTCCGACAAAACAAGTGCTTAGGTTTCTATCAAGAATATAATTTAAACAAAATAAAATCCTCCACTGTTTGAAATCTAGAGTTAGTAGTGCTAGTAACTCATCATAAAAAATAATTATATACTTATCGATCACTTCGTTAAAGCTAAAAATAATTTGATTTGTTTTTAACTTTATATTAAATTCTCTGACATTTGTATTCTTATTTTGTCTTGCACAATATGCACATAATAATAAAATGAAAACGTATTATAGCAATATTTTCGAAAATTCTCAATATTTTTTCTGTCATATTCCAAAAATCGTTGGTAAAACCAAAAGTGCACACCTTGTAAGTTGTTTTATCCAATATGCAATATCCCTGATTTCCATAAAAAATTACTTGAACTTTACTTGAAATTTGGTACACGTGTGTATTATAATCTCGGACTAGATTATATTTTGATCTTATTTCGTTAAAAGGTTGGAGGTAAATGGTGGTAAGTAGGTAAAGTAAACAAGTAAAGTCCATAAAATTCAGATTTAGTATATGTACGAGAAACCAAGGTCTCAAACGTTATTTGACATCAGTCACCCTTACTATCATCCCCAGCCCGTTATCAGAGGGTCTAAAAAATAAAATTGTCATTTAGTGTGCAAAATCAAAGTCTTCAAATTCTCCTTTATAAATCAGCAATCCTCATTCCTACCCCACTCCACTACGGATGTGGCATATCGTTTTATGATTTTTTTGAGTAGACGATTACAAATATATTATTTGAACAATTATTTCTACAAATTGGAGTTCAAATACAGTATATCATTTTTTTTTCCTTTTAAGAGATTTTGAGAGGATACCTGAAAGTGAAAGTAGTGATTCCTGAGGTATCGATTATTAATATCGTATGTGCATTGACAAACACCACTAATTTTAAGAAAATATTTAAAAATCGAGATGTTCGTTTGTTCATTACCTACCTATTTTGGTGAAAAAATATCTAACTGCGAATAATTCAAAATATGAAATTGGTGGGGGCATCACAACTAATAATTTTTTTAGGAAAATTGTTATCTATGGGTACCTATAGCCACGGTAAGAACATCGGAGATGTATAAAAGTTGACAGGGAAGCAATTAATTTTTCCAAAAATGTTTGTGCGGAAATACAAATCAAACATTTTCATTGTGTCGAGGCATTACAAATAATGAAGTAAGAAAACTTCTTAAATTAACACGAACAACACAAAAACAAAATAAAACGCCAAAACTAAGGAAATGGTACAGACAATGGTACAATGACAGAACTAAGACGTAACCAAAGCACACTTTTCTATAAATATAATTTATCCTTTTCAATTTGAGTATGTTTGCAAAGAGTTATTTAAATCTTTTACGGCAGTTTTCTTGAAAACGTTTGTTATTCTCAGTCTGTCAAGTGTACCTGTTTTCACGTAAAAATCATGTCCACATAATATTTTCTAGCCATAAGTACCATATTGTTTCGTCAGAAAAAGGTAGGAAAAATATTCATCAGGTGAAGCTCATGTGGCGCCCTTTACCGCCTACCGTGATGTGATATATAAATAATTATTACTTCTCAGCATAAGAAATATTTTTTTATCAAAGATCAGTCAAGAAACATAAAAATAATCAACTTTAATTCCGTATCTCGTTCCAAAATAATTTACCTAAGCATATTTGATTATATGCCTATATATTTGCCCAAAGAATCTACCCTTGAACTATGGCCCACTATCAAAAAACTTTTTATTAAGTAAGTATTAATTTTTTCTTTATTCTTTTTACCTCTATAAATAATATTAATGGATTTATTTGATTGATTAATTTGAAATATGTACTATTAGGCCCGGTACTTTCATCTCCAGTTAAGTCTATTCTCCAGATAATTTCCTCGGATATAATTGTGTCAATAATTGTTTCCATGGGATCTATCTATAGAATAGACGTAACTGGAGATGAAAGTACCGGGCCTTTTAAAGTGTTAGGTATCTTATGGCACTGACATTGAATATTTTATATTAATCATTTATTGAAAAATTCGTTTTGAATAGTTGTTCTATATGCCCATGATTCTCATACACTCATGAGCAAAAGTATTGCATATTTTTAATATCTAGTACTACGTAGTTCTGTTTATTTATAAATATTTTTAGTCACAACGTAAAAACACATTCCTTTTAATAATAAAAACTGTTATCATAAACCCATTTAAGGTAAACAACCGGGTCCCCATTAAAAAAAAAAAAAATCAAATTCCACAAGATTATCTAACAATTTTTTTTTTTTTTTTGGAAGGGGAAGACGTATGCAAGCTGTATTATATGCTAGAGAAGGTAATACGCTATATTAAATCTAATTTTAAAGATGATTTTTGTTTCATTGAAGAACACCACCTAATAGCAAACTGTTGCATTTGATTATTGAATTTGTCTTTATTTGTTGTTTTCTAATAAAAATATTCGTTTATCAACCTGTAGTTTCTGTTTTATATAAAATCCCATACTTCGTATATATTAATGTTTCCTAAATAAAAATTAATACAAGCAAAAAGGGTAATAAATTGTTTTAAAAATTCAAAATATGCAATACTTTTGCTCATGAGTGTATATTGTAAACTGAATTCATGGTTAGTTAAAATACGGTGCTCTACTAAAAATTAATAATTTAAAAAAACTAAAAAACACGCTTTTATAATTACTGCACTAAAAAGCAAAAAATAATCGCCAAACATATTTTCTCTGTCTACCCCGTAAGGGCCTTAGTGTAAGCCGTGTTTGTAATTAAGTATAATATTTGAGTATAAAAGCGTGGGGCGCTATTCGAACGCTATTTCGAACAGATTCGATAATTGAAATGCTGAAGACATCATTAGATTAAATGAAAAGTGCCCAACGCTTTTATGCTCAAATATTATACTTAATTACAAACACGGCTTACACTAAGGCCCTTACGGGGTAAACAGAGAGAACAAGTTCGATGATTACACAGCCACACAAAAAAAAAGTGGTCCGGCCTGCGGACCAGATCAGTAGATGCTTATGTATTTGGACCCGCTGAAACCGAATCCGAAGTCAGAATTGTCAGATTACTTCTTTTTTCACCCCTAACCCCAAAAAAAGACCCTCCAAAAAGTGGTCTGGCCCGCGGATCATATCAGCGTATCCTTATGTATTTTGACTCACTAAAACAGAATTCGAAGTCAGAATTGTCAGATTCGCTTGTTTTTCATCCCAGATCCCAAAAAACACCCCCCAAAATAATAAAAAGGTAGTCTGGCCTGCGGACCATATCAATTCAATTCAATTCAATTCAATTCAATTCAATTCAATTCAATTCAAAAAGATTTATTAACATTTTAGTTACAAAAAATGCGCCTGAGTTGGAACCCGGTTCAGAGCCGGCCACACCACCAAGGCGCGCAACGCCGTGGTGGATGGGTGGCCGCGTGGGGCAGGTCCAGCATCGGCTAGAACAATAAGTAAAATGGGTGGAGGTTAGGGCTCCTGTTTTAATAAGAAATAAAACTTAAACCTAACAATTTATTGAAAAATAATCATGAACGATTTTAAAATACTTAGAACTAGTTAGAAATAAATAGAAAATGGCGAATTTTTAAGAGGTCTGGTTACTAGTATGGGAAAAACTCAATGAAAAAACCCGTTCGAACAAATGACAACCTTCATCCGATGGTCTACCTGCCTTCGGAAAGGTAGGGTGAAGGGGAAGTTATGATTTAAATGGTTTTGATTTGTAAGAAGTTATTAGTCGAGAGGGAATTTTGAAAAGAACAAAAAGAAATGAAAGAACAAAAATTAACAAAATCAACAAAAATAAGACTAATAGAGAGAATAGAGAACGGGTTTGAGAGTAAAAGGTGGTGAAATGGAAATTTTGGTATAGGAAAGATTTGGCTAGGGAGGTTGCTGAAAGATAGGCAACGCCTGGTATGGTAATGGGTGCCTTATATCGAAAAGTATGGCATTATGCTGTCTGATTCGTGTTATGTCTCGAGTTAGTGGACTGTCGCCCAATTTGAATTGATAGAATTTTTGGGATGTTTCCCGAACGAAGTCCGCTAGTGGGGTTATGTCGTGGCAACGTGCGTAGATGTCTCTGAGGGAGGTGTACCGGAGTCTGAAATGAGGCGCATAAATTTATGTTCTAAAACTCTAGTTTCTGCATTGTCGTGGCCGGGATGCTGCACCACACCGGCGCCGCGTATGTGATGGCCGGCCTGATCACCATCGTATATAACAATTTTTTATTTGTCCTGTTTAGGTATCAGTGTATCCTTATGTATTTGGACCCGCTGAATCCGAATCCGAAGTCAGAATTTTCCGATTGGCTCGTTTTGACCCATAATCAACAACACCCCCCCCCCCCCCCCATCAAAAGTGATCTGTCTTGCGGATCATACCAGTGTATCCTTATATATTTGGACCCTCTGAAACCGAATCCGAAGTCAGAATTATCAGATTCGCTCGTCTTTCACCCCCAATCCCAAATGTCACCTCCAAAACAAAAAAAGTGGTCTGGCCTATGGACCACATCAGTGTATTCTTATGTATTTTGACCCGCTGAAACCGAATCCGAAGTCAAAATTGTCAGATTCGGTCGTTTTCACCCCCAACCACATTAAAAAAAACCCAAAACAAAAAAAGTGGACCACTTAAGTGTATGCCTACCAAATACAATTTAACCTACATTTTTCGAAATTCTCTACATTTCCTCCTGGTGTATATTATTAGATTTTTTTTGTTTATTTTGTTAATTATCCTCTGCTGTATAAGAATAAAATGTCAATTGTGTTGTGGTAAAGGATGGCGGATTTATATAACTGACTAGCTGACCCAGCAAACGTTGTTTTGCTATATAAATTATAAATTTTTGTCCAAAAATTAAAAAAAAATCTGGATAGGGCCACCTTTATCACCTAGGGGTATAAAAAATAGCCTACGACCTATTCTCAGACCTACCAAATATACACCAAAAATTTCATAAAAATCGGTCAAGCCGTTTCGGAGGAGTTCGATAACAAACACTGTGACACGAGATTTTTGTATATAAGATAAATCAAATAAAACTTGCTTGCTTTCCATAGGTGGCAAAATTATTGTGACGAGCACTGTACGTAATAATAAATACTTTTATTATAAGAGCAGTGCCTCGAAATCATGATTAAATAGCCTACAGAGATAAGACCGCGCGCGCGGTAGACCAACACAATGCGGCTTCATTTAAAAAAATCATATCTCCTAAATTATTCAGCGAATTAAAAAATTGTTTTAATAAAAAATATTCGTTGGTCTATTCTACGTATTTCGTCTCGAATAACTACACATCTATTTGCAATAATAACAAAAGTACCTCGTTGCCAAAAATTACACTACACTTTCCGAGCACATATTGTTTAAACAATTTATAGTGTTGTTTATAATGAAAATAATGTCTCTCTATTACACTTGTATGAAACTACAAACATTAAGCTTTCGATTGATATAAGAATTATTAAAAAATCTTTATAAATAAGCTCGTAAATGCAATGTAAACGAAAGATAATGAAATATTTAAGTTCCAATTTTTTTTTCGAAATTATCATTTTTTTGCAATTTCGCAATTTTAGCCAACAATCGCGCCCTCTGGAATCGAATTCGGCATATAATTCAGGGTTCGGCATTTTAGACGCGTCTTTTTGGATGCTAGATTCCTTACTAATAAGGATACACTGCCACTGGTATTGTCCTCCGGACAGACACTTTTTGGATGGGTGTTTTTTGGTGGTTAGGGGTGAAAAATGAACCAATCTAATAATTCTGATTCAGATTCGGTTTCAGCGGGTCCAAATACATAAGGATACACTAGTCTGGTCCGCAGGCCAGACCACTTTTTTTGTGTGGCTGTGTTATTTTTTGCTTTTTAGTGCAGTATTTATAAAAGTGTGTTTTTTTTTTAGTTTTTTTAAACTCTTAATTTATTTTTTACTTTTTCGTCTTATATTAGTATATATTGTTAAAGGACAAGGGTAGATAAGGGCCTTTTTCCGCCCATCGGCCATGTTGTATGTCATTATATTTTCCGAGTAGTATATGTCTTGACGAGTAATAAAAAACTGTTCTTTGGAATAGTAGATTATTTAGTGAGCGTATAATGATGGCTATTACTCGCGGGGGTGATCTTTACGGCACGAGATGAAGGTGTTTCGTAAATCATCCGAGTGTGTAATAGCCATTATACACGAACTGAATACTATAATTTATCCACGACTATCACATATTTTATCTGTTTTAATCGTTTAAAACTGAAAGAATAAAGTTCATTTACAGTAAAACGTTGACGTGTTAAACGTCAAACACGAAAATATGTACGAAAACATGGAAAAATGGATTCGCCGTTTCCTTATGAAAATTGCTAGTTCTTGATTGGTCAAAGGTGCGTTAGAATAAAAACAACTAGTTCCTGGTTGGTTAAATATGTGTTAGAATCAGATTATATTCATTATACGTTTGGTTGTAATAATGACTATCATTATTTGACAATTGTTAAATGTAGAATGTAATGATTATACGATGGTCGTGGATAAACATATTCTTATTCAATACATACCACAATATGTGGTTTTGAGCGCTGACACGTTTAAATTCGCACGCAACGTCGACACTACTACGACTCCCGCGGAAACGATTTTATTTTTTATACATTGAAGCGCTTGATGAAACAATATAAATTAACCATTATTTAACAGCTTAAAAATGCTCAACAATGAAATGAGGTACAGTTTATCTTGTTTCATCGAGCGCATCTAACTGAAATATACATTAGAAGTTCGGAAAAAGGTCAAAAATGACTAAAAAACTGCAAACATGCCCACTTTGAAATGATATTACTATGTCCTACTATTGTTTTTCAAATGTAAAACATATAGAAACATAAAGATCATATGTTCAACTATAAATAAATAATGCTTAATGACTTTAAGGAGAACTTTTCTTTTTTATGAAATTAGTGGGCGAAAATTATATAGCTTATCTACCCTTGTCCTTTGGACCAATTCAATTCAATTCAAAACATATTTATTATTGTTAAATAGTACAGTCGTGCGCCTCGGCTGGGGACTAGTCTAGAGCCGATCACCCCACCGCGGCGTGCAACGCCGCCGTAGATGAGTGATCAGGTGGAGTGGGTCCAGCTTCGGCTAAAACAGCAGATGAAGTGGTGGGCGTTAGGGCTCCTGTTCTTAAGATATATTAAAAACTTAAACCTAACAATTTATTTGACAGAATCAGAAAACATTTTAAAATAATTAGAAACTACTTAAAGCTAAAGATGATAAGTTTGGATTCTTAGCACACGCGCACTAAATTTATGACGATAAGATTGTTATACGGGAAAAGACTAAATGAAAAAACCCGTTCGAGCTAGTTACGAGATTCATCCAGTGGTCTGCCTGCCTCTGGAAAGGTGGGGTGGGAGGAGCTTGTGATTTTAAAAATTTTGGATTTACTAGAGGTTATTGGTCAAAAGGGGATTTGGAAGAAGAACAAAAATGGACAAAAGAACAAAAATTGACAAAAATAACAAAAACGAGATTAATAGAGGGAATAGAGAATAAAAGGTGGTGAAAGTAAAAAGTGGTGAAAGGGAAATTGTGGTATAGGAAAGGCAACGCCTGGTATGGTAGGGGGTGTTTTATATTGAAAATTATGGAATTATGCTGTCTGATTCGTGTAATGTCTCGGGTTAGCGGACTGTCGTCCAATTTGAATTGGTAGAATTTTTGTATTTTGGACGAAGTCCGCTAGTGGGGACCGAATAATTGTAATCTGCAACCTTTGCCACCCACTTGTCAACTTAAGATTATATCTTTTACACTTTGTATTTAGCTTAGGTGATGGCACGGAAACGGGGATCTGCGTAGGGACCTGTGCCCTCGGCCACGTCTGGCTTGAGACTCCTTCGTGAGCTAGCGTAGTAATTTGAAAACAAAATTGTAGAGATTTTTTAGTGAATTGCTGTAAAAAACTGAGAAGAAATAGGTACCACTGAAGTAATTGAAACTGAAAAGGCTTACATGGGTGAAAATTTCCAAACTATTTTATGTGAAATCTGAAAATTTTGAAAATTAAAAATTGTGGTATGGTGTCGCTTTAGTCAATTAATATTGATTTACAGAAATCATGTCAGAATTAATTTTTGATTATTAACTTTTTAGACGAGTTTTTGAAAAAATCGCACCAGAGGAATGATGTTAAAAGAATAAAGAAGAAATAGATGAATGATATTAAATAGATTTTCATATTCTATTTTTTAAAAAATACGTTTCCTATGAAAAGACAACTGAAATAAACGTTTTAAGTATTCAAAGCAAAATCACAATCAAAAGGAAAATGAATATTATACATTATAATTAGATGTATATTTTTAATTACACAGCCACACAAAAAAAACGTCCTGTACCAGAAGCAAAGAGTTCTGTCTCATTTTAGTTCATATTTGTTTATAACTCTTGTTTTTCGTCTTTTTAAAGGCGTCAGTTTAATTCGGGTAATTTATATGCATTACATTTTATTAATACAATATAGATATCTTTAGAAATAAACCTAGATTTAAAGAAATTAAAGATTATGACACTCTCTTCAATGGTAAATAAAACAAGCTAAGAACGTAGGTACTCTTCGCCAATTTACTGAGCTTTTTATATAATTGTTACACATTATATAGGATACTCTTCGCAGTTTTCTTGTAAATAATGTTACATCTTAAACTTTGTGATACCAACTTTGTTGTGAAAAAAAAATATATGAAAAAAAATTGAAAAAAAAAACATCCAACCTGTGTGGGATTCGAACACACGATCTTTGGATTGCAAGCCAAAAGCTTAGCCACTGGTCCATCACAGATTACTACGAAAATTGAATGTCTGTAATATATATCTTACGAGAATCATATTTCAACGCATTAAATATATTAATACGAAATATATATTAGTAAAATGTATAAACAAAAAAAATATTATAGAGATAACATTTCGTAAGGTTTCTATTTAAGTACAAGCGACAAAAATGAAAAAAACAATTTTTTTTAAATTAAATGATTAATGACTTTCTTATTTACCGATTGATTTTCTTCAAAAACAATAGAGTTCTTCCTCTAGCTAACACTAACTTACTTTTCAAATTTCAATACAATCGGACTTTTCTTTCTTAAGTTATCGTGCTTACAAGAAACGTGACGGACGGACAGACGGACATTTTGAAAGTCGTTCAGAATTCGTTTACTAATACAATGATATGAAAATTTTTTCTCTACGAGCGATATTTACGGCCGATTGCCGATTGAATGCAATATACCCTTCGTTTTTTGCGAAGAGTATAATAAGCTGTAACACTGGCCTGTAATATAATATATTGTCTAAAAACTCAACTGTTGGTATTTTGGCTATATTTAATATACTTGCATTAAAATGATCTTCACATACATAAATGGCGTTGTTCTTTTCAGAAATATTCCCTATATTTCTTCTACATTGATAGGCGATTTTGATCTTCAGGCACGTGAATAAAAAATCTCTTTGCTCCTAACAGTTGTATTAGTACACAGTGACACTACACAGTGACACTACAGAGTGTTTATAAGTGTTTTCTATCACACAACACAAAACGAAATTATAAGCTAAACAAAATATACAAAATACGCTGAATAACACACGTGAGTACACAACACAGTGCAAATCAAATGATCGCTCGAGCAGCCTGCCATTGCCTCGTTTTTATACACAAAGTCTAATAAACACAGCAAACGTGAACACGAAAGTTAGGTTAGGAGGTGTCACTCTATGACAAAACTAAAACGCAAATGCGCATGCGAAAGTCTCAGAGCCAAAGTAGAATTGGTGTTGCTAGACGTTTTCACTCGGAGTGATGTCACAGCGTCATTTTAACCTCCCCACAATAAAATTGTGGAAGGTTACTACATTTAGTCCAAAATCGAAAATTGAGATAATATCAAATCTTTACGTTTTGAGGTTTCAGGAACCCAAAAAGGTGGTTTTTAAAAAATGTCTGTGTGTGGGTGCGTGCGTGCGTGCGTGTGTGTGTGTGTATTAGCATGATAGCGGCGAAGCTACTAAACGCATTTGGATGAAACTTTGCATGAGGGTTTCTTCAGTACTCCAGAAGATCTGAAAAGGTTTTGGTTGAGATCGGATTACGTTTATTGCCGTTTTGGCACAACAAGTTGTTTATTATATGATTACTTACAATTTTTAATCGAACTTTTCAAAGCAGTACAAATTTCAATTTCAACAATACATCACACTTGAACCCTTTCGATTTCGTTTCCGTTAAAAAAATTAAAAAGAATTCGTTATATGTGCACACATGACAGCATCCAAAAAATATTATTGGTATTATTCTTAGGGGAAAATGTATTTTGCCATCTGTCAAAAATATTCGGGTTGGTAACCTTTGTAAATGTTGATTTATAGGTTATGATACGTGACGTCACAGCTAACCTGAAAAATATATATTTCTTAAGATTTAAGAATACTACGTAGCTATTATTAAAATTTCTGCCTGGTTCCCGTACTTTCAACTAAAATCTAGTACAGTGTAATGTTTATGAAGTTCTAAATACTTTGTCCTAATAAAATAGGACTCGTTTTGTAGGTTGGAAATCTAACCTGTAATTAGCTGTCTATTTTTATTAATCAACAATTAGGCAATCCAAACCACGTGACTTCCAACTTTGCGTTGCCGTCAAACATTTGTTGACAGTAGTTAAACGTTTGTCAAAACAGTTTGTGTTTTTCCATCGGCCTGGCTAAGTATCTTGAAATATAGTGTTTTTGTGAATTGTGGCAAGGCGTTTTTGATTGTTTTCAAGTAATAAACTTTATTTAATTATGCAAAGTGAGTATTTTAAGAAGTTGGTGTTGGAAAATCAAGATGGAAAATCGAGATGTAAAAACGATGGAAGGTGTTAGATCATCCCTTTTAATCGCGGCTATCCATCTTTGACGTCGTTTTCTCGACAGATCATTTATATTAGGGAAATATTTAGAATTCACGACTGTTAAAGCTAACCTTGTCATGATTTCCACGATGTCCACAACCCACTACTATACACATATCAGGCATTTTTTCCAATTATAGCCAATAATATTATCATGAAAAAATCTAATAAGACACATTAAACAATTCTTTACAAAAAACTCATATTAAAAACCCTTTTCAAACGCAAAAACTACATAAAAAAAATGCTGTACTGGTCACAAACCAACCCAAATATTTTTGACAATGTCAAGACTCACTTTAGTTGGTTTTTTAAAGGTAATAATTGTTTATAGCCGTGTTCGGATATTACGTTTGATTGATGGGACGCGTCACAATCGTTCATTTAATGCAAATCGAGCTAAATCTGAAACGTTCGAATATTACAAAATAAAGGACTCAGACGAAGCTCGACTTGCTCGGGCCTTTTTGATCGTGCAGGAAGATTTTAATTTGACGCATACGTAGTCCGCTTGAACTGTCCATAATGTTATTGACTTGTTGAGGTTAGAGTGTCATTTGGGCTAAATTCTGTATTATTTTTATTCGCTATTCAATGTTCTACAAAATCTTCGAAACGTTATCTGTTAATACCCTTATAATATCCGGAAATTGATTAACATGTAACATAAACAAACATGAGAGGTTATGTTTTAACATATTGCTTGTAGTCCACTTCAGTTATTTCGATATTTGTCCATGAAATAAATGGCTCCAAAGTCACGTGTAATTTATCTGTTTGCTCAATGCTCTGATTTCCGATGTAATATCCAAACACAGCTCATTTGGATCCACCGCGTGGGGAGGTTCCAGCCGCTTCCAGTAGCTGCCGATTTTGCCGATATGTTTACTTTGGCACCCTTGTGGACAATACTTCCTGCTGCGAATATGAAATTCGGCGAAGAATACAGATAGCAAGATCGGCAACTTGCCAGTTGACCAAAAGGCGTGACAGAAATATCACGAGGCGCACAAGATCAGACTTGCTAACTCCCTAGTTTTCTCCATATTTCATATTTCTTTATGCCTCTGAGACATGAACCATTAGGCAAGCAGACAGACGGCGTATTGATGCTTTCGAAATGTGGGAGACGTTTGTTAGGTCACATCACATCGGAGAGAGGACAATATACAACGGTTGATAGTTCAGGGAAAACCAGATGACAAGAGTCAAAGGGCAAGAGCTTCAGTGAGGCTGTGCACCTAACAGGCAATGGCGATATATGGCATGATGCAACCAGGCGTGCTATACAGCAAGTGCGGGCCAACTAGAATAATTTTAATAAATCACAAAACGTCCGTCAAGACGTTGAGAATAAGAAGAATAATGTTTACAATTTTGAAATTGCCAACGAATAAAACGCAGTTTCCTTCGCAATCAATTCGCTTTCTAATCTAATAATGCATTTTTCAATCCTTCGTTTAATATTTTCAGTCAAACTAAGAAATCCTTGTCGATAATTTCTTAGCATGCTTGGCGCATTCTTTCATTTAATTCGTTTAGATTTTATGGCCTAGAATAGTTAAGCATTCATTAATTATTTAAAGGTCGTAGAATCTTAATTTATTATTGAACAAACGAACCTTCTCGTTTTTATTAAACTATCTAATAAGCAAACGACAATCATCTCTAAAAAGTTATAAAACATTATTTAAAGTTGTAAGATTCATATCCTCAAGGAATTATTAAGTTTGTCACGAAACATTTTAAGTTTTTTGTTTTTAGGGGCCTTCTTATTAATTTAATTAATACATTTAAACGTTATTTTTCTTTGCTAATGAGGTTTGTTCATTAAAGCAATTCATAAAAATTAATTGTAGTGAAACTGTGAATTAAACATCGTAAAACATAGGAACATCACATAAATTAGAGATCTATCGGTCCTAAAGCAACAGCTATCCAGTAGTGCATTATATTCTTGAAAAAATGCAAACTACAACTGTTTCCTCTGACACTCTTCTCTTATTACATTTTTTAAAGAATACAATTCATCAAAATCCAAATTAGCTAACCAAATTATTCATTTGTTTTCAACTGATACTGATATGTAAACAATGAAATAAAAAAGTTTACAGGGGTAAAGTAGCGGCTTCGACCGACAAATCATCACAATGTTGAAATAATGAACCGAACCACATTATTTGTTAATCACTTTCAAAATAATGTATCTTTTGGACTTTTTTAACGATTCATGAAAAATATTAATAGAAATTGTATTTTTTTATACTTGTGTATTGTAATAAAAAAAAATAGTAAACAAGAAGGTATTAAACATTAGGAAACACATACTTCATCATTTATGATTTCTATTTGCTCTTGAATTTCCTCTTGTGAAGAAAGTCTTCATTGCTTTCATTTTTGCATTAACCATGTACCTACTTTAATGTAAATAATATTTATTTAGCTTGACATTGTGTTTCTAACATCTAATATGTATTTTTTTCTATTCCCACACTTTAATTCATTTATTAGACTTTCCCTACCTGTACTTTAATGAGATTCATTAAGATAATTAAAATTTTCCATTAAGATATACAAGTTTATAATCAACAGAAACGCAACAGAGCAATATTCTGTCAATATCAACTATAGCCTTGAACATCTCTCAGATCTAAAATTTATCAATTTTGACAAATCAAACTTACTGTTTACCTAGAAAAATTTTCAAACTTTGTGTTTCTTGCAATTAAAATCATGTCATGTCAACATGTGTGATAGTGAAAGTGAAATTAAAATAATAATCCATAATATTTCCTAAGATTAGTTTTCATAATATTTCCTAAATTGTAATCTATAATTAATAAATTTCAGAAATAAAGTGTTAATTTTACTTCCACATCCAGTGGAAGTATAGTAACGACAAAAAAATTTTTAAAAATTTTTATTGTTCAAATGGGCTTAGAATGTCACGAAACGTCGAGATTTTAAATTTGAGCGAAAGAAATTTCTGTCTGTCGGTCTGTCGGTCTGTCGGTCTGTCTGTCGGTCTGTCTGTAACTTTTTTTGTGCGCACGTTTACTCTGGAACCGTTTGAGATATTGACTTGAAATTTGGTACACATATGTAGTTTAACGAGATCTAGAACTAGATTATATTTTCATCTTGTTCCGTCGAAGGGTTGGGGGGTAAATTTGGGGTAAATAGGTAAATCAAGCAGGTAAGAGTCCATAAAATTTGTATTTAGTATATACAAGAGAAACTAAGGTCTCAAAAAGAAAATTGGCATTAGCCACCCCCATTACCACCCCCACCCCATTATTAAAGGGGATGAAAAAAAATTGTGATTTAGTGTGTGTACAAGAACCAGAAACCTCAAAATATTTTTTTAATTCATCCACCCCCACTACCACTCCCTATAACCACCCCCACCCCGCTACCGATGTGGGGTATCGTTTTATGGGTTTTTGGGGTAGAGGATTTCAAATATTATATTTTAAAGTTCCATAAACAATTATTTCCACATACAAAATCTTTTCGTTGTGAGTGACTTGGATAAAAAATCTGGATGTGGAAGTAGTGATTCCTTGGGCAGCGGTTTTCTATTTTATTATGACTGGTCGTAGAAGAAATAGTGTATGCAACTCAAATTTAATAGCTATTGAGACAAATACATTCATTCATAATTCTCATGCTCGTGTTAATCTTTCAGGCCTAAGTATCTGTGAGACGTACAGCTGAAAAGTGTTATAATCGATGTAAAATTTTCTGCTCAATCCGAATCCGGAGGGCGCATGAAATTCTGGGATGTCCCTTAAGCCACGAATGTTCTCTTATTTCGGAAATTGTGAAAAGCTGAATTTTTAAAATATAACTTGCGTTTTGTCCACAAAGAATGTAATTTGCAGTAAAATTAAATCTAAATAATTTTAAACAACTATATTAATAATTATCATTTAAACCAAATAAAGCCGGATTGATCAATACCTATCGGACAGGTCTATGCTTTTAAATTTTATTTCAAATAAGGCAGTATTTTTAAAATTCCCATCCGATTACTAGTACACTATATATTAAGCTATATATAAGTTGAAAATCCGTGAAAGCGCGTCAAAAAGTGCATATAACTTTTGGGGCACAATGAATTTTTGGGCGGAAATATTTTTTTCGTAATCGGGATATCATAATACATAAAAATCAACAATAAAATCTCAGGTGAAATGTTGTCGTGGAAAAGAATTAAATTAAATCAATTCGACTGTACTACTACTAATACAGTACATAATATGAAGTAATGCAAACGACTGTCCGCATCAAAATAAAAAGAAATCTTGCAGACTATATTTTTCAATCCGCCCACGGCACGGCGTGGAAGTTCTTCAATAAATATTAGATGTTTAGAGAATATTATTTAGGTATTATGCAAATTACAACTTACACACTTTTTTAATTATTATGAAAATACCTACTTTCTGTATATTGTTGCCCTAATCTGGGCACGCTAATATACTAGTTAGGTAAATACTTTAAAACACTCATTACTGGAGAATCAATCAAAACAACTACTCTTCTAACTAATACTGACGAAGTATTGAATTACATGATAGGATTCTTAGCATTTTAAAGCAAAAAATATATTGAAAATACTTAAATCATTTATTCGATTTAGTCATACACACTTTTTATTTAATATGAAATTATCTACTTTTTGTATATTGGTAACTTAATCGGGTCACGCTAATATACTACCTAGGAAAACACTTTAAAAACACTACCTAGTTAAAACACTCATTATTGGAAAACCAATCAAAACAACTACTTTTCTAGCTAGTACTGATGAAGTATTGAATTACATGATAGAATTCCTGGCATTTTAGAACAAAAAGATATATTGAAAATACTTAAATTATTAATTAAAATTCAGACATTCACAACAATTATTGAACCATACATTCTATTTCAACTCTAGAAAATTTGTACAAGTTTTTTCGAACTCGTTAGTTCTCATCAGTAGAGTATAGAAACATTCATTCATTATTTACAAGCCTATTCTTGATTTATTTTCACAATTAATTATTTTTTATTTATTTGCTTTTATCATGATTAGAGAATATTATTTAGGTATTATGCAAATTACAACTTACACACTTTTTTAATTATTATGAGAATATCTACTTTCTGTATATTGATAAAAGCAAATAAATAAAAATTAATTAATTGTGCACCGTTTGACAGCTTGGAGGTCACACAACCTCGTTAACCTCAATCATTCTTCTTCCTCTTCTAGTGCTGTCTCTTTAAAGGGCTCGTGCACCGTTGGACAGCCGACATTTTTGGAGGGAGGAGAACGAGACACGACGTCACAATCACAAGAAAACTACGAACTGCACATAGAGAAATCGGAAAATTTGAGGTTGTGTCTCCTTCTCCTCCCTCCAAAAATGTCGGCTCTCAAACGGTCCACGAGCCCTTTAAGGGGACAGCACTAGAAGAAGAAGAATGATTGAGGTTAACGAGGTTGTGTGACCTCCAAGAATGTCGGCTGTCAAACGGTGCACGTGTCCCATACTTTGCTAATTGATAGCACGCAAAAGTTAAAAAAAAATACAGCTGGGAATTTTGCATTTATTAATGATCGCTAACCTCTGTTAAGGGGACAGCACTAGAAGAAGAAGAAGAATGACTGAGGTTAAGTGTTGTGTGACCTCCAAGCAGTCAAACGATGCACGAGCCCCATAGGCTTGTAAATAATGAATGAATGTTTCTATACTCTACTGATGAGAACTAACGAGTTCGAAAAAACTTGTACAAATTTTCTAGAGTTGAAATATCATGTATGGTTCAATAATTGTTGTGAATGTCTGAATTTCAATTAATAATTTAAGTATTTTCAATATATTTTTTTGCCTTAAAATGCCAGGAATCCTATCATGTAATTCAATACTTCGTCAGTACTAGCTAGAAAAGTAGTTGTTTTGATTGGTTTTCCAATAATGAGTGTTTTAAAGTGTTTTCCTAAGTAGTATATTAGCGTGACCCGATTAAGGTACCAATATACAGAAAGTAGATAATTTCATATTAAATAAAAAATGTGTATGACTAAATTGAATAAATGATTTAAGTATTTTCAGTATATTTTTTGCCTTAAAATGCTAAGAATCCTATCATGTAATTCAATACTTCGTCAGTATTATCTAGAAGAGTAGTTGTTTTGATTGATTCTCCAGTAATAAGTGTTTTAAAGTATTTACCTAACTAGTATATTAACGTGCCCAGATTAGGGCAACAATATACAGAAAGTAGGTATTTTCATAATAATTAAAACAGTGTGTAAGTTGTAATTTGCATAATACCTAAATAATATTCTCTAATCATGATAAAAGCAAATAAATAAAAAATAATTAATTGTAAAAATATTAGATGTGTCTTAACTAAACTGTTAATTTAAATGCACTGTGACCCACAATTAAAAAAAAAATTTTAGCCTACTATGTTTTGTGGGAGAAAATGTCAAGTAATATTTTAAAAATTTCTCGCAATTTTCGAAACAAAGGGAAATTCGCGGATTAAGAGTTGAAGGTAATCTTGGATTTTTGTGCGCCCTTGGGATTCGGATCAAGCAGAAAATTTTACATCGACTTCGATGCTCTCCAGCTTTACGGATAGGATTTTACAGAGTGAAAGGGAAATAAGCATTTATTTTCGATTTATTGTAAATATTTAAAAAACCAAATATAGTATAATCTTTAAAACTGATGTTCCAACGAATACAACTGTATATATTTTTCATTGTAAATTTCTGTTGTACTTACTTGAATATTGTAGTTTGTCAATGGAAATAGTTCCTAATTTCATTATTAGAGCATGGCATTTAACTATATACAAAATTTATTAGAGAAATTGAAGGACTCCGATAGGAAGAAAAAACTAGCTGATGTTTTCTTACAGATATAAGCAAAACAATAACATGCACATGAGACGCACGTAGCGCACAAATGGTAGGGTCGAAGTAAGTAAACGAGGAACGCTCGCCTCAACATTTTGGTTGCTATTCAAGACCAGTTTCATTTATGCTGAAAGAATTAAGTACAAAGCCCTTACTATACACGGTGATTTGCCATAACATGCGGAAAACTTATCAGTAGGTTGTCCCCACCGAAAGGGGTAAAGAAAATATATATTAAAAAAAATTGACCAAAAAAATGTCCTTATTACTTCCACATCCAGTGGAAGTATAGTAACGACAAAAAAATTTAAAAAAAATTTTATTGTTCAAAAGGGCTTAGAATGTCACGAAACGTCGAGATTTTAAGTTTGAGCGAAAAAAAATTTCTGTCTGTCGGTCTGTCGGTCTGTCGGTCTGTCGGTCTGTCTGTAACTTTTTTTGTGCGCACGTTTACTCTGGAACCGTTTGAGATATTGACTTGAAAGGGGGAGGGTCAATAAGGCCGGTTTTCGGCCCCCCTCAAATTTGGCAAAAAAAAAAAATAAAATATTTTTTAACAGTCTAGGGTCTATTTAGAGTTGATTCAACCACAAACGGAACCAACCCCATCCCCCTCTTAGGGTCATTTCAAGGTCAAATTATGAATAAGCCGTGAAATAAACTCGCCTTTTCGAAATGAGTAGGCTTATTCTGGGACTTCGATTTAATATATATATAGGTTTTTTTGGGTCGCTGATTCCGGATCCGAGGTCAGTTTGTCTACAGTGTGTCCCAGGATAGATGTAACAAGAGGTGTAATGGACCAAAAATTTTGGAATTTTGGAATGGTATTTGGGGATTAAGTCCTGCTTGTTGTAAAACTAAAGTATACCAAAAATTACTTAATTTGGTGTTCTACAGGGTCTTTATAAGCAAAGTTGTAAAAATCACCACCAATAAAGTACCTTTATTTTTCAAAATATGAAAAAATTCCACTGAGAAAAGTTATTTAGAATGCAATTTTATACCTCTATACCTTTCAGGAATATAAAATTATTTTTTTAAACTTCCCATTTTTGCGAATTAAGAGTTGAATTCATATTTAAAGTTGTGTAGGAGCAAATCTTAATCATCTGCTTTTCTCATAGCCTACTGTTAGCTTCTACATAACTTTAAATATTAATTCGCAAAAAATAATTTCTATGCAGTTTTAATTGAATGGTTCAAAATAAAATACTTTATTGAAAAAATGGGAAGTTTCAAAAAAATAATTTTATATTCTTGAAAGGTATAGAGGCATAAAATTGCATTCTTGATTTTTATAACTTTGCTTATAAACACCCTGTAGAACACCAAATCAAGTCATTTTTGGTATACTTTAGTTTTACAACAAGCAGGACTCAATCCCCAAATACCATTCCAAAATTCCAAAATTTTTGGTCCATTACACCTCTTGTTACATCTATCCTGGGACACACTGTAGACAAACTAACCTCGGATCCGGAATCAGCGACCCAAAAAAACCTATATATATTAAATCGAAGTCCCAGAATAAGCCTACTCATTCCGAAAAGGCGAGTTTTTTTTCACGGCTTTTTCATAATTTACCCTTGAAATGACCCCAAGAGGGGGGTGGGGTTGGTTCCGTTTGTGGTCGAATCGACTTTAAATTGACCCTAGACTGTTAAAAAATATTTTCTTTTTTCTTTTTGCCAAATTTGAGGGGGGGCGAAAACCAGCCTTATTGACCCTCCCCCTTTGGTACACACATGTACTTTAACGAGATCTAGAACTAGATTATATTTTCATCTTGTTCCGTCGAAGGGTTGGGGGGTAAATTGAAGTAAATTTGGGGAAAATAGGTAAATCAAGCAGGTAAGAGTCCATAAAATTGGTATTTAGTATATACAAGAGAAGTTGAGGCCTCAAAAAAAAAATTTGGCATTAGCCATCCTCATTACCACCCCCACCTCATTATTAAAGGGGATGAAAAATATTGTGATTTAGGGCGTGTATAAGAACCAGAAACCTCAAAATGTTTTTTTACTTCATCCACCCCCACTACCACCACCACCCCGCTACCGATGTGTGGTATCGTTTTATGGGTTTTTGGGGTAGAGGATTTCAAATATTATATTATTAAAGTTCCATAAACAATTATTTCCACATACAAAATTTTTTCGTTTTGAGTGACAGATAAAAAATCGGATGTGGAAGTAGTGATTCCTTGGGCAGCGGTTTTTTTTTTGTGTAAATGCCCCGCCTATGACTTGAACCAATCTAATGTAACGCGGTGCAACCATATCACTTCACCTCCCCCCTTATCACACTTGGGGCTGACAGCAAAGCTGGTGGGGTTAGACTGGGTTGGATTTAATAACACTACAAAAACAGCAAAAATTAAAATAATTTTTGTAGAACACAGCACAGTACAAAAAACAAACAAAAGTAATAAATAGTCAAAGAAAATGTTCGAATGCATTACATTCAATGCACTGTTCTAATCGCAGAATGGCATAGACAGATAGATAGATAGATAGATACATTTTATTTGTTCACTTGTACAAAAAAATACAAAATACCCATACGGGTGTTGAACATGTCAAATAGAGAAAACCTAGGCTAAAATGAAGACAAAAAAATGATACATATAAAAAGGCATATACAATACATATTAAAAGGATTATAAAAATTGTAACAGGTTAAAATTTCCTTAAGGTTAAATATTAAAAATAAAATTAAACATTAAAAGGTAACACAACAGTGTTAGTGTACTATATTGTCACAATAATAAAACAATATACTTATTAAAATATATTATCATTGAAATATTCATCTAGTGAGTAATAAGCTTTCTCATATAAAATATTTATTAATTTGCTTTTAAATTATCTGTGTGGTAGACTTCTTATATTTGTGGGTATTTTATTGAAGACTTTAATTACAGAAAATGGTACATTTTTTTTTAATATAGGTATATCTAGGTTTTCAGTAGTTAGATCATTCTTGTTTCTTGTATTGTACACGTGATTTCTATCATATTCTTCAAATAGTGAGCCATTTTCTGAGACAAATTTTATTGACTCATATATATATATATATATAAAGACTTGTTAGTGTAAGTATTTGATTTTTAATGAAAATTTGTTTGCAGCTCTCTGTTTGTTTCATGTTTAGGATGTTTCTAAGACATTTTTTTTGTAATTTAAATATTCGTTGTACATCACAGGAGTTACCCCAGAAAACAATTCCATACCTGATTTGTGATTGTATATATGCATGGTATGTCATAAAAGCAGTCGCTATATTGATATTTTGAGCTATTACTTTAAGCGCATAACAGTAGCGGGCCATATTTTTTGCAAGATAATCTATATGTTGTCTCCAATAGAGTCTTGAGTCAATATTTACTCCTAAGAAAGAAGTGCTAGTATGTGATGTTAAAGTGTTAGTACCGTCAGAGAGAATGATTTTATTGTTATTTTTGTTATAGGAGAAGTTTATTGCCTTAGTTTTTTCTTTGTTTAATGTAAGGTTTAAGGAATGAAAATATTCGTCCAAGGAGTCTAGAGTATCAAGAACTGTTTGTCTCAAATATTCTTCAGTGGCTTCGCTAAAGATTAACGAAGTATCATCGGCATACATTATAGTGCTAATGTTAGTTGCTAAGGGCAGATCATTAGTATATAAAATATATAAGAGGGGGCCCAATATTGACCCTCTATGTACTTGTATGGTTTCTGATTTTATGACTTCACCAAATTCATCGGATTCTATTATGCACTGATTTCTGTTACTTATATATGAAATTATTAACTTAAGAGCAACACCTTGAATACCATACATTTCATTTTTTTTAATTAAAATATCATGATCTACCGAATCAAAAGCTTTGGACAGGTCAAGGCATATCGCCATGGTATTATTATTTATGTTTAATGAATTTATTATTTCACATAAAGCCTGATATATTGCTCTAATTGTAGATTTATTCTTTCTGAAGCCATTTTGCATGTCAGATATTAGTTGATGACTTTCTAAAAATGCTGTTAACCTGTTGTAAATTATCTTTTCAAAAATTTTACTAATATTTGACAGCAATGCAATGGGTCTATAATATATTGAACGGTATCGATCTACGAATACAATTTAAAATTTAACGGTACGCTTTAACTGGAAATTGGGAAGACAATAAAGACATAAGACACTAACCCTATGCCAGTGAAGTCTTATACTACGTACAAAGATTAGAGAATTAATTCTTTAATCTTTGCCACGTACCTGCAACGGACCTCATTGTTGTCGATGTTTGTAATAAGAAAGAAAGAGACAGATACCAGTCACGATGCGTGTTCACCCAATTCGATTTGCCTTACTTTTATTTGAAGGACGTATCCGTTCCAGGTGCGTAGTTCATTGACTTATATGCACTGACCATAGATAATAACACTAGCGTAAGTTTTAATGCAAAGAAATATACTAAATTACCTCGGATCATCGCCGTTCGGACAATAAAAGAGTAGAGGAAAGAAAGTATTGTGTCATTAAATTTTACACAAAAACTCTTCTAGTGTCCTTTCAGCTAATTCCCACTCAACTCTTGCAATTAACATTCGAAGTTAAGGGTAGTTTGGAGCGCGCAGCTAAAAAACAGTCAAATACAGTTTTTCACAGTGAATATTTCTCTAACGGCTGGTTTTACACCCAAAAACTGTTAATATCGGAATCTCCTCTATAATGTGTGTGTATCGTAAAATCTTTTTCCAAACATTTTTTATTTGTTTTTCCTGTTTTTGCAGACACGCAATTTGTTATTTAAGTTTGTTTCCACACCACTTATAGGTATAGTTCTTGGGGCATCCTTCTAAGTGATTTTTCTGTGAATCTATTTCACTAAAAACCCTATCTGATTTTGTTCGTTGCTAAATTTAAGGACCCTTACACATGTGGCAGTTGAGCAGCACAATCCTAATGTGGTACAACCGCACCGTTTTTTCAACCCTTTAAACTTTTTGTAATTGCAAGAAAGTTGAGTTAAGGAAATCACTCAGTTGAGAACTCTTCTGTTCTCTATTCCTGTCCGTGTTGAGAATCCATATCCAAACACTTTATAAATTATTTCTCTTAAAAATTCTAATTTACGTAGACTAAATAAGTAAATGAAAAAACTGAAACGTTCCTCATTAAAATTGTATTTTTAATTATTATCATTAAATTATTATATATTTTTTCTTAGAACGCACGTAATTTCGCAAGCCAACGGGTGAGTGTAACACCTAAATTAATGAGACTCTTAAAAGCCCCAATGGAGCACACTACGGCCACTGTACGTATAAACAACGAGCTAACAGACCCTTTTCAAATATCGCTAAAACAAGGGAAAGGGCTAGCACCAACGCTCTTCAACTGGAATTCGCCGGAAGAGGAGATCTACTGACTAATAAGTCTGTCCAACTAGATGGCTATGCAGATGACATTAACATCACACCTCTAACTCTGATGAGGGCACAGCGAAGAGGATAACATCGAGATAGTAGAACAATTTACGTATTTGTGGGTGGAGCTGTGCATAGATGAAACGGAAGACCAAGAGATATATAAAAGGATATTACATGCTAATAAAGCATATTCCGCGTTAACACATTTATTCCGATCTAGAAATATACATCGAAAAACGAAGCTAAGAGTATACAAAATGAATCAGGCCTATAGTTGGCTACGTGAGCGAAGCATGGGTCCTAACAAGTTCATAAATAAACTAAATATATTCTAAAGAAAGGTTCTACGAAGGAATTTAGAACCAGTACTCTATAATGATATCTGGAGAATAAGATATAACAACAAATTATACCAACTTTTCAAGGAAGCACCACTCACAGAATACATCCGAATACAAATGTTGCAATGGGCTGGGTACGTAGTAAAAATGCAAGAGGGAAAACTACCAAAAGAGCATTTAACACACGAATGCAGGGCAAAAGACCAGTGGAAAACCAAGGAAATGATGGGAAGACGCGGTAGCGGAAGATGCATTGAATCTTCTAGGAATCAGAAGTTGGAGAAGAACAGCTACGGACAGGGATATTTGGAGGCGAAAGTTAAGATAATTAAGGTTTTATTTGTGCTGTAGAGCCGTAGAAGAAGAAGAAGAAGAAATAAGTAAATGAAAAAATTATTTTACTTAATTATTCATTAAATAAATTATTAATTTTTATTCTTAGAACGTATTCGCGAGCCAACAGCTGAGTATACAACTCTGTCCGCCCTGTTACAACGCGACGAACTTGCTTTTTAATGGTTTTACATGGAAACCGTAGTACCTACGAAAACAAATACTTAGAACCTTTTTTTTTCATAAAATTTCTTCATTTTTTATTTTGTCGCTTACATCGAATCGGTATTTCTGTATCCTTACTGACATATTTAAAAACATGGCTTTGAGTACATAAATTATCCTTATATTTAGCGATTTTTAGGACAATGCCTGGACTCTACAACTGCACTACCGTGCTTGTTATAAATTTTTCCTCAAATCAGGTTCCCCTTTCAAATCGCAACCTATTTTCGAATTTATAATGAAAATTTTGAAATTTCAAATTCTCATAACTTGCGTCCCCTACAAACTGTAAGAAAAATAAATAAAACTATCATGTTCATCATTTTTCAAAATATAATCATAAAGAATGTTTTCTCTCAATATCTAATAGTTCATTAAACATAATTTGTGATACCCCACGTTGGGCATGTGAATCCCCTACTAGGAACTGAATACCCATATTTTATTAAGAAATTCTTCATCTTTCTTTATACAATGCACATTACTACAACACTACTGTGTTTCATTTTCTTCATAACACTTTTTTCTATAAAGAATTTTAAAGTTCAATTAAAGTCCAAATAAAGCACAATTAATTTATGTTATAAAGAAAAGTTGAACAAAATAATTCGTATTTATGCGTATATCTAGTAACCGAAGTTACTTTGCATATTTTCCTCACCTGGAAAATATAAAGTAAAAGGGCATAAACGTCCAATAAACTTTCCGCCATTCATCACCTTAATAACCCAAAGAAGGTTTACGTTTTTAAATTATCTATTGTGATATTCATCTTTTTACATTATGTTGTAAAAAAATCCAAACTATACCTATCAATTTTATTTATAAGTACGATAATAATTTTACTGACAATGATTTGCTAAATTTGAGTACCCAAGCGAATTAATGGCTTGGGTACTCAAATTTAATCTTTGGTACAATGTTGGTACAATAATTGCGTTTAACTGGAAAAATTTTAACCTGATTCACAAGGGAGACATTTACGGAGATATTCACGAAAAATATCCTATTTTTTATCAAACTTTTTTTCGCAATATTTTACAATGCTTCCGAATAAATTATTTACAGACAGTTTTGTGCAAAATTTTCCATTACCCGTTCATTATTTTATAATTTCAATTTTTATATAAACTCTGACCTCAAAGCACCAAAAAATCATTGGGTAAAAAATATTAAAGAAATAGAAAGAATATTAAAATATCAATTATGAAGAAGCCACCGGATGCAGATAAATCCCATCGATTCTTTCTAAAACTGTACGTGATTGGTGTAATAAATTTATTACGTACGGTTTTAGAAAGAAACGGCGGGATTTATTCTCGTCCGATGGCTTCTTCATAATTGGCGATTACAGTACAGCAGGCATAACATGTCAGGTGTGGTTTCTTGATGAAGCTTCCCCTTGCGCATAGGGAACTCATTTGTTTTTTAAAAGTAACCCTATGGTGTTTATAATCCCCAAATGACAAGACATTACAATTTAATTCCTCTATTCTCCAATTTTGGGTTTAATATCAATGTAACACATTCATTTTTTAACCCCCGACCCCAAAAAACTTTAACGCGTATGTTTGTATGTTTGTCGGTCTGTCTGTCTGTCTGTCTGTCTGTCTGTCTGTCTGTGACTGCATATCTCTTCAACGGGTGATCCGATTTTGATGTAGTTTTTCTTTATTTGAAAGAGTATTTTGTCGAGAAGGTTATAGGCCATATTAGATTTTGATGTTTGGTCGCCATCTTGAATTCGCCATGTTGAACTTCTCTGGAAATTGTCCGATTGAAGTAAAATTGAAAATGTACAGACAATTATGGTAGCTGAACATGATTTAGGCCTCATTTTGATTCAATCATATGAAACTGCTACGATTAGATTAGATACATTGATCGGGTTTTTAAAAAAATTTTCAATTTTACTTGTTCTAAAATGCGTAACCCTATCGAGTACAATTATCATAAAAACGATCAAATGTTGCAGAGGCCTGATTCAGTAAAGGATCTTGGAGTTATCTCTGAGTTTTACTTCCACATCCAGTGGAAGTATAGTAACGACAAAAAAATTTTAAAAAATTTTTATTGTTCAAATAGGCTTAGAATGTCACGAAACGTCGAGATTTTAAGTTTGAGTGAAAAAAATTTCTGTCTGTCGGTCTGTCTGTCGGTCTGTCTGTAACTTTTTTGTGCGCACGTTTACTCTGGAACCGTTTGAGAAATTGAATTGAAATTTGGTACACATATGTACTTTAACGAGATCTAGAACTAGATTATGTTTTCATCTTGTTCCGTTGTAGGGGGTGTGGGGTAAATTGGGGTAAATTTGGGGAAAATAGGTAAATCAAGCAGGTAAGTGTCCATAAAATTGGTATTTAGTATATACAAGCAAAGCTAAGGTCTCAAAAAAATTTTGGCATTAGCCACCCCCCACCCCCCCATTAAAGGGGATGAAAAAAAATGTGATTTAGTGTGTGTACAAGAACCAGACACCTCAAAATGTTTTTTTACTTCATTCACCCCCACTACCACCCCCTATCACCACCCCCACCCCGCTACCGATGTGTGGTATCGTTTTATGGGTTTTTGAGGTAGAGGATTTCAAATATTATATTATTAAAGTTCCATAAACAATTATTTCCACATACAAAATTTTTTCGTTGTCAGTGACTTGGATACAAAATGTGGATGTGGAAGTAGTGATTCCTTGGGCAGCGGTTTTAAAGAAGGACTAATTTTTTTAATGGGAAACTGCAAAGAGTTTGGCAATACTAACATTATAAAGTTTTACTATTCTTCTGTACAATCAAATACTGCTCGCTAATTTGCTCCCCAGGATATGCAATTTACATAAGTAATATTTAAAATGTTCAATGCCCTGTTGCTAAGTACTTATGTTTTATTGAAGAATGTTACGTTGTCATGACAAATCTGTAAAACACTTCGACAGTGTTAGCTAGAAGAGTAGTTGTTTTGATTGGTTCTCCAATAATGAGTGTTTTAAAGTATTTACCTAACTAGTATATTAGCGTGCCCAGATTAGGGCAGCAATATACAGAAAGTAGGTAATTTCTTAATAAATAAAAACGTGTGTAAGTTGTGATTTGCTTAATACCTAAGTAATATTCTCTAAATCTGTAAAATAGACCTCAACAATTTTCCTTTATAAAATTATATATAATATGTTTGATTGCCCTTGTACTATGGAACAACTAAATTTTCACAATCACAATCGTCATCACCGCCCACTCATCACCATTTGAGACGCTCCCTCTCTAACATTATTTGTAGTGGCACATGTTAGAAAGAGAGCATCTCCAACAGTGAGGAGTTTAATCTGACGACGATTGTATAAGTCAGAATTGTGAAACATTATGTCTGCCTATAGTCCAGTCAACCTCTAATTTAAGTGCTAATGAATGGATTTTGATGAAACCTTGTGCAATGTGTTTGTAATGACGTTAATAAAAAAGTTGAAATAAAGATTAGAATAGGAAATGATCGGAAGGGGTAGAATACGGGTTCCGTAACTTGTAGAATTAGGTCAAAAATAAAAAAAAATACATTTACATTTTTTTGGCCCAAAATAAGATGTTTTTACTCTTGTGAATTTTTCCGAAAAATGCATATTTTTCGAGATATGGCCACTCGAAAATTCCTAAAAGTGGGGGAGGGGAAATGTAAAAGTTGAAAAAAAATCTGAAAAAAATTCAGGTGAATGTATCATGGAAATACAAGTCTTTTTTTTTACTTGTAACTTTTCTGTAAAGTGCGTTTTCACCGAGTTTTTTCGGAAATTGTAGCGCTTTAAAAATATGCAATTTAAAAATTTGAGAAAATTCAGACGTATGCATTAAGGCCTTCTAAACATTCTTTGTCTCTTGGAATTTTTTTGTAACTTGCTAATTTTCCGAGTTAGGTACAGGCAGTTTCTCACGAAAAATAATGTACTGCATTTTCTTCACATTTTCAATTTTAAAATTATATTGAACCTTTTTTATAATAGTATATATAAATCACACTCATTTTTCGAATTTTCATGTATTAATGTGCAAAAAATGTCGCAATCACAATTTTTTGGTAAGGGGAAAAAGTCAGTATGGAAGACATGGAAAGCATACCCTCCAGGCACTGAAGCATTTATCTTATCTGCAAAACATCAATTTCAGCCAGTAGATGCTAAAACAAAGGCATATGAACTTATAGAACGATTCACATGAATCCTGTACGATGATATAACAGAACTTGACAGCATCAACAAGCTCAGACAGGATATCTTCACACAAGGAAAAAAAAATAAAAATGATGCAAAGTCTACCTCCCACACAGGATGCCCTCATTCAATACACTAATCGCTGCATTTATCAATCTAGCATCTGGTTTAACTAGTTTGAAATCTTAGAATAATTACGCACATCATTAAAAAAAACCGCTGCCCAAGGAATCACTACTTCCACATCCAAATTTTTTATCCAAGTCACTCACAACGAAAAAAATTTGTATGTGGAAATAATTGTTTAAAAAACTTTAATAATATAATATTTGAAAACCTCTACCCCAAAAACCCATAAAACGATACCCCACGTCGGTAGCGGAGTGGGGGTGATGGGGGGTAGTGGGGGTGGATGAAGTAAAAAAATATTTTGAGATTTCTGGTTCTTGTACACGCACTAAATCACAATTTTTTTTCATCCCCTTTAATAATGGGGTGGGGGTGGTAATGGTGGCTAATGCCAAAAATTTTTTTGAGACCTTAGCTTCTCTTGTATATACTAAATATCAATTTTATGGACTCTTACCTGCTTGATTTACCTATTTTCCCCAAATTTACCCCAATTTACCCCCCAACCCTTCGACGGAACAAGATGAAAATATAATCTAGTTCTAGATCTCGTTAAAATACATATGTGTACCAAATTTCAAGTCAATATCTCAAACGGTTCCAGAGTAAATGTGCGCACAAAAAAAGTTACAGACAGACAGACCGACAGACAGAATTTTTTTTTTCGTTCAAACTTAAAATCTCGACGTTTCGTGACATTCTAAGCCTATTTGAACAATAAAAATTTTTAAAAATTTTTTTATCGTTACTATACTTCCACTGGATGTGGAAGTAATAAGAAAAAAATATAATAATTAATATTTCCGTGTTTTCTGTGACATACAATCACTGAAATAATATATGTTGCAATACTTTATATGCAGTATTACTAATAAAATTTGCGTTAGAAAAAAGTTGGTGCAACACTTCAAAAAAAAATAAAATTCGACGCGCACTACATCATATAAGGATACAAACTTGACATGGGACACACATATAAATATTTTATGAATTGGAATTATTATTAGAAGAGAAATTGAATGAAAATGTAAATAATTGTCACGTAAATATCTATTTCATACGGCGCACAGTGGCACGAACTGTAGTTTTACTTCCACGTCCAGTGGAAGTATAGTAACGACAAAAAAATTTTTAAAAATTTTGAGTGCCCAGATAGGCTTAAAATGTCATGAAACGTCGAGATTTTAAGTTTGAGCGAAAAAAAAATTTCTGTCTGTCGGTCTGTCTGTCGGTCTGTCTGTCGGTCTGTCTGTCGGTCTGTCTGTCGGTCTGTCTGTCGGTCTGTCTGTCGGTCTGTCTGTCGGTCTGTCTGTCGGTCTGTCTGTCGGTCTGTCTGTCGGTCTGTCTGTCGGTCTGTCTGTCGGTCTGTCTGTCGGTCTGTCTGTCGGTCTGTCTGTCGGTCTGTCTGTCGGTCTGTCCGTCGGTCTGTCTGTCGGTCTGTCTGTCGGTCTGTCTGTCGGTCTGTCTGTCGGTCTGTCTGTCGGTCTGTCTGTCGGTCTGTCTGTCGGTCTGTCTGTCTGTCTGTAACTTTTTTTTGTGCACACGTTTACTCTGGAACCATTTGAGATATTGACTTGAAATTTGGTACACATATGTACTTTAACGAGATCTAGAACTAGATTATATTTTCATCTTGTTCCGTCGAAGGGTTGGGGGATAAATTGGGGTAAATTTGGGGTAAATGGGTAAATCAAGCAGGTAAGAGTCCGTGAAATTGGTATTTAGTATATACAAGAGAAACTGAGGTCTCAAAAAAATTTTTGGCATTAGCCACCCCCATTACCACCCCCACCTCCTTATTAAAGGGGATGAAAAAAAATGTGATTTAGTGCATGTACAGGAACCAGAAACCTCAAAATATTTTTTTACTTCATCCACCCCCCCACTACCACCCCCCCATCACCACCCCCACCCCACTACCGATGTGGGGTATCGTTTTATGGGTTTTTGGGGTAGAGGATTTCAAATATTATATTATTAAAGTTCCATAAACAATTATTTTCACATACAAAGTTTTTTCGTTGTGAGTGACTTGGATAGAGAATCTGGATGTGGAAGTAGTGATTCCTTGGGCAGCGGTTTTTCGTTCAAAATTATCTAGAGCACTTCGGAACCGATTGGGATAATTTTTTTTTTAAATACTCGTTATTTAATTTCAATAAAACGCATGAGAGTCGATTTTTGAATTATGCTAACCAAAATTATTGAGCTTAACCAAAATGTCCATTTTTTATTTAAATCTTAATAAAACTTATAAAGAAATTTTTTTTTCTCTAAACCAATTTACATAAATCTTGTTACTCGGGGAGTTTTTGAGGTCGCCGATTACGAATCTGATATCCAAATTGTCATAAACCAACCTACAAGATGGCGGAATCAATGGCGGCTATAAAATGCTAAAAAATTTTGAAAAATTAAATATTTTCGTTAAAGTTTATGCCGAGAAATTTTGAATATTTTTTATAAGTAAAAGTTCCAGGAAGAAATTCAAGATGGCTGATCCATTATGGCGGCAATAAGATGATAAAACTAACTTAAAATTAAATTAGACGCATTAAACTAAAAAGGCTATTCCTAAGAATTATTAAAAAATTTAAGAAGGAACAAATTTTCTGAAATTTTCAAATATATCCTATATGGCTGCCATACATTAATTATCAATCATAAATATGCGACTCAGTCCTCCATTAATTTTAAACATAACCCCAAGTAGGTCATATTAATATTTATTTTTTTTTTATCTACTAATAATATAAATAAACACCTAACATCAAGAACTTTAAAACAAGAATATTAAACCTAACATAACCTAATAGAACCTTAAACCAAGAACTCTATACCTGACATAACCTAAGGCAAGAGTTTTAAACCATGAACTTTAAACCTAACTTAGTGCAAAAATGTTTCGTCATTTATTTTTAAGTTAGTTTTATCATCTTATTGCCGCCAAATTGGATCCGCCATCTTGAATTTCTTCCTGTAACTTAGTCTATTTTAACTTAAAAGTACTTATCAGAAATATTCAAAACTTCTCGGCATAAACTTTAACAAAAATAATTTAATTTTTCATAATTTTTTAGCATTTTATAGTCGCCATTTTGCAGGTTGGTTTATGACAATTTGGATATCAGATTCGTAATCAGCGACCTCAAAAACCCCCCGAGTAACAAGATTTATGTAAATCGGATAAGAATAAAATTTTTTTTTATTAAGATTTAAATACAAAATGGACATTTTGGCGAAGCTCAACAATTTTGGTTAGTATAATTAAAAAATCGACTCTCTCATGTTTTTTTGAAATTAAATAACGAGTATTTAAAAAAAAAATATCCCAATCGGTTGCGAACTGCTCGAAATAATTTTGAACGAAAAAATTACGATTTGTGCCACTGTGCCGTATGAAATAGATATTTACGTGACAATTATTTATATTTTCATTCAATTTATCTTCTAACAATAATTCCAATTCATAAAATATTTATGTGTGTCCCATGTCAAGTCTGTATCCTTATATGATGTAGTGCGCGCCGAATTTTATTTTTTTTTCGAAGTATTGCACCAATTTTTTTCTAACGCAACTTTTATGAGTAATAGTAATGTATTACAACATATATTATTTCAGTGACTGTAAGTCACAGAGAACACGGAAATATTAATTATTATATTTTTTATTTATTTTTTAATGATGTGCGTAATTATTCTAAAAATTCAAAAAATATATAAAATATACCGATTAAGGTTACCTGAAACCTCCCGTTGGTTTTACCTCTCTAGCTCAATTAGTTTTCGAGATATGTCTCTTTGAACGATAGGCATGCATGCGCTCATTTTTTTTCCATATCTCAAGGTCAAAGCGGAGTATGGCGGCAAAACACATATAAATCGCGTTCATACATCAAGTCGATATTAAAAAATAAGTTTCGATATAGGTTGCCATTTGGGGGCCGACTCGTCATGTTTATCCGGCTAAACCCTCTAGTTTAAATTAAATCCTTTTGCTACAAACCCAGAAAATATACAGCTTCAGTCCAAAGAAAACAAAGATGGCGTCGTATTTCAAGATGGCGGGCACTGAAATCGGGCACCCCTTCCTGAATTGATAGTACTGGGAGTATATAAGAAGTGTGTAATATTTGGAGCTTTAATCCAGCAGGTCACCATCTTTTTGCTAAGCCACCACACTATTGTACGTTGCCTCATGAAGTTCTTATCCTACTTATTCAAACTTTGTTTCCTTCTATCTTATGTAAAAAATTCTATGTATATAGAAAATTTTATGTGATATTATTCTTGTCTTTGAGGACTGTACTAATATTGCGATACTTATTTTATAAGTGGTATTTTTTGGGCTTAAGTGCATCATTGCTTGGTCATTCAGAAAATCGATAGTTTTATTTTTTGTGCTGTGAAACATTTTTTAAAACACGACTGAAAAATAGACGAGTTCGAAAGTGATTTTACTCCACTCATAAAAAATGATATCATTAACATTATCCGTCTTTTTTAATCTTAAACTCATCCTTGAGAGTTTCTGACAAATACACGCAAACGTCCAAAGACTCAATGCACGCGGAATATTTATTAGTTAACTTTTTTAATCAAGAGAAATTCATTGCGAGGAATATTTAAATAATGCCTTTTAAGCCGGCGGAACGCTTTTGAAGAATTTCTCAGATAATGCCATTATCAAGAAAAGTATAAAACTTTGCTAAACGATCTAGAAAACTTCAGACCTCATGCAAAAATGGACAGATTAAGAAATAAACTGTTGAAGTTATTAAAAAAAGTTATTATCTGCCTGTGACCCCATTTAACGTTTATGGTTCGGTATCCATTGATAATGATTAAAATATATTTTGATAAGGTAATAAGATTTTTCCGATATCATATTAATACGAGTGTAGAGCAAAAAACGGGGGGGTGCCCGTGAATAGTTCCTGCACGGAATTATTTGTATGTATTATGTAGAGGAGATTACCACAATCATTAATTGATGTTTTCACAAAAATATTGCTGCTGCTACGGTCGCCATATTGAAAAAATGGTGAAAATAGATTTTTCTCAAGTATCTCCTTTCTTGTTACTTCTACCCTAAAAAACCGCTGCCCAAGGAATCACTACTTCCGCATCCAGATTTTTTATCCAAGTCACTCACAACGAAAAAATTTTGTATGTGGAAATAATTGTTTATGGAACTTTAATAATATAATATTTGAAATCATCTACCCCAAAAACCCATAAAACGATACCCCACATCGGTAGCGGGGTGGGGGTGGTGATAGGGGGTGGGGTGTTTGTCGGGGTGGATGAAGTAAAAAAACATTTTGAGGTTTCTGATTCTTGTACACACACTAAATCACAATTGTTTTCCATCCCCTTTAATAATGGGGTGGGGGTGGTAATGGGAGTGGCTAATGCCAAAATTTCTTTTGAGACCTTAGCTTCTCTTGTATATACTAAATACCAATTTTATGGACTCTTACCTGCTTCATTTACCTATTTTCCCCAAATTTACCCCAATTTACCCCCCAACCCTTCGACGGAACAAGATGAAAATACAATCTAGTTCTAGTTCTCGTTAAAGTACATATGTGTACCAAATTTCAAGTCAATATCTCAAACGGTTCCAGAGTAAACGTGCGCACAAAAAAAGTTACATACAGACCGACAGACAGACCGACAGAAAATATTTTTGTGCGTTTTCACCGACTTTTTCCAGAAAAACATAAAAAACTACCTCTTTCTTTGAAATTGCAGCGCTTTAAAAATATGTAATTTAAAAATTTTAAAAAATTCAGGCGTATGCACTGAGGGCCTTCTAAAAATTTTTTGTCTCTTGGAATTTCTTTGTAACTTGCTAATTTTACGAGTTACAGGCAGTTTTTGACGCTAAATAATGTACTACATTTTTTTAAAATTATCGTTTTATAGATTATACTGAACCTTTAAAAATGATATAACTATATAGGTTTCATATTTTTTTATAATAATATATATAAATCACGCTCATTTTTCGGATTTGCATGTATTATCGTGAAAAATTACCTATAAATCGAAAAATTAGCAAGTTACAAAAAAATTCCAAGAGACAAAAATTGTTTAGAAAGTCTCTGCATACGTCTGAAATTTTTCAAATTTTTAAATTACATATTTTTAAAGCGCTACAATTTCATGTTTTTCCTGAAAAATTCGGTGAAAAGCCCTTTACAGAAAAGTTGCAAGTAAAAAAAGTCTTGAATTTCGATAATACATTCACTTGAATTTTTTCAGATTTTTTTTTTTGTAACTTTTACGTTTTTCCTCCCCCATTTTTAGGAATTTAAGAGAGGCCATATCTCGAAAAATATGGATTTTTCGAAGAAATTCATAACAGTAAAACATTTTATTTTGTGCCAAAAAAGGTAAACATTGTTTTTTCATTTTTGACCTAATTCCACAAGTTACGGAACCCGTGATAAAGGGGGTGTTTTCTACCCCTTCAGATCATTTTCTACTCTAATCTTTTTTCAACTTTTTTTATAACGTCATTACAAAAACATTGCACAAGGTTTCATCAAAATCCACTCATTAGCACTCAAATTAGGGGTGAAACCCCCCGTCGACTGGACTATATGTCAATTTCATAGTTTGTAACTACGGTTGCTCTTAAGAAACCTCCGCTGCCAAATGTATTCAGTCGGTTGGCATTTATATAATTAATACACATTATTATATTGAGATGTTTGTGATGTTTTTTGGTGTTTAGTAGAAAATCAAAAAACTAAATAGGAAATGTAGTGATCTACCATGACATGCAGAAAATTTAACAGTAGGTTGTCACCACCGAAAGGAGTTAAAAAAATGAAAAACTAAAAAAAGTTACCAAAAAAATGACCTTATTTTTTTGTATAAATGCGCCGCCAATGACTTTAACTAATCTGACGTAACACGGTACAACCACATAACTTTATCAGACTTGGGATTGACACTATTGACAGTAAAGCTGGAGAGGATAGAAGTGACTTTATGGTTTTAATCAAATCACACTTCGAAATAAATCGAAAAGACAATGACCCTAGGCCAGTCAGTACAATAACACGCAGGTGTCCTCATTGTTCGACCGAAAGCAAAAAAACGCGTCTGTCTTTGATCCGTGCTTTGCCACACTTGGTGGCTTCACTTTTTATGTCAATTAAGGAAATGTAAACAACTCCAATACGTTCTTTCACAAATAAGTTCGTCGACCTATTCCCGACCTACTCAACATCAGTAGTGTATCTTCGCAAATTTACTAATAATGTAATATACTAAATTACCTCAGAACACTCTAAAAGAAGGATGCCAAAGTCTTATGGGACTTTGGGCCCAATACGCCCCAGTTTGTAAAGTGTACGAAGCTATTGTACTTGGTTTTACAAACAAAAAAGTCAATAGCCGTAATCCCTAAAATTGAGCTATTTCTGAGACATTAGTTTGCGAAGCCGCTTAAGTGCATAAATTATACTTGCCTACAAATGGAAAAAAGTCAGCGAACTAAACCATTGTATTCCCATTTATTTCGTCTCGCTGAAATTGAATGTGACCTCAGTTTTGGCCTTACTTATCATGAATTTTTCAAGTATTTAAAAAAGTGCTTTTTTCTTAGGTGGTTACACTGTACGTCTCAAGACTTTAAATACACAGCCATACACACAAAAAAGTGGTCTGACCTGCAGACCAGACCAGTGTATCCTTATGTATTTAGACCCGCTGAAACATAATCCGAAATCAGAATTGTCAGGTTGCTTCTTTTTTCAACCCTAACCCCAAAAAAACACCCCCCAAAATACTGGTCTGGCCTGCGAATCAGACCAGTATATCCTTATGTATTTGGATTCGCTGAAACCGAATTCGAAGTGAGAATTATCAGATTCGCTCGTTTTTCACCCCTAACCCAAAAAAAAAGTGGTCTGGCCGGCTGACCAGATTGGTGTATCCTTATGTATTTGGATCCGCTGAAACCGAATCCGAAGTCAGAATTGTCAGATTGATTGGTTTTTCACCCCCAACCCCCAAAAAAACCCCCACCCCAAAAATAGTCTGTCCAGAGGACCATATCAGTAGCATTGTATCTTTATCTATTTGGTAAGAATACGCTGGTCTGGTCCACTTTTTTTTTTGTTTTGTGAGGTTTTTTTTTGGGGTTGGGGGTGATAAACGAGCGAATCTGGCAATTCTGACTTCGGATTCGGTTTCAGGGGGTCAAAATACAAAAGGACGTACTAGACCACTTTTTTTTGTGTGGCTGTGATATCAGTAAATAATGCTCTAGTGGGTACCCCATGTTTTCCGCTCAATTTTCGGCAAATTGAAGGTCATATTTGTAATCAGCATGCCAAAAAACAAGATAGTACACTTTTCTAAGGTAGGCGCATTGGGCCCAAAATTGGCATCCTTCTTTGCACACATTGAAGACTAGTACACCATTTTTTTTTTCGCATATCATGGTAGATCACGCTGTATAACACTACCTTTGCGTAGTAATGTTCTTTAAGTTCATATAGAGGCATCGGAGTATTTATAAGCACTTTAAAACTTACGTATTGGTTTTACAGTGTCCACTTGGCTGTTTTAAACATATCCGCCACATTTTTCATTAATTTTTGGATACCATATTGGTATTGTTAAGAAAAATGTAGAAAAAAGAATTAAAAATTCCGTTGAAGCAACGTCGAGCGCGGTTAGTACTTGGATGGGCTCCCATCTTGGGAAATACAGCGTTCTCGTCCCACCTTCTAGAGGCTTGTATATCAGTGTATACTCGGAAGTTACGTAATTTCAGACGAGGATTACGTAGTGGATATACCATACTTCGGAGGGGATGTAAAGCAGGCGGTCCCTTGTCTATTAAATGTTAGGCAAGTAAAAGATCCCTACTCTTCTTAAGGGAAGAGGTTCGGCAAAATTTCCAGGTTGGGGGTAGCTCGTCTCTTGGCGTCGGTGATAGGCCCTGGTAGCGGAAATAGGCCGACGTTAAACAGTTAAAAAAAAAAAGAATTAAAAATGCAATACTCACAGCATAGTAGTATATATATTTTTTCAAGAATCGAGTTGTATCACTCTGTAGGCATTTTTACGAAAATGTGATCATTTTAAGAAGCAGGATAAAATGAATTTTTGACTGAAAATCTAATATTTTTATTTCATTTGTGCTGTTCTAGTTTTTAAGACGTAACAATGCAAATTGTACAGTCCAGAAAGAATTACAGTAAAATTTTGGCCATTTCAAATGTCTTAAGAGTCTCATTAATATCAAAATATTTTTGTATTAGATATATTCCATAAGCGAAAGAAAAGAAGACTTCTCGTTGGAAGAACAAAGATGTTATATTCTGTTATCACAGCAAAAAAGAAACATACATCTGGAAGGAATGTTTATAAAGGTGGCGGAAACATTCTGGTTACTTGATCAAAAGGCGCATAAGGCCTATTAAGAAGTTATATAAAGGTTATATCTTAAAGGTTACCCTTAGCTCTCTAATACTCTAATACTCCTTGTATTAGAGATAACTGTCATCAGCAATTTGTATTATCCAAGGTTTTATAGTTTGATGATGGCGATATTGCGAAATGTTTTATAAAACAGAAAACGTTCATTGGACAGTTTTGTAGATTTACAGTGCCATTAAGAGAGAAAGTTGTCTCTCGGAAAACAGGATTTGATTAATAAATTGATCATTATGGTTTGACATGTCCTTGATTATCTCGCAAAACTCTAATCTTCTGTCAGGATCATATTCGTTAAGTTCGCGGGTATGTATCACCTTCTAGGGTCTCACTTTTGCTTTCTGCATTATTAACCTCCCCACAATAAAATTGTGGGAGGTTACTACAATTAGTCCAAAATCGAAAATTGAGATAACATCAAATCTTTACGTTTTGAGGTCCCAGGAACCCAAAAAAATTGTTTTTGAAAAATGTCTGTGTGTGTGTATGTGTGTGTGTGTGTATGTATGTTAGCACGATAGCGGCGAAGCTACTAAACGGATTTGGATGAAACCTTGCATGAGGGTTTTTTTAGTGCTCCAGAAGATCTGAAAAGGTTTTGGTTGAGATTGGATTACGTTTAGTACCGTTTTGGCACAACAAGTTGTTTATTTTATGATTACTTACAATTTGTAATTGAAAAGCAGTAAAAATTCAGATTTCAACGATATATCACACTTGCACTTTTTCGAATTGGTTTCCGTGAAAAAAATTAAAAAACAAAAATTTCACCTGTTTTGTCCTCAAAGCAGTGCAATGTACAGGGTGATATTCTAATAATGACAGAGGTGTTCAGTGATTTCGGCTGATAACTCGGGAACGGTTGAAGATATCGAACTGAAATTTGAAACGTAGGTATAAATATTATAGACGGACGGATTACGAGTGAATTAATAATACACCTACGTCACATGACGTCACAAATAAGAAAAATTCTTAGAAACTGGTGCAGATATCGACTTAACTGGAAACATCCAATTAAAGTTTGAAACGTAGGTGGAAATATTGTAGATGGATGGAATACGAGTGAATTAAAAATACACATACGTTCTGATGACGTCGTAAAAGCATAAAATTCTTATAACAGGCGAACTGATGATGATATCAAAAAAATATTTCTACAAGACGAGTCACGAAATTTTTTTTTTAATTTCCAAGAAATGTAAAATTTTCGGAGAATTGTCACTTTTCAGAAAAATGTCAGATTTTTAAGAAAATGTCAAATTTTCAGGAAAACGTCAAATTTTCGGAGAAATGTCACTTTTCAGAAAAATGTTAAATTTTCGAAAAAATGTTAAATTTCCAGGGAAATGTCACTTTTCAGAAATATGTCAAATTTTCAGAAAAATGTCACTTTTCAGAAAAATGTAAAATTTTCGAAAAAACGTCAAATTTTCGAAGAAATGTCACATTTCAGAAAAATGTCAAATTTTCGGAGTAGTCACTTCAGAAAAATGTCAAATTTTCGAAAAAATGTCAAATTTTCAGAGAAATGTCACTTTCAGAAAAATGTCAAAAATTCAGGAAAATGTCAAATTTTCGAAAAAACGTCAAATTTTCGAAGAAATGTCACCATTCAGAAAAATGTCAAATTTTCTAAAAAATGTTAAATTTTCAGGGAAATGTCACTTTTCAGAAATATGTCAAATTTTCAGAAAAATGTCACTTTTCAGAAAAATGTCAAATTTTCGAAAAAACGTCAAATTTTCGAAGAAATGTCACCTTTCAGAAAAATGCCAAATGTTTGAAAATTATCAAATTTTCGGAGTAACGTCACTTCAGAAAAATGTCAAATTTTCGAAAAAATGCCAAATTTTCCGAGAAATGTCACTTTTCAGAAAAATGTCAAATTTTCGAAAAAACGTCAAAGTTTCGAAGAAATGTCACCTTTCAGAAAAATGTCAAATGTCAATTTTAGGAAAAATATCACATTTCAGAAAAATGTCAAATTTTAAGAAAAATGTCAAATTTTATTAAATGGACTCAAAGGAAAATTCCCAAAAAATACTACGGGTCCATTTTTGGTATAAGCTCTGCTAGTGTGTTAAAGCGTGCAGACTGTATGCTGAGTATTTTTGACGTGTCAAGTGCATCGAGAGATTACAGAGATTTTTTCGACGTTTATAAAGCCCACGGATGGTGTGAGAGGCCATCCCGAACCGCTTACAAGCCCTACAAGTGTAAGCAACCCCACCGGAACGCTTTCGGTGAGTTTTTTCCAATAAAACTTTAAAAGTGACAGTGACATTATATTTTAAAAACTATTTCCGCTACTTCCGGCATCCCACCGAAAATTCTTCCGGCAACATAACCTAAAAATAGTACTACACAACCTAAAAACAATTTAAGACATTGATACCAACCTAAACATTTTTCAAAAACCAAATTCCCCAGAGAAACATTGGAACCAAAAATTTGACAGCTATCACTTCCCCGGCCGATTTAGTGAAAAATTGATCGAGGCCAAAAGATAAAACAAAATATACCAACTCAAACTTAAACGAGCCACCATGAACACTACCCTGGCTACATCTGGCAGGGAAGCTGTCCACCAAGAGTTATATGGTTTTTTCCAAAGATGGCCATCCCTGCCATCCATCCCATTACCAACGAACAGGTTTTTTCGTTTAGTTGTTTCCGAGGTTGTTTCCCGTATCAATAATCAAAATTATTAAGTGCTCTTACCTACGAACGATTTTATAGAATTGTGTTTATTTTTATATTAATTTTAGGTCCATGTGGACACATTATAATTTTAACCTAGTCTTTAAGCCTGCCTACAGAAGACAGGAGCTACTTTTCTATTTTTCTCCAAGCCAAACCGGACCTACCCCGTCCAGCCTCACACTCGCCACGGCGGTGTTCACCGTGGTTGTCCGGCTGGCCCCGGGCTAGGATCCGATGAAGCATATATTTGTATTAAAAACATTGAATAAAATATTAATGTTGTGCAGACTATAAATTTAACACTCAAGTTCTTAGGTCCAAATCCCACCGAACGCAAGACTTTTTTTCTGATTAGTGCTCTTTTCGGCTTCAAAGATTCACCGGGTGGGGAGGTTCCAGCCGCTTCCAGTAGCTGCCGATTTTTTTTACTACGAAACTCTGACATTATCTGCTGCTCGCTGAGTTGTGGAAGTATGTACATTATCAATAGCAGAAATAACAATGTCCAACGGTGTATCATCACTGGTTTCTGTTTTTGGACGTCCAGTTTTGTTAAATCTTTAACTGTTCCAATGGCCCGATATATTCTCATAATTTTAAAAACGGTACTTCGACTAATGCTTATTTCCCAGTGTATATTATTAAACAAGCTGCGTGGGATCTTTTCTGTCGCTATATCCCACCATTATCAATGTTTCAATACGTTCAGTTTTATTTAGTTTCATTCTATAATAAAACTATAGTGAATAATGAAATTATAGAGTAATCAATATGAAAATTAATAATTATTACAAAAATCTCACTTAATTCGAAACAAATAATATTTACAACTCACAATTATTACATCCTACAGAATACATAAGTTAAATATCAGTAGATCGTGTGAATTTTTTATTTTTTTTTTGCAAAAATTGTTTTTGTCATTTAACACAAAAACTAAAAAAGACGGAGAAAAACTTTCTGCACAAAAAACAAAGTGCATAAGATTTTGTACAATTTTGTTCCTATACAATATTTGGATAGGAGTTACTATTTTCCAGAAAATAATTCAGTTCTTAAAATAAAATATAAACTTCAATACAAAACGTAAGTAACACCTCATTCGCTTTCAGATTTACTATCGCTGTCTTCCGATACATCGAATATTTCTTCCGAGTCTTCCTCTATTGCTTCATTTATGATATCGTTATTATCCTCACTTTAGTCTATTATGATTTGATTTGGAATCATGTGAAGAATTTCAGTAAGCAATTGAGGCAGTATTTTATCTGCAGAACACCAAAAAGGTTCTCCATTTTTTTGCATAATCATTCCAAGGCTTTGGAATATTGTGAATACCTTCGTCAACTAATCGCCAAATACACGTTTGTTAAACACTTCTCTTAATATGCTCGATAAGGCAAGCTGTTGATGGTGGAATCGAAGAAAAATCAACTTTAGTGTCAATTGATACAGACAAATCTTTGTCACCACATTTCTGCCTAACGGCAATTCAATTAGATGAAGGCGAAGCTTGTCCACTCTAACGTATTTTTTTTATCCATATATGGCAGATGTAATCTCTGCTAATGATGCGACTAATTTATCATCAATATTTTAGCTGCTCCACAAATCTTGAAATGTTCGGATATATTTGGTCTATTTGAGAGAAAGTAACATTTCTTGGGGTTTTATATTTTTTCCTTTCCCGTTTCCAGTAAATGAATGAATAATTGTAGAGCGCTAAATTCTCTACAATTATTGTCACAGGCGCTACAATTATGCTACGATTAAAATCAATTCCTGAAAAAATTAACCAGTTAAAAATAACTTTTGTCGGCAAAACTGAGCTCTAGCGTGCCAAGCGAGAACAAATCACACACGCAGCGGAGTGAGAAATATAAGCAGGCTTAATAATGTAATCGTGAGGACTCATGAGTTCTTTCAAAAATTTTCCCACAGTAGAAATCACTTTTTAAGCTCATCCTCAAAGGGTTATAGATCTCTTAGAAATCATTTCCGCCTTCAGGGTTATAAGAACTTTTCTTACTATTTTTGCGTGCAGAAACCGCTTTTATATGGGCGAGAGTTATTCCCATAACACTCTGTATACCTAAATGTAGACATATATATATATATACATACGTACATATTGCACAAAGACAAATCTTCATTTCTTTGATTTATGAGTTCAGGTCGTTGTGTAATAGTGTCCCGTGAAATTTTTTTCGCTATAATTAGCCAGAAATTTTTTCAATTAAAATATTGCTATTATATGAATGTAAAATTCATATTTTTTTCTGGACACAATACCAACCATCACTGTAAAAGTTTCAGTTGGTTTCGCAAGAAAAATATTAACTCAAACTATTTTGTATTCGAAAAATGCCAGGTGCGGTGTCGAGCTACATTAATTTTGAACAGTGCCCTTTATTGTACAGATGTGAAATGGGTAGGGTAGTTTTTTTTAAATGGAATATGTAATTTTACTGAAAAGGTATATTTACAATATATTCTCGAAAGCGCATTGTGCTATCCCTCACAAAGAAAAATATTTCATGCCATACATACAGTGTGTAGGTATCCGAAGTAGCCCTAGATCAATAAGTTAGGCGATATATTGTGTCCAGTAATATGTTGTGCAGTGCAGTACCTAAGGATACTTTAAATGGACTATATGACTATATGGGCACCACAGGAGATATTAAGTGGGTTGCTTAACCCTGACGACCGCACCTTTACGCCAACTCCCGGTGGTACGGATACACTCAGCGGGTATTTATAACCTGCCTGTCTATAGCTCTGTGCCGACGTTAAGCAAATTATCAGCCAGTGGCTATTGCCACTAAAATAATTATGTTTTAATTTTATCATCATAACTATACAGTGGAAATTATGTTCTAATAGATATTATAATTACTACCTGAGACTAATTATTCTAATTTAAATTTATCAGGCTTTCAAATGCAATTAAATTGTAAAATCAAACATGAATATATTCTGAAAGAGAACTAATTGCTCAGTGCCCACCCCATTGGGTTATGGTCTATTCTCACTCAGCGAGCCAGCACTAAGTTTCGCCGATAAAAGTATTTTTACTTGTCTACTTCTGCATGATTTTAATTATAGCTTTTTGAAAAGGAAGATGCTATTCTAAGAAATTATGCCAGTTTCAGATTGATTTAAACTTTTCTTAAGTTCTAAAATTGCTATTGAAAATTGTCAAAGAGATCGCAACTGTTAGCGGATCAACTTGAATGTTTTTTTAATCATGTCATATTATTGAATAGAACTACTGAATTTCATAATGATCCGTAATTATTATAAATAATTATTTAACACCATCACGAGTTTTCGCCGACCATCCCTCGTTTTTGGCGTCTGTTGGTAAATAAAACAATTATTTTTTCGTTTAACTCTAACTCAAAAACGGAGCAATGAATTAGTCTCAAATTTTTACCATGTTATTGTGGAAGAACCCTACATACTGCGTCTGAAGGACGCGACACCAATTTATTTATTAAAGGGCGCCAGTCGCGTTCTCCCTTGTTTGTAAGTAGTTTTCCACTCCCAGGCGGATTTTATATTTATTTTATTAGATGTTTAACAGACGAGAAAGGTAAACGCTGCACTTACCGTAGATTGCTAACGGCGCTCTACCCAAAATTGCTTTCTCTCTTGGTACGCTTTATCATATTTACCTAACAATGGATCTTGTGGCTTAGAGATCTCTGACTTTCCTTCATAAAAAAATCCCTCTTGAGCCTTCGTGATGTGACCGGTTATTGAGTTACAAACTTACAGGCGTCAGGAGACATCCGATACTAACACATAAGAGCCCTTGAGGGATAAGTCAACAATTCAACCAGTAAAATACAACAGTTCGAGTAATACCATTTATTGATTAGATTCAAAATAAAGTACAAATAATTATATGCAATATCCTATCTAAGAAAATCTATAAATTTCAATGAAACACATTCCCAGGTAGGGCAAGGACGAGTGAGGACTTTCGTTTCGCAACTACCATTAATTGATAGCGTGCTATAGCAATCGATTAGGTAAAATGATTTAGACAACTTCCTCAGATGTTCATGTATGCACTTTGGTTTTGGGACTGGCTAAAAATAATATAAAAATATTTTACTTTTTCAAAATTTTGGGACACTAGTGGTTAGTTTTAAGATTCCTTTTACTGATTAGTTCATTCACAAGAACGGAGTTCGATTTGGGTTCACCTATATGAGTTATTTATTACAGCTTTTCTGCCTCGCGACGTACCGGCCCTCATATAGATTCAATATAAGGGATGTGACACGACTTCGCCTTCTAGAGACTTTTTTGCAAACTTTTTTGATGTTATTTATGCATAAGACAGTCTATAACTTTGCCGTCTCTAAAGACCTGTATTTAGTTTCACTACCACAGCTTTCTGTCGATTCTCCAACACCCAACTCCAACTCCAACACCCGTCCAACTGAGGAGTCGCTACATTTACTCTCATGGCCTGGACATAAACATATTTTTCTAAGTGAAAAATTTCTGGGCGCCACGTGTTGTGCCTTTTTTTGTCTTTGTTTGGTTATGCTCTAATAGCCTTTTTAATAAAGTCGAAGTTTTTATTTATTCTTCGACTTAGGTCAATTCTGGTATGTTCTATAACATTATCACTACATGTTTGTTAATAAAATGTTGTAAAATAAAGGTCAATAAATTTTAATTTGTTTTTTAGGTTTAGCAGAGAAAACTGTATATGATTGTTGGTCCGGTAGTGTAATTAGTTGCTACTAGATTTTCACATTCTACGTCAAATAAGTTTTGCATATATTTCCTCCATCTTTTTACCTTCCCTTCAATCTCCAATAGTGACAATTCTTCTCTGTTGACTAATTAGAAATAGGGTAGAAATTTATTGAACTTTTAATATAATTGTAAGATATTCTATGCCCAACAAGACCTGTACTAAAAAGTAAAAATAATTTTATAAAATTCATACACCTAGAAACCAAAAGCTTTGGGGGTGGTCAATTGAGCAAAGTAATTATGCAATAGTGCTATATAATTGTCCGCAAAGCTTTTGGTTTCCAGGTGTATGAATTTAAAAAAATATTTTTACTTTTTAGTACAGTTTTTTCTTAAACTTTTTTTTAATATAATATTTTAGTTTTATGAGTGAAGTGAAGTACTGGTCAGTATAAAATAAAGTAAACAAAAGTCCAACCCATTTGCGCCTTGAACCCGCGACTCTTCGATTTTGGAGTCAAAAGTTACACCAGCATTATTCAATAAATTTTAATATAATTTGTCTGCATTAAAATCATATCAATGACTGGATATTATATTATTATGAAATGTCTATTAGTAAAATGTATAAATGAATAAGAGAGAAAGAGAAGAAAATAACATTCTACATAATCTCTATTCATTCCTCTAACTAACATTGATTTACTGTCAAAATTTCGTGCTTACAAGAAACATAATGCACCAAGAGACAGGATAGACAGACGAATATTTTGACAATTGTTCAGAATTCGTTCACTAACTCAATGATATGAAAATTCTTCTTTGTGAACGACATTTACCGTTTTATAAATGTGCGGTTCAAATGCAATAAACTCTTTGTATTCGTATTTACGAACAGCATAATATTAATTTGACCAATGAACATTTATTGCATAAAACGACTTGCAGTCGCACTTATGGTTTTACCAACGACTTTATTGGAATATTAAAATATTAAAATTAAATGGAAATGTTGCTCATGATAAGGCAAGTTTTAATTCATTCAGAAGCAAGCATTTGTACATTTGAAACCACATTATAATAAACACTTTATTTTTAATGTGAATCATACCCGAAGGAATGGATATGGTACAGTTACGAAAATGAAATTATTTGACATTATTTAAGAAAAAAATAATTGAAATTGGATATTGCTAATCATTTCCAGCATACTTTTACATTTGGAAATTTAATATGTTCGTTGTACATATGTTATAACTGCCTTAGGCACATAAAGATATTTGATATAAACCAAATAAAAATATATCGACGAACGTGAACACCATTTTATCAGATTATTTGGATTAGAACACAATGTAGAGGTAAATATTATAGCACTAAGACGAATAAATGAAAAATAATTTTTATAAGGTGGATTGTACATTTAAGTGTGTATAAGCATACCATAACTTAACAGTAAAAGAGCATGGTCAACTTTGAGAATATGACATAACAAATCCTACTCGCTATGCATGTATTCAACCAGACATTCCTACCTGTCATTTGGAAAAAGATTTCTGATATTCCAAAAAAACACATATCAACAGAAAGCAAATTGAAATTTGGCCACGGATGTTACCAAGCGAACCATAACAAGAAACTGCTGCCTAATAAATCACTATTTCCACATCCAGATTTCCTATCTTAGTCTCTTACAACAACAAAAATTGATACTATATTTGCACTCCACTATGTGGAAATAATTGTTCATAGAACTTTAAATAATATAACATTTGAAACAGTTTGTCCCAAAAACCCATAAAACGATATACCACATCGGTAGTGGGGGTAGCTGATGCTAAAAAAAATTTTGAGGCCTTTAGTTCTTGTACACCCACTAAACCACTATTTTATATTTTTACCAACTTTAATAATGGAGTGGGGGTGATAATGGGGGTGATAGTGGGAGTTGATGAAGCCAAAATAATGTAGATATACTAAAATACTAAATCCCAATTATATGGACTCTCACTTGCTTGTTTTACTTATTTACCCCCATTTATTCTCCAAAATTTCAATGAGATAAGATTAAAATATAATATAGTTCCAGATCTTATTATAATACATATGTGTACCATATTTCAAGTCGATATTGTATACTCTTCCAGAGCAATCGCGCGCACAAAAAAAGCTATAGTCAGCCAGATCGACTGACAGAAAATTTTAGAAAATATCGACTTTTCTTGATATTCTGAGCCTATTTAAAAACAAAAAATCATTTTTTTAAAACCATTCTCTTTCCTTACGTGTTGTAATGCACTGAAAGTTACGCTTACTGTATCCCATAGCTTCGATACCCCATTAATCCCGTTCCTCCCATAAAGGCGAGTGTAGAGTTGATGGCTGCTCTAACTATCTATTATCGGATCACAAATGGTCCCCCTAAGTATGAAAACCATTCAGTCACCAAGGCAGGGGGCATTCGCATAGTATGTGGTGAAGAGTGTCTTCAGTTTTTTATAATTATATAAATATAAATAATAGGAGTTGACTCGGACTTATACGATCCAGGTAATGTCACTACAGATTTAGACCATATATTCTTTAAGTGTTTTAAATATAACGCGGAAAGTGATCGCGAGAGAGGGGAAATTTATCATGAACATTTAATGCTGAGGTCTGCCTTTATCGCCCTGCATCTTGAGATCTTCTGTTGAATACACATCAAGATGTAGAGTTGGACTGTTCACTTACTGTGGGCGATCTCGTTATTCCTCACTAGACATGATATTATTGATCATTTTCCTAAAAATCTTCCTATTTTCCTTTCTTGTACCATAAGGGAACTAAATTCTCCATTGCCATAAGAGATCAAAGTTTTGTTTGGGCTCGTTTTCTTTTCTTATCCCATCTTCGTATATAAAATCAATATACTTATCAGTTTTCTACTCACCGCAATACATACAAGTCATTAGCCGTGTGGCCGATTCTCCGTATGTAATAACTAGAGGCAAAGGCGCTATGTCGTGTCAAAACTTGTGTCTTGAAATAATAAATTTTTCTAAATTTGCAATCAAGCCACAGCTCCAGTTCAGGAATCAACCTTGTCGTCCGCGGTCTTACAGTTTCCATATAGTCCTACATTTTCCGCCCACCTGTTAATCACGGCTACTCTCTATTCTCTCTTCTTCTCTGATAGATGCCCATCACCTGAGCAGTTAATATTCCTTCTCCCCTCCACTAGAAGTTCTATAGGAGGAGTTCCTGTGAGTACCTGAGTGCTCTGGTTAAGGCAGTTTTATACGCCCCCGCCACCCGCATAAGCATCCTCCTTTGGGTTTTTTCCACCATCGTCGTATATCTTTTTATTCGCATTACCCCATATTAGAGAGGTGCAGCGTACAGGAGAATTAATTAGACCCCGTATATCTGGTAGGTTCCTAACCAGTGCCCCTGTAGATGAACATTTTAACACTCGTCTGACGGACGTGTCTGAATTTATTTTCGTTTATGGGCGCCAAGTAGCTTTTTCTCTCATGCAAGATAGTTCATCCACTCTCAGATGGGTTCTTTTGTATTCAGGTAAAGAAAAAGTTATACCTACCAATAGATTGTTTACTGCTGTTCTCCAGCTGCCTTCCGATGATACTCTTGTATTGATGTTAAACACTGCTTATACTCTAATCATTTCTAAATCTTTAATCACCTTTTTAAAATTCCTCCCATTAACCTTCGTGGTTTGATCGATGTCCTGAATAACAGACTTAAGAAATTGATGAGAATAATTTAAAAATCAGTTGTCGACCTAACACACGAAGACACCTAAGAAATTGAACTTAAGTTTAATCATTCAACCTAGAAAATTCAAGAGTTCAGTAATACTATTTATCGTAAATAAAAGTTAAGAAATGTACACAATAATACAATTGGTAAATAGCCTATCTAGCTAGTAAATTTAATACACCGGACGTCGCCTTCCAAATATGGCAAGGACAGATGCCACCCTCAAAGGGCGTTATCGCAACTGTATACAATGAAGAAATACAGTATCAATCGACTAGCACAAAAAGATTCGCAATTGATTTGAAGATTATATTACGGCTATTGCACTTGAGACTGACTGCCTATTAATATGAAAATATTTCACAAAAATTTTGAGACACTTGTGATTAACTTAAAAAGTTCCAAACACGTGATTATATCATTCACAGAACTAGGCATTTGGTAAAGTTCCCTTGTTACAGCTGCCTCCTTGCTGGCGTACAACCCAATAAGGTGCGCTTCCGGCTACTCCTGTGTGATATCCATATAAGAATATTTTATGTGCTAAAGGACTTTTTCTAATAGTTTCTCCAAAATTAAAAATGCTCCCTCGGGCGTGAGAATATATCTTTATCCACGACTATCGTATAATCATTGCATTCTACATTTAATAATTGACAAATAATGATAGTCATTATTCCAACCCAACGTATAATGAACATAATCTCATTCTAACGCACCTTTGACCAATTAGGAACTAGCATTTTCCATAAAAAACAGGCAAGTCCATTTTTTCCAAGGGAATCTATTTTTTTCGTGTTTGACGTTTAAAACGTCAAACAAAGTTTTGCTTTAAACTAACTTTATTTTTTCACTTTTGCATGTCACTATTTGTAGGTGAAAATACCGATTTTTTGCTTATCTGCAGAATAAACCTCATTCTGTAGATTAAATATCACTATCTATAGATGAAAGTACCGGGCCTTAAGTATATTATATTATTCATTTAGTATTACTATTTAAAAGTTATTTTCTGGCGTAGTTCTAAAAGAAAAATGCCATGTGATCTGTTTTGTCTTTGTGAGCCTAAATGGATTTTCCATAATTCTTTGACACCCCCACCTTCGTCTCTGCTTTATCGCACAGTATGTAGATAAGTTCCCCAAAGTTGCCCTGTACATCGAGCATGATGATATTTAAGTTTCTTCTCCAGGTGAATCTCCACATGTTTGGCTTTAAAGCTGAAAACATACTTATTTTTTTGGACTTTCAACATAGTTACCTTCGTTTTATCTGGGCAAGAGACAAATTTACCAAGTTAATCAATCATAAATTTTCCGTCGTCAGCGAAGAGTAGCATCGCAAGATCGTCAACAAAGGCCAGCGATATCATCCTCTCCGGAAGTATTAACTTTAATACTCCATCGCATACAATGTTCCATGGCATCGGACCCAATGCGGAATCTTGTGGAAGTCTTGTCGTCATCTGGATGTAGTTTCCAACTACTTGGAACTTACGGTCAATGAAGAAGTATTTAATGATCTTGATGAGATATGCATCTTCCCCTCTTCTCCTTATCTCCTCGATTATACTACTTCAGGAAGTTGAGTTGAACATCTTTCTTAGTCTAGCACAACTAGATCACATACTTTGCTCCTTGCAGAGTTCTAATCAGGGTCTCATAGAGTTTACCTAACGTATCTATCAATCAGATTGGTCTCTGAGAGCTTTGTATATTGAAAAGTATTTAGCGTTTTTACACTAGATTTAGCCAGGCAACTCCAGTCATCCGAAACTTTTCCCTCGGGAGTGAGGTTATATATCAGGTCAGTTATAACCTTTAGGGCTATTTTGTGTACCTCCAGCAGGGCCAGTGTCGGTATTCCATCGGGTTGTGGACTCTTTCGATGTACTCCTTCGTGAAGAGTAAGATCTCCAAAGTCTTCCCGTTGCCACTAGTCATCTAGTGCGGAAAGCTCTGACCTGCAATCTTCAACCTATTGTCCGCCGGTTGATCGTAGGTATATCCTTTAGTCTCCTCATATTTTTCATGTATGAAAATTGATACGACACTGGGTGGATTGATGATGTCTGCGTTTTTTTTTAATATTCAGAACAGTGCTGGCCTTGGATTTGGGGGTTGTTTAATACATATGGTGTGTTTACAATTGTGTTGATATTGCCAGTTAAATAAGATTTGTAATCGGCAACGCTTAGGTTCAAATTATAAAGTAGTTAAAAAATTTATTTCGAAAGATTTTTCTGGTGAATCATATATCCCCAAAATTCTGGAACAAAACTTAAATAATAAATAAATAATAACTATTTCAGTACGTAGTTACACCGACTTAAGAAATAATTATTCCAACTTAATCATTTCATTTTTAAATCTAACGCCTTGATTACTGAAGGTAGAAGTTGAAATATGAAATAGTAATTCCAGATGGAGTTGGATTAATGAGTTAATTATTTTATCTGAGCCATTCATTTCTGAAACGAAATGAGTCGATTCTAGTAAATGTTTGGCATTGTAATTTGGTTACGCGAATCATAGAATTATACATTCCAGCACGTCTTTATAGATAAGGTGAGGTAATTGAATTATTCAATTGAAACATATGAATCTATCATGACAAATCACTTTAAATAATTTCAAAACATTAAATAAAATGACTACTAATTAAGAAAAAATTACCAACATTTTTATCGAAGGGAAATTATTTCATTTAAAATGGTTTGTAATATAAAACACTGTAAAAAATTACTTTTATTGATTCTGAATAGATACATCAGTAACCGTAATGCTTTTGACAATGGGCAATGGGACAAACTGTGGGCTGTATTACTGGAAATGGGGACACCCAATATAATTGATCTTTATTATTCGCGAACTGTATAAAGAAAACTCTGCTTTAATTAAAGTAGACAACAGTAACTCCGACAAATATAAAGTTGTAGATGCATGAGACAGAACTGTGTTCGGTTACCAATCCTCTTTGACTTCTGTACTGAACACGTGGTACGTCGTGTGCTGAGGACTGGTAGGGTAGAGTAATTAAAGGCGGAACCAAGATTTCTAACTTTATATTGACACTGACACTGATACTCTTGCTGAACTGGCTCTGATTTTTGTTTAAATACAAATTACAGAAAAACAAAAAGTATGATTGTATACCACCTAGACACTCAAAGGATAAGTAGTAAACAAGATGGTATGCTTTTGAGTACTTGTGGACAATACTAGCAACTGCGATGATATTCGGTGAAGAATAGCAAGATCGGCAATTTGCTGATACACTCCTTTTTCGTTATATTAAAAATGGTTTAATATATTTTTCGGACCAGAGTAGTAGATCAAACAGGCGTATTTTTCCTTTTTGGAAAAACGCCAGATTAAAATCGCATCCAGACAAGGCGTGAACAATAGGTAATGATAAACACAGATTTTTTCAGAACGTTTCATAGAGTTTACTAATATTAATATACCTTTGATTGTTTCCTACACCAACTCGCATCCAAATTTTAATAGATTCCATGTTGCCCAGGATTATTATTAAAACATCCGTGTCTAAATTAATATATTCATATCGATGTCGAGCTTACAAACGTGGTAAACTATTTTTATGTCTGCTCCTTCATGCTCTGGACGGGACAAATTATTATCAGTAGTCCTTACAACGTTTCCGTTAATTACTTATAGTATTATTTTTTATTTTTATTTTTTTATTTCAGAAATCACTACCCAACAGTACAAGTACCAATTACAGGGTGGGAAATAACAAATAGTATAGTACATATACAAAAAACCGCTACTTCCACATCCAGGATTTCTGTCCAAGTCACTCGCAACGAAAAAATTTTGTATGTGGAAATAATTGTTTATGGAACTTTAATAATATAATATGTGAAGTCCTCTACCCTAAAAACCCACAAAACGATACCCCACGTCGGTAGTGGGGTGGGGGTGGTGATAGGGGATGGTAGTGGGGGTGGATGAAGAAAAAAAATATTTTGAGGTTTCTGGTTCTTGTACACACACTATATCACATTTTTTTTTTCATTCCCTTTAATAATGGGATGGGGGAGGTAATGGGGGTGGCTAATGCCAACATTTTTTTTGAGACCTTAGCTTCTCTTGTATATACTAAATACCAATTTTATGGACTCTTACCTGGTTGATTTACCTATTTACCCCAAATTTACCCCAATTTACCCCCAACCCTTCGACGGAACATAAAAAATATAATCTAGTTCTAGATCTCGTTAAAGTACATATGTGTACCAAATTTCAATATCTCAAACGGTTCCAGAGTAAACGTGCGCACAAAAATGTTACAGACAGACCGACAGTTTCATGACATTCTAAGCGTATTTGAACAATAAATTTTTTTAAAAAATTTTTTGTCGTTACTATACTTCCACTGGATGTAGAAGTAAAATACATAATAAGTTACATGACAGAGAGATTATAACATAACATTATAACATTACATCACATATATGATATTACAATTTCAAGTTTTTTATTGCTTTTAATTGTGTATGAAAAACATCAAATTTGTCCTGATTGTAGGTGTTACAAATAAAATGAAGTGGGGAAAATTTTAGAAGATTTGTTCGAGGCGTGGGAGGATAGAAAGTATTGGTGTGCCTAGAATTAACACGTGGTACAGAAAATGTTAGTTTTTCTAAAAGTGGGGATAATTTAACATATTTGAACACGCCGGGGATATTTCACTAATAAAAATATTTTAACCCCAAAGTGGGCAATATTGGCTAAATTATGGACTGTAGAATAATGCAATGTAATAATTATAAAACTAGGTTTTGCGAAAAACTTACCCAGATTCGTCTGGAGTCCGATGACATGTGGCTTCGAAATTCTGTGATTTGTAGGATGGGGAAAGATAGGAAGATACACAGAATTAGGCACCTTTTGATTATGATACTCGATGAATAAATGAGTGGCACAATTATTTATGATAATATGTAACATTTACGTTGATGTAGATTAAAATTAAAAGCTGTCCTCTAACGAAAAAATAAAATGAATTTACACCAGGGGCGTAACCATACCCCCCGACATTGAAAACTCCGGGCTTTCAATCAAGAAAACTACTTAGACTATAAATAAAATGAATTTGAATACTCTATCGCCATAAAAAAAAAATAAATAAAACAAAAGAAATTTCAGTACTAAATATTGTTATACTACCCCATTATACTACCTCTACAGAACAAAACAAAATAAAGTAAAATTATTGATTTGGCAGAGGACAAAGTTTAACGACTGGTCTTTTATAAAATCCGCTTTTGGTTTTAATAAGAACCGTTCTAACAACTCCGTCACTGCCCGGAAATACCTCTTCGATGATACCAAGCGGCCATCGAAGAGGAGGTACATTATCTTGCATAAGTAAAACTAAAGTTCCTGTTTCAACAGGAAATGAGGGACTGTTCCATTTTTGGCGTACTTGTAAGCTACTTAAATATTCTCTTTTCCAGCGCCTCCAATAAGATTGCACTAAATGGTCTAATAATTGTTGACGGTCTAATCTATTGAGGGGTTCGTCTAGTACATCTATAGCAGGAAGAACTTTCAGCGGTGTTAAAGTCAAAAAATGTGCTGGCGTAAGAACTTCCGGATCGGATGGGTCACTACTGAGCCAACAAAGGGGACGACTATTCATTAACGCCTCAATTTGAGCAAGAACTGTTGAAAATTCTTCGTAGGATAAGATCTGAGAACCGATTACTTTATGTAAATGCGTTTTTACACTTTTAATATTAGACTCCCATATGCCCCCCATATGCGGCGCTGATGGTGCATTAAATTTCCATTCAATTTTATTTTGAGTTAATTCTTGTTTTAGAGCATTTGTATAATCAGACGATTCAATAAAAGAATAAATTTCATCTAGATGAGCCTTTGCTCCTATAAAATTTGTCCCACAATCTGAGTGTAACGTTTTGATAGGGCCTCGGCGGCTCAAAAACCTTTTAAACGCAGCTAAAAATGCGGGGGTGGAGAGGGCAGAGGCTAATTCTAAGTGTAAACATTTAGTTGTTAAACAAACAAATAAACAAATGTACGCATTTTGACCCTTAACTCCACGTTTACGACTTAGCGTTATGTAATAAGGTCCGGCAAAATCCACTCCAGTTTCTACAAATGGTTTAACTTGGACTACTACCCTTGCAGGGGGTAAATCTGCCATAAGTGGGTAGGTTGGTTTGGGTTTAAAACGAAAACACACATTACAAAGAGAAATACGTTGACGCACGACTCCGCGCGCGGACAATATCCAGTATTTCTGTCGTAAGAGAGCTAAAAGTAGGTGGGGTCCCGTATGCATATATAACCTGTGATAATGATCGATTAAAATATTTACCAAATGATCCTTTTTTGGTAGAAGAATCGGATGCTGGTGATCATAAACTAATGATGAGTGAGAAAGTCGTCCACCAACTCGCATTAAATGATTGTCTAAAAAAGGTCGAATTTTTTTTAGTTGTGAGGAACACATTTTTCCCTTTTCCAAGGCCCGAATATCATTTTTAAAATGCTTATTTTGGATTGTACGGATTAAAGTATGTTCAGCGGTATTTAAATCTATAAATAGGATTTCTTTTCTGAGTGGCAAGATTTTTACAAATCTAAGGACAATAACTGTTATACGGAGTAACTTTAACCAAGAAGAATGGCGCGAAATTAGAGTGTACAAAGGATTTAATTCTTCTGACGTTATTGGGAGAGAAATTATTTTTTCTTCTGGGAGATTAACGTCAAGTTCTTTTTTTTGAAATGATTTAATAGGCCAATTTACTTGTTCCGAATTCAACCAAGATGGGCCTGGCAACCATGTACTACTATTTTCGATAAAACAAGCTGGCGTCATTCCACGAGAAAGACAATCGGCGGGATTGTACTTTCCATCCACGTGAAACCAAACGTTTTGCGGTAAATAATTATGAATTTTTGCAACACGGTTCGCAACGAACGTCTTCCAACGATGCGGCGACGAATGTATCCAATGCAAAACTACCATGGAATCCGAAAACGCAAAAATTCTGGTAAAATTATAACGGGAACGGTAGGTATCAATTACGAACTTCATTAGTTTAGCTAATAACAGAGCGACACACAGTTCCAGTCGAGGAATGGAAACTACTACTAAAAGGGTGAAACTTTGGACTTTGAACAAATTAAATTGGTTTTAATTTTATCCCTATTGCTAGCCACATAATAAATAACTGCGCCAAATGATGATTCGCAAGCATCTGCGAATCCTACCAAAGTAGCGGATGAATTTTCGAAAATACCTAGATGTCTGGATACCGAAAATTCATCTAGTAGCGGTAATTCTGACTGAAAGCGAGACCATTGTTCTATTAAGGTATCAGGTGGGCGTTGATCCCAATCTAAATGAAGTGACCATAATTTCTTTATTAATAATTTGGCGTATAATGTAACCGGAGCGACTAATCCTAGTGGGTCAAATATCCGGGCTACCGTGGACAATATATTTCTTTTTGTACAACTACGATCCTGAATATTTACTTTAAAAAACAAAGTATCTAAACTTGGATGCCATTGCATGCCTAAAACTTTTAAGCAATCAGTTTCAAAATTTACAATCTGAGATAAACGTTTTTTTTCAGGTATATGATTTAAAAATTCCTTTAAATTGGCAGACCATTTTACTAAACTAAAACCACCCGAATCGAACAGATCTACTAATTCGTTATAAACTAATTTTGCTTCTTTAAGACTACCTACACTCGAAACTAAATCATCGATATACATGTCGCGCAAAACGACTTCAGAGGCGTGCCCATATATTTTCGATTCATTGTGCGCTAATTGATGAACTACCCGCAACGCTAAAAACGGGCTAGGTTTTACACCAAAGGTTAAAGTGGAAATTTCCAAAATTTCTATAGGCTCACTGGGACTACATCTCCATAGAAGGCGCTGAAAAGGCCTATGTTCATCACATAAATTGACTTGCCGGTACATCTGACGAATGTCTGCGGTAAAGGCGATGGGATATAATCTAAAATTTAAAAACACAGATAAAACATCTGTCTGAAGTTTAGGCCCCGTATATAGAATATCATTTAACGAAAAAGAGGTGTCCGTTTTTGCGCTAGCATCAAAAACGACACGTAGAGGTGTGCTTGAGCTATCAATTTTAAAAACTGCGTGATGCGGAATGTAGTACGAGGGTAATGTAGAATCAGGAGCTGTAACTAATTTGCGCATATGACCTTGATCTAAGTAGTCTTGAATTATACTATTATATTGATTTCTAAAATCGGGTGATGCTTCTAATTTTCTTTCCAAAGAAAAAAATCTACGCAACGCTAGAGAATATGAATTACCTAAAATCGTAGGATTGTCTTTAAAAGGCAACGCGACAGTAAACCTACCACTAACATCGCGTGAATAAGTGGATTGAAAATGTTTTTCACATTCAATATCTTCGGAACTGTTTATTCGAGATTTAGGAATATCTTCTAACTCCAAAAACGACTCCATGATTTTTTCTATAGGTGGCTCTACTATTGAACAGAATGAATGAATTTTTTCTACGGTTGGAATAATAGGTGATTTTCCCATAACTACATAACCCAAATGCATCTGCAAAGCGATAGGAAGATTGGGTGTACTCGACACTCTCCCCACCTTGATGAGTTGTGAAAACAGTCGAGCACCGAGAATTCCATCAATTTCTCTCGAATGGTAAAATTCAGGGTCCGCTAGGGGTAAGTCCATTAAATAACTAAGGGCTTCTGTTTCAATTATCGAAGTGGGTAAATTGTCAGTGATTTTTTCTATAACTAAAGCGTCAAATTGAAATTGCACGCTGGTATCAAATCGTGAAGTAATTGTTATGTTGTTTACTTGACCTTTAACCGGTTTTGAACTAACTCCGATGCCTACAACCGATGAATAAATTTTACTAACGGGTAATTGCAGTTTTTTACAACATTTCAAATTAAGAAAATTTGCCTGACTAGCTGAATCTAATAAGACACGAATAGGCTTACTTACACCATTGGGTATTCGAATATTTACTACCGCGGTGGGCAATAAAGTAGTATAGTTTTGTTGTGCTAGATTATTGTTTGCAGTGGAACATAAACTAAGTGTAGTTAAACTTGAAGTAGGCTGCTCGGATTCTAAACTATTATTACTATTGACGGGCGACGTACTACTAGTGCTAGCTCCTATGGGCGTTTCTTTATTAAAATGCAATAAAGAATGATGACGAATTTTACAGATAGAACATGCATTTATTGATTTGCATGCCGCGATTCTATGTTTGTTGCTAAGACAATTGAGACATAAATGTTTTTCTTTGGCCAATTTATATCTATCTACTGGCGCAAGTTTCAAAAACATTGCGCATCTATTTATTAGATGCGAGTCCTGATTACATACTGAACAATTGCTATCAAATTTAGAATTAGGGTTTACAAAAGAGTGCGTGATCTTGGGCTTAGTGTTAACTGTAGCAGGGACTTTTGAATTACCAGTATTTGTTGAGCTACTATTAGACGTTCGACCCAAAATTTTTGCTTGTTGTTTTATAAAATCTTGTAGTCTGTCGTAAGTAGGGATTTCAATCTCTTTCACAGATATTTCAAACGAACGTCGTGTTTGATTATCCAACTTCGACAACGCTATATAGGTTAATAAAAAATCAGCTAAATTTGGAACATCTAATTTCTTCAACGCGTTAACAGATGTGTCAAAATGTTCCAAAAATGTATTCAAATTATGGGCCCACTCAAACTGCAGTGGTTTAAAATCTAAAATTTGTTTTACGTAATTGCTAGCTAATGACCGTTTATCCTGATACTTATCTAATAATATTTTCCAAATAATTTGATAATTATCAGCAACCGGCGGGATTCCCGAACAAAGTGCTAAAGCTCGACCAGTTAATCGGCTTAACAAATAATGAATTTTACAAGTGTCATCCAAATCTTTATTATCATGAACTAAAGATGTATACATGCCATAAAAAACTGGCCATAGCTTAGGGTCACCACAAAATTCTTTTATTTCAATTTTGGGCAATTTAGGCATAACTTGTGACACAGTATGATGTGTTTCTACGGGTGTACTACCTGAAGCGTGGGGATTATCAATATTTGGCAATGTTTTTTTTAATATAGTTTCCCCTCTCTCCTTAATCGTACAAAATAATTGCTCAATCGTGTCAAGGAGTTGAAAATTTGGAGTATATTCAGGGTCCAATTCTATATTGAGATCATTAATTTTATTAATTGAGAGCGGGTGTTATGCAAAGAACCATAAAGAGATTTAAAATTTCTTAAATTATGGGGTTCTGCTAAATCTTTTGACCAATCGTACAATCGTTGAATGCGCTGAAAAAGAGTCTGTTTTTTCGCTTCGCTAATTTTTAATTTAGCTGTAAGACGTTCCTTGTCCATACTACACCAATTTAACAAAACACGAATAAGGGTATGAATAAATATTCAAGTAATTAAAACAATATCTTTAGTAATTTATACTAGTTATTTAAATGCAAGTACGCAAAAAGAAATTGCCTATGTTTTCCTTTTACATTTCACAATTAATACAGTAATAGTGTTTACTAAAATCCAAATAAAAAAATAAGTGTCTAATGTAAGTCCCTGTTTCGAATAAGTAGGTAACTTGAAAAAACAAGAATCCCCAATGTCGCAGGCATGGAAACAAGCCACCAAACTAAACCACGAAAACAAATATTTATATTCTAATAAGTTGATGCACTTAAAATATTTTGTTTCTATTTTATCAAATAGACTATATGCGGGTAAATCTATTACAGGAGTTAATTGTTTCAAATAATACTACAAACAATACGAAAAAAGGACAGTGATCCACGTGTGCGGTGTTAATATAAATAAACACGGTTTACCTACAGTGTAAAACAAAAAAACGAGCGGCTACTGTGCTACGTAAAAAAAACTACTAGGTATCGTTCTACGATAACAATTCGCGGTAATCCGAATCGAACTGGACCATATGAACACGCCGGGGATATTTCACTAATAAAAATATTTTAACCCCAGAGTGGGCAATATTGGCTAAATTATGGACTGTAGAATAATGCAATGTAATAATTATAAAACTAGGTTTTGCGAATAACTTACCCAGATTCGTCTGGACTCCGATGACATGTGGCTTCGAAATTCTGTGATTTGTAGGATGGGGAAAGATAGGAAGATACACAGAATTAGGCACCTTTTGATTGTGATACTCGATGAATAAATGAGTGGCACAATTATTTATGATAATATGTAACATTTACGTTGATGTAGATTAAAATTAAAAGCTGCTAAACTATGAAAAGTAACACACTATGCTATGAACTATGGTCGACAGCGGCGCTACTACTACACGTGCGTCGGATCACGTGTCCTCTAACGAAAAAATAAAATGAATTTACACCAGGGGCGTAACCAATATTATTAATTAATTTGAATAAAAATAGCAAAGCTTGTTTATCTCTACTCATTTCAAGACTCTATATCAAATCTAGTAAGAAGTTCTTGTTATGGAAACCCTACTGCAGGGTAAAGTTCATCAATTTGATACGACATAAATTTTAGAAAAAGCCTTTGAATATCTAGGGATTGCATTACCGGTTAACCGGTTAACCGGTTAACCGGTAAACAGGACAAAAAACACATGACGATAATTACCGGTTATTTTAATTTTTTACCGGTTATTTCGGTAAATTCTGAACTTACGATATGTCACGTATTCAACGTTTCTATTTATGTCAGTGACTAGTATTCACTAAATATAGAGTGACTGTCCCAACACTGAGCACTTTTGGCAATAAATAAATAATATTATAAAAAGTAAAACCCAAACACCAAGCCAAGGAATACAAGTAAGAGAGACATTGACAATATCTTGCGACAGGAAATTGAATATTTCACTGCCTCAAATATCCGTGGAAAACATTTAGAAGAATGTTATTACCAATTCTTATTAACTTATCGATGTACCAATATCGATAGAGGAAGGGCATTTTCAGTTGGTAGAATTCTATGTACAAATATCAGACGACTAACAGATACAGCTTTGAAAAACTAGCCCTTTTAACGGGCTATTTTTAAAAAATATTGTATTTTTAGATTAGGTATTCAGTAAATGCCCTATTTGAGTTTATGTTTCTAATTTTTGTTATTTACAGAATAATTGTTTATTTAAATTTATTTCATTTATATTTTTTCCTTTTGATAAAAAACTTTTAGTTTGTTCATTATAATAATAATAATAGTAATGATAATACATTTATTTTACTCAAAGTAAAAATGGTACAAATTGAAATGTAGAGCTTTTCTTCCATTTGCCCAAATACAAGTAACCTAAATCTAAGATTATAAAAAGGTTATAAAAAAATATTAATACATATAAATCTAAAATTTCAAGAAAAAAAATCGGCAGCTACTGGAAGCGGCTGGAACCTCCCCACACGGTGGATCCTTATCAGCTGTATTTGGATATTACATCGGAAATCAGAGCACTGAGCAAACAGATAAATTACACGTGACTTTGGAGCCATTTATTTCATCAACAAATATCGAACGAACTGAAGCGGACTACAAGCAATCTGTTAAAACATAACCTCTCATGTTTGTTTATGTTGCATGTTAATCAATTGCCGGATATTATAAGGGTATTAACAGATAACGTTTCGAAGATTTTGTAAAATATTGGATAATGAAAAAAAAATAATAACACAGAATTTAGCCCAAATGACACTCTAACTTCAACAAGTCAATAACATTATGGACTGTTCAAGCAGACTACGCATGCATCAAATTAAAATCTTCCTGCTCGATCAAAAAGGTTGAGCAAGTCGAGCTTCGTCCGAGGCCTTTATTTTGTAATATTCGAACGTTTAAGATTTAGCTCAGTTAGCTCAATTTGCAATGAACGATTGTGACGTGTCGCATCAATCAGACGTAATATCCGAACACGGCTATAAACAATTATTACCTTAAAGAAAAAAACAACTAAAATAAGTTTTGACATTGTCAAAAATATTTGGGTTGGTAACCTTTACGAATGTTGATTTTTAGGTTATGAAATATATTTAGGGACATAACATGTTTAAGTTTTTCAAGTTTATTCTCATTTTTAATGTTTGACTACGCATTTTTAGCTTGGAGCCACAGTGACTCCGAGCAGATAGTTAAAAAACTCATGCAAATAATTTTTCTATATAGACCATCTTAGGATGACGTCACGATAAGTCGACCATATTGCCTGAGGGATAACCAAACTTTTTATTCCAATGTAAACAAAGAAGTAATCTCAGTTTTAAATGTGAAATAAAAATAAAACACCATCTTTTTTTGCGACAAGGTGCGATTGTGAGATAAGGTTTATTTTGAATGTAAAAAACCTTAGAAGAAAGGTAAAGAAATCACTTTCTGGCAGAGTCTATTGAATACTACATACGGATAATATATCACTGAAATCTAGCACTTAGTTATTTAAATGTAAACTTGCCTTGCCCATAACAATGAATACATTTGAGTTTATCTTTCTTGCACAAACTTCTTGCACAAATCCAGCCTCATAATATTTATATGCTTGTAAAGATTTGTATGCCTTTAACTGCTGATCTGCGAAGAAGCTGTGAGTCGACACTAAGTAATTTACCATATTAATTACGGACACACAAGGTAAAATAGACAAATCTGCAGAAAGGTCTCCAGTCTCCACTCCAAGGGTGTATGGGTCAATATTGTCTATTATTTTGATTTTCTCATCCTAGCGACACTTTACATCACCCATAAGGATTCGATAATATTCACTATATGACATTATTACGAAAACACACACAGTTTCTCAAGAAAATCAAAAAAAAATATATAAAACCACGCAAACTGCGTTTTGTTGTCCCTCAAGCAAAATGTCAAAATTGTCAAAACCATGTGACCTAAAAATGATTGATTAATAAAAAAATAGATTGCTAATTACAGGTTAGATTTCTAACCCGCAAAAAGAGTCCTATTTTATTAGGACAAAGTATTTAGGACTTCATAAACATTACACTGTACTAGATTTTAGTTGAAAGTACGGGAACCAGGCAGAAATTTTAATAATAGCTACGTAATATTCTTAAATCTTAAGAAATATATATTTTTGAGGTTAGCTGTGACGTCACGTACCATAAGCTATAAATCAACATTCACAAAGGTTACCAACCCAAATATTTTTGACAGATGGCAAAATACGTTTTCCCCTAACAATAATACCAATAATATTTTTTGGATGCTGTCATATGTGCGCATATAACGAATTATTTTTAATTTTTTTAACGGAAACCAAATCGAAAGGGTGCAAGTGTGATATATCGTTGAAATTGGAATTTATACTGCTTTTTAATGGTTCAATTACAAATTCTAAGTAATCATAAAATAAACAACTTGTGCCAAAATGGCACTAAACGTAATCCGATCTCAACCAAAACCTTTTCAGATCTTCTGGAGCACTAAAGAAACCCTCATGTAAAAGTTTCATCCAAATCCGTTTAGTAGCTTCGTAGCTATCGTGCTAACACACAGGCATTAGTTACAAACCACTTTTTTGGGTTTCCGGGACCTCGAAATCGTAAAGATTTGATGTTATCTCAATTTTCGATTTTGGATTAATTGTAGTAACCTCCCACAATTATTGTGGGGAGGTTAATAAACACAACACTATAAAAACTAAGTTCGTAGGCAAGAGCACTTAATAATTTTGATTATTGATACGGGAAACAACTAAACGAAAACATCCGTTCGTTGGTAATGGGTGGTAGGGATGACCATCTTTTGGAAAAACCATATAACTCTTGGTGGACAGCTTCCCTGCCAGATGTGGCCGGAGTAGTGTTCATGGTGGATCGTTTAAGTTTGAGTTGATATATTTTGTTTTATCTTCTGGCCTCGGCCGATTTTTCACTAAATCGGTCGGGGAAGTAAGCTGTCAAATTTTTGGTTTCAATGTTTTTCTGGGGGAATTTGGTTTTTGACAGTTTTCGAAAAAATATTTTAGGTTGGTACCAATGTCTTAAATTATTTTTAAGTTATGTAGCACTATTTTTAGGTTATGTTGCCGGAAGAATTTCCGGTGGGATGGCGGAAGTAGCGGAAGCAGTTTTTAAAATATAATGTCACTTTTAAAGTTTTATTGGAAAAAACTCACCGAAAACGTTCCGGTGAGATTGCTTATACTTGTAGGGCTTGTGAGCGGTTCACGAAGGCTTCTCACATCTTCCGTGGGCTTTATGAACGTCGTGTAATGTCTCGATGCACTTGACACTCAAATTTACTCAGCATACAGTCTGCACGCTTTAACACACTAGTCTATTGAACGTTAGGTTAGACCACTGAGTACAGTAACTATACAGAGGCGAAGGCTAGCCTTCCCGCCAAAACCAAATTTGTATACTCATCGCCATTTCTTAATTGTTTAACAATCAACCTCACTTTTATCTTGACACTGTTGATGTTTATCGTGTTAAGTTTGGATTTGTGAATTTTTTTGTCCACTCATTTTGGGATATTGAAAACATTAAGCGAGAATTAAAATTCTCATAAATAAAACCTAGTGTACAACTCAATTGAAAATAGGCGCCGATTATAAGCAATTCAAATCGTAATATTTTTCAATCCAACTCGAAATACACTGTCTTTTCAGTGTATCCTTAAATGGGGATCTGCACATGACGTCATAGCTAACCTCAAAAATATATATTTCTTAAAATTTAGTACTACGTAGCTATTATTAAAATTTCTGCCTGGTTCCCATACTTTCGACCAAAATCTAGTTCAATGTAATGTTTAGAAAGTTCTAACTAGTTTGTAATAGATGGCAGGACCAATAAGTTCTCTCATTACTTACGCATAGATAGATAATTTTACAGGTTCTGTGCATACGTACATACAGTGTTGCATACATTCCCGGCTTCTTGTTTTTGACAAGAGTCCAGTGACATCTGACATTAATTAGCTAAATTAAAACATTGCAGTATTGCACGTGTCGTCACAGCTAACCTCAAAAATATATATTTCTTAAGATTTACAGGTATTACGTAGCTATTATTAAAATTTCTGCCTGGTCCCTGTACTTTCAACCAAAGTCAAGTTTAACGTAATATGTATGAAGTTTTAAAATAAGACACTTTTGCAGGTTAGGAATCTAACCTATAATTAGCAGTCTATTTTTATTAATCAACAATATTGAAAAATTATTTGCGTGAAATTTTAAAATAATAATTATTTTATTTGTTAATATTCGGTAATGAATTGTAATAATCTAACAAATGTTATATTTTATAATAATAATAACAATAATAACAACAGCAGCACTCAGACATGCGAGCAGACAAGGGGAACGGGCAGCGAAGCGAAGCAAAAAGGTTAAAAGTAAATAAAATTATATCGGAAAAAGAAAAAGAAATATACGCGCATCCACAACGCAGCATCAAGTCTCCTGCTTCTGATCAGCCAAAATGTAGTTTTTGACAACTTTAATAAAAAAAATTTTTGATTTATATTGTTTATATTCATTTGGAAGTTCATTTCAAAGATGAGATGCAAAATATGTACATGATCTTTGAAAAATCGCAGTTTCATGCTGAGGCACCAAAAAATTTTGTATGTATCTTGTATTATGCAAGTGATCTCGTGAAATTAACTTATTTCTTAAGTACTGAGGTTCGTCATTATGAATTATTCGCCAAATAAGTGTGAGCATGTGTAAACGTCTGCGGTTTTCCATGTTTAATATGCTATGTTTATTTAGATGTGGTGATATATGTTGTCTATATGGGATACTGTAAATATAACGCATACATGAATTTTGAAGTTTTTGAATTTTCTTTTTTGCTGTCGCCGATAATAACTTTCCATATACAACATCACCATAATCAAGTAAGCGAATTTCAATTTGAAAAAGATATGTTTCTCAAAGCCTAATTATATTAATTATACGTATATAAAAATGTTTTTTGATAAATTTAGATAATTTTGTACATGGAAAAAGACAATTGTCATTTTCGCCACCCTAATCATTCATTCTAAAAATTACCGGTAAATACCGGTTAACCGGTTATTTACATTTTTATTTACCGATTTACCGGTTATTAAAACTTCCGGTAAATTGCAATCCCCAATATATTCCAGAGTGTCTATATGGATTATATACCCAGGATTCCAAATTAGCGATGCATATTTCAATTTTGACTTACGAAGGTGTTAAAAAGCAACAAAAATACATTAACATTTGTAAGTTCCTCAGAATAAAACCCAAGTTTTTATATGAAGACAGCACGATTTGCTCAATATGCTTGTTAAATATTAGTTTGTTATCGAATGTGACGCCGAGGTCTTTGATAACTTCGGGACGAGTTAGCGCAATATCATCTAAATTATATTCATAGAGGATGGGATATTTTTTTCTATTATATGACATTACATTACATTTCTCTACATTGAGGGGGAGACTATTTGCATCACACCACTTTCTTATTTCTAATAAATTATTCTGTAATTTTTTACAGTCGGTAACTAAATTTATTGCGGTAAAGATTTTTGCATCGTCAGCATACAGTAAGATGTCAACATCCAAATCATCCACTATATCATTGATAAATAAAACAAACAGGAGATGGCCCAGAATGGAACCTTGTGGAACCAGAAATTGCCTGAATTTGGACGGATTTGAAGCCACGAAATTCTACATATTGTGTTCTATCGTTTAAGTAACTGTGGAAAAATGTAAGTAGCAAGGGAAAGAGACCTGCAATACGAAGTTTACTAAGTAAAATCCCGTGGTCAAGTCTGTCGAAGGCTTTGGAAAAGTCGGTGTAGATTACATCAACTTGTATGTTAGAATCTAAATTTTCCGAGATAAATTGCGTTATATGGAACAGATTTGTTGAAGTAGATTTGCCGCGTATAAAACCATGTTAATACATCGTAATCTGCCCCTCAACATGAGTATACAATGTCTCATGTAAGGCAAATTCAAAAACTTTAGCGAATTTTTTTGTGAATCGGGGTAATATGCAAATTTTTCCATGCTTCTGGAAATTTACCAGTCTTTAATGATAAATTAAATAGCTTGGTGAGAGGCTCTGCAAAGACATGGGTACAGTCTCTGATGATGAAAGCTAGTATTCCATTATTCATGAGTAACAATCAGAATGTTGTTGTCGATGAAGGGCGCCATCTCATTCGAACTGCATTCATTTACAAGAAGACGAGCAGCTAATTACTCTTTGAAATTGATGTTTCTTAGTTCTGCTGAAAAGTGAAAAGTCGATATGATGGGTTTGATCTGCTCCACTTATGTAATACTGACGCTCTTTACATGTGCCTCTCAAAACGTTGCTCATTGTCTTTTATAGATGAAGAAAAATATCTGTCGAACGTAACAATTGCTTTGCGTGCGTAATTTGCAATAAACATTTGTAGAATTTTTTAGCTATTTTTCCAAATAAGAGCGGCGGGCTCTAATTTCATTAACTAATACAATAAGGAAAAACCATCAAAAACCAACATATCTATTGTCTGCGGTGGTTCGCTATCGATTTGATGCTCGAGCAATTTTAGTAAGACCTATTTATCTATTTTACAAATCATTTCATACAGGTGTAATAACGATATAGGAAAAGGTGTTAATGGATAGGTTAAGCCTTTATCAATATCTAAAGTTTTCTCCAGATAAATGCTTAGAAGGCGTCCAAAGAAGTCTCGCTGCATGCGAACTTCCACAACTTTACCATTAATTACGATAACTTTCTTTTTCTTCAACATGTCAGGAAAACCAAAAATTTTGTTTTTTTAAGAGTATATTCGAATTTGTTTGGATCTCGACAACATTCAACGATAGATTGCTCGCGCTGCTCATCTCCGTTCTTCTCAATGTTAAGTAATAAATTTTTAATCGTTTTATCGGTTGCTTGAACAGTGGATATATTGAACAATCTTCATTGAGATCTGTTGCAAAAGCGTTGAGGTTTTGTCGTTATACTGCTAAGGAAATTACGGAGCTAAATATTATTGTTTTTAATTCTGCTTTTCTGTAAGACTCCACTTATGTCGTGACCTAAAACCCGATTCTTTCATCACGTGGCTAATTATTTTCGATCTGATGCTGTGACGCTTGTACAAATGTTATCGAGCAGAGATACAAATGCTTCTGAGAATGAGGCTGGTCAATTTATTTGCAGAATTTGCGTTAATCGTTTAATGCAAAGTCAAATCGTTTAACTGTCTGGATAATGCTTTGTCCCGTTTTCTTGATTCAGAAAGATTCTCTTTCGAATTGTTCTTTTAGGCCTGAAGGAGATTCGTCAATAGTTAACAAATTACCATGATATTTTACTAAATGTCGTGAATAATTTTGCTGATCGGAGTTAAAAATGCTTTCGCTATTGTGCGCAACACATACGAAGTTAGCCGTATTCTCGTACTTAACATGGAATAATATTGTATAAGATGTACATGATATAAAATTGTGGCATTTTCCCATGTTTTTCTTCAACAGTTTTTTTCTCGTATGATTCATATTTCTCAAATAATTTTATTATTTCTTCATCTTCAATAGTGGGAGTCGCAGATCTTTGTTTCTGGAATGCTTGTAAATATGCTATATCATCTGGTATTTGAAAATTATATGTAATTCTCTCAAAATTTAGAATTTGTATGGATAGTGAAAACATGGTGGGGTGTAAACGTTTACATATGTTAAAACATTTTCTGGATATAATGCTAACAACAGATCCGTTGGCAAGAATGCCTGTATCTACCTTAATATTATACTAATACCACAATTGTCGATGAATTTCTCCACTGTTTTAAAGTACGTCCTCATTACGTGACATTGTATTATACTGCATTGGATTTGGAGCGCTGTCTCTGCGCAACTTGCAGACTTTGAAGCACTGTATATTTTACAACACATGTATTCGTTGGCGATATGTTTATTGTGGTCAAGTAGGGAATTTTCTGTTTACTAGTATTATCATCAAGAATTGAACTAGTAAATCCTACCCACATTGGCGTATTCGGTATTCGTAACGCATGAGATAACATCCAGGCAGTATTCATTCCCTGCACCTAGGTTTGCTGGAACAGGCAGCAAATTTATAGATAATTTTGGCTTTTTCGTATATGGTCCTAATTCTTGCGTAATTGCATCGAAAATTCGCCTTCTCTTTTGGAACTCTGATAATTTTCTTCTTCCATTCTAGCTAGCTAACACTAACAGGCATGTCGATAAACGGGCCATTAAACATATTACGTAAGAATTATTCACAATATTTCTTCCTCAATCAAATCATTACTTGTTAATTGATCTGTCAGTTTATTATACTCTTCGCAGATACAAAAATGAGGAGTATATTGCATTTGATCGGCACATTTCCAAAACCGGAAATATTGCTTATAGACAAAAAATATCATATCAAATGTTAATGAACGAATTCTGGACAACTTTCAAAATGTTCGTCTATATGTCTGTCCGTCTGTCCGTCCTTTCTTGTAAGTACGATAACTTATGAAAGAAAAATCCGATTGTATTGATAACTGGGCAGTAAGTTAGTGTTACCTAGAGGAAAAACCCCATTGTTTTGCACAAAATCGATTAGTAAAGGAAAAATTGTTAATTATTTCAATTTGAAAAAATATTTTCTTGGCTTTTTATGTTTCTGTAATTTAATAAAAATCATGTGAAATGATTTACGATTTCCTTTCAATATGTATTTATATATTTTAGTAATATACATTTTATAATATGATTTCAACTTGTCGCTCATAATGTGAAAATTTAGATTGTTTTATGTGGCAGGTGGTCGTGTGGTCACAAAAACATACTCCTCTCCAAAACACCCCAACCCAACCTCCCCCTTGTCCCCTTGCTGAAATCACATGTCATAAAAAACAGCACTGCAGAAGTTTTATCCACTTGACAGCCGAATCAGGGTTTTTTGAATTATTTTCCATGCATAAACTCTTATCCGAAAAATTTTGCTTATCCAAAACACGGAGCGAATTTAATTGAAATCTCAGATATAAGAAATTAAAACACGGTTGAGTTATTCAGAAGACCGTTCTTATAATTAATAAATAACATAGCCTGAAAGTCGTTGAGCCACAACATCTGATCGCTGCGTTACCTTACGTGGTTCAGTCGCATTTTATTGCAACGTAGTCAAATGAATGATTGTAAAATGAAAAAAAATTGCTTATAATGACATGTCAATCCATAGCTAAACAAAATAAAGATTAATTAATTTGGTAAATTTGGTAATTTGACTAGAAATCCAAGAGTCCCGGGTTCGAAACCCACATAGGTTTTGTATATAGATCTTTTTTTTAAATTTACTTTATACTGAGTTTTTCACCAACTAAGTACGTATTATAAAATTAAAAATGTCCAATACTAACATTATTTACAAAAAACTGCGAAGAGTATCCTATAGAATGTGTAACAATTATATAAAAATTTCACTGAATTGGTGAAGAGTACAATGTCTTTAGCTTGTTTGATTATATATTTCTAATTTCATTTCTTAAGAAATTGCTGCTCTTTGCACAATATACTGTTTTTCAAGTTGTATTAAATCATTTTGCAAGAAAACAACCATGTTTAAAGAATAATGAATTAAATGTACGCAAAAACTAATTTATTTATATATTTTTATATATAAAAGTTACAAAAGTATCCATTTAAAGTAACGACACAGTAAATGTCTTTTATGATAATAAATTAGATGCATCTATCTTTCTTTCCCTTTAAATAGTTAACGTGAAAACCCCTGGATTTAAAATGGTAATCTTGTTTTTCTCTGCAAAACCCAAATCCATTTGTTTTTTAACTGAAATAATATAAGATCTAATTTAATGTTACAACGAAAAACAAGTACTGCGCTTCCGTTTAATTTAAATATAATGTAATTTATGTGATGCGTCTACCTCTAAACAATTTGGTTCGTTTCACAACTACTGAAATGTTTCATGGAAATGTTTAATATAATTCTGACGAAACCATAATTTGCAGGAATGTATATACATGCAGGTACATATGTCATATTTTAAAAAATGTTTGAAAAAAAATTGAACAGTCTTCAAAAAATATTGCTAAAAATTGTTAAATAAAAGGGCATAGCCGGGTAAGCATGGTGTAACTGCCCCCAAGCGTCTGGCGCTTACATTTGTGCAGAAGGAAGCAATCTCGGAAAGTAGCAATTTCACAAAATATTAGCCCGAAAAAGGGACCGGTTTGAGGTGAGTAAGGGAGGGTTGGTTTTAGCAAAACTATTTTTTTTCTAAGAAATGGCGCATTCAATCGTTTTGTAAAAAATATATGTTAAAGACCTACTAAGAAAGTACTAAATAAAAAATCACGCTCAAATTCCGAAAGCAGATACAGTAAAAAAAACATATATATTATTTTACAATTTTTTTTTTTTAGGGTAACTTATCCCTGGGGTACCAGCCTGAATTTTTTTCTGTAGCATGTCTGGGCACTCACTTATGTTATATTTTTTTACCAGTCTTGTGCGAAGATTACGCCATACTTTAAAAAAATGCCGAAGTGTGCAGTGTCGTATGCATATTTTTGTGTATGCATGTTTTTGTATTTATTTTGTGGACATTGCAAGTAAAGAAGGCCAAGATGCAAAGTAAATATGGATACCTGAGTAGTGTATACATCTACTGATTAGTGATTATGGGTGAACGTTGTAAGAGAAACCAATATAAAGCTGCAACGCTGAGAGTTAATTAGGTGATCAATAGAGTTTAACTCTCTTGCGCCGCAAAAATCAGTTTGTAGCCGGAATGTTAAATATCATTAAGGGTAAAAACTAAAGTCAGAAGTACTATCGATATTATCGTCGGCGGGATAAGAGCTTGGTCTTAACAGTCATGTGTTGTTAACAATTTGCAGCACTAAATTGTAGCATTACTAACCTGTGATGGATATGGATGTTAATCTTCCTCTGTCATATGCAATCACTGCACTCATGCTATCCTTCTGAAACAATAGAACTTCCGCCGGTTTAGGTATGCTTGATAGATATCGTCCTTGCGAAAGATAATGCACGACAGCAACTACATGGGAACAACATCCAAAAGTTCGATTCCCATTGGCACATTCAAAGAAATTGCTAAACTGCCTTTTGTAGATATTTCCAGCAAGGATGTACTGGACTTTCCAGAAATGACGGATTGAAAACTGTTTTTTACCGGATCGCATCAATATAAACAAACGATTTCGTACCTCGAAGTCATAAATGATGAATCAATGAATCATCTTCCTGAGCTTCGCCCAATACATTTAAGTCAAAGTTAATATCAACTAGGTTAGACTTCTGGGTAACAATCGGGGAAATGCATTGTTGTAAAGAAGACGTATCATGCTCACATGATAAAGTGTCAGCAACAATGTTATTTTTTCCTTTGATATGTCTAATTTCGCAGGCAAATTGAGCAATGAATTCTAAATGTCTAATTTGCCTGGGAGATCTTTCAGTTTTAGTGAATAATGCCTTGACCAAAGGTTTATGATCAGTAAAGCAAATAAATGTGCGACCTTCTAGTAAAAATCTGAAATGTTTAATCGCTGTGAACAAAGAAAGAAGTTCCTTGTCAAAGGTACTGTATTTTGTCTGTGCCAAGGTAAGTTTACGTGAGAAAGAGGCTAATGGAGCAAGTACACCTTCGTCATCGCGTTGTTCAAGAATTGCCCCCATAGAGACATTTGAACAATCAACTGTCAGCGATAAAAATGAGCTATTATTACAACGAAGATGCGCTAAAAAGGTTGCACCAGCTATAGCTGCTTTGGCTTTGGAAAAACTGTGAAGACAGTCGGCGGGCCAATCATTTATTATTTTAACTTTATCATGTAGTAAGCTAGTAGCAAAGTGCATGTAAAGGAATTAAGATTTCAGCGAAAGAAGATATGAAACGGAGATTAAAAGTTAACCATACCTACGAAACGCTGAAGTTGTTTGACTGTAGTAGGTAAGGGAAAATTATTTATGACATCAACACGTTCGGAAGAAGGTAAAATACCGGCTGAAGAAATATTGTGTCCTAAAAATGTCAAATGACTAACACCTAATATGCATTTTGAAGGTTTAATATTTATGCCATATAATTCTAACCTCTGAGAAGCAAGTTTCAAGTGCTCTAAATGTTCTGAACTAGATTTACTTGCAATCAGAATGTCGTCTAAATAGACGAAAATGAAGGGCAAACCTACTAAAACTTCGTTGGAAAGTTTGACCGGCGTTACGTAAGCCGAAAGGCATACGCTCAAATTCAAACAAACCGAACGGAGTAGTAATCGTTGTTTTAAAAACGTCACTTTTTGCGACAGGTATTTGGTGATAAGCACGTACCAAATCTATTTTTGAAAAAATAACACAATCATGCAACTGCGAGTTAAAGTCGTGGAGGTGAAGCAACGGGTATCTGTCTGTAATTGAATTTAGACGACGATAGTCTCCACAAGGCCTCCAATCGTTACTTTCTTTTTTCTCCACCATGTGGCTTTTTCCACAAATGGCTAATTCTACCATAGCATTAAATTCATTCTGAGCTATCTTGAATTTATTGTTATCCAACCTACGTGGGCGTGAGAAAGGTAAATGACCTTCTGTAACAATATGATGCTCAACGGAATGTTTAACGGGAAAATTGTAATTTGCTAATTAAACTAGGAAATTGTAAAAGTAATGCAGTGAATTCATTTGATATGCTAAATTACTTAGGAGAATGTAACGGACCATCGTTAGAAAATAAATATGTTGACAAACTAGTCATATTGTCGATTAAATATTTATTTTTCAAATCAACAATTAAACCAAAATGAGATAAAAAGTCTGCTCAGATAATCGGGACATTGATATCTGCAATATTAAAAACGAAAGGAAATAACCTACGTAAGTTTAAATCAATTTTCAAAAATTTCTTTTCGAAGGTATTTATAATAGAGCCATTAGCAGCTGTCAGTACAATATCGGGGTTCCTTTTAGTATCTGATAACAGATTCCGAGGTACTATATACCGGGTGCCTACGATATTACTGGCCAGCCTATAAATTTCTTGTAAAAAAAAGATATCGATTTCAAATTTTAGGAAGTTATATGGTTGAATACGGTGCATAATTTGATTGCTCCAAGATCTCAGTTTCATTTCCGGTTTAACCGGAAACAGTATAAACTTTGTTATTTTTAATGAAACACCCTGTATATTATTCGAAATTTGGATTGTCCAAGAAATTCTAGGTCCAAAACATGTAGCATACCCTATATCTATCTTTAACAGTTTTCGAGAAAATGGCGGTTGAAATTGTTATATCCATCATAAATTATTTCATTTTCATATAAAATAAATGAATGTAGGAACAAATCTCTTACGGTTATTTAAGTTTTTTGGTGAGTAAGATTTGATAGTCATAAAAATTACATTTCCGGATAAACCGGAAGTACTACGAAAAGTGATTTTCAGGCTTAAATTACTTCGATATTTTTAATGGAACACTCTGTATTAAGCAGATTTGTGACATATTTACAGTGCGGGTGAATATTCAGTCGCCGATATCTCAAAAACTATTAGGTTTAGACAAAGGACACCAGAAACAAAAAATATCCAGAAAGGTTAGTAGAATGTAAATTTAAGGTTCAATACAGGGTGTTCCATTAAAAATATCGAAGTAATTTGAGCCTGAAAATCACTTTTCGTAGTACTTCCGTTTCAGCCGGAAATGAAATTTTTATGACTTTATCAAGTTTTACTCACCCAAAAACTTAAATAACCGTAACAGATTTGTTCCTACATTCATTTATTTTATATGAAAATGAAATAATCTATGATCGATATAACAATTGCAATCGCCATTTTCTCGAAAACTATCAAAAATAGATATAGAGTATGCTACATGTTTTGGACCTAGAATTTTTCGGACAATATATTGGTAAGGGAAGTCATAGAATTTTGACACGATCGGCGATGTCGATTAACTCTTTAATTTCGGTTTTCCCGGATGCGGTGATTGCGATGAAAATGGTTTTAGGCAATCGCCGCTTCCATAATTTGACCAGGAGCTCCTGGCTCACCACATGGGAACCTCCGACTGTTGATAGCATCGACCGGTAAAAATCTGATGGTTTCAGGTCTCCCATCTGGGAACCAGAGAGTAGGTCCTCTAACCGCTTTTCCTCGCTTGAAGTCAAACGAGAAATTATAATATTTTTCAAGTTATCATATAGATCTCTTTCCGACTGATTAGTGACAACGTCATACACCGTCGTAATAATTTCCGGGGGTAAACTGGCAATGACATAATCGTATTTTTTTCGATCACTAACGATCCTGTGAATAGAAAATTGCGATTCAATTTGAGTAAACCATATGTCTGGTTTGGATACCCAAAAAGGTGGCATTTTAATGGTCGTGACGTTCCAGCACCTGATGAAACTGGTATGTCATCCAATAAAATATTTTCTGTAGGAGGTGCCATTGAAATGACTGACTGATTCTTTTAAATAACGGGGAATAATGACAAATGGCAAAACAATTCACTTACCAAATAAATAAAGTTTTGGGAGCAATCTTTCTGAGGAGTCGTCCAAATATATTTTCTCGGGAGATGAAGAAATAGATTCCAATGTGTTGATTCAGGCTAATATTTCCAAGCACATGACCATATATTAAGGGATATGATATTTCCAAAAATCAATTTATAGCATGTGGTATCCTATTCCACGCTTCTTAGAATGTTCGAATCAGGGACATTTATAAATATACGTTATTCCAAATTATATATTCAAGAGTTATGAGTGAATGTGGTGGAGGTAAGGTAATTTAAATCTTTCGGTTTGGACCTTCCGTCGGGATAATCAATTTATTGGAAATGTTCGAATTATCAATTTATTGGCATTTGCAGGAATCACTGGGGAATATTAATTTATATATCGTCAATTTATAGATGCTCAACCAATTTATAGATACTCAATTTGTAGATGTTCCCTCAGGGGTTACTAATTTATAGATGATTTTGTTTGCTTTAAAAATATAACTTCATACTTCATGCCAGAGAAATACCAATTTATAGACGTTCCAATTCGGGGTCACTGACTTAAAGTTATTCTTTCTCGAAGTCACAAATTTATAGGTATTCCTTTTTTGGTGGTATTCTTTTTCGGTGTTACCAATTTATAGATACATGGGTTACTTATAAAAAGTTCCAATTCATATTTAAAACGTACATTTTCGAACACTAAAAGGTGTTTTCGTTTAACATTTTAATAATACATGTTATTCTGTTTTTATTTAAAAATTGTTATTATTTTGTGTTTTGTTTTTTCCCTGGTTACTTGAGACTCTAGAAACTTATATTTACTTAGCAAGTAAACTGATCGCCACAACAACGTTCACCATCTCCATAATCACTAATCACTAATATCTATACACTACTCAGTATCCATATTTACTTTGCAGTTTGGCCTTTTTAACTTGCAAGGGGTTAATTGTCCACAAAATATGCATACGGCACTGCATAATTCGGCATTTTTTTTTTAAGTATGGCGTAATCTTCGGACAAGACTGGGAAAAAATATAACATACGTGACATGCTACAGAAAAAAATTCAGGCTGGTACCCCAGGGATAAGTTACCCTAAAAAAAAATTTGAAAATAATATGTTTTTTTTACTGTATCTGTTTTTGGAATTTGAGCATGATTTTTTTATTTAGTACTTTCTCAGTAGGTCTTTAACATATATTTTTTACAAAACGATTGAACGCGCCGTTTCTTAGAAAAAAAATAGTTTTGCTAAAATCAACCATCCCATACTCCCCCCAAACCGGTCCTTTTTTCGGGCTAATATTTTGTGAAATTGCTACTTTCCAAGATTGCTTCCTACTGCACAAATATAAGCACCAGACGCCAGGGGGCAGTTACACCATGTTTACCCGGCTATGCCCTTTCACCTTCGCCCAGTTAATTGGTTTCAACGTCTTACCTAATATTAATATTGAGATCGGTCGAAAATGCATTTGAATTCGTTATTTGTTCATTTTTTTACCGACTTCAATATCAATATTAGTTAATAAATTTCAATTAACTGGGTGACGGTGAAATTTTATTTCACAATTCTTAGCGATTTTTTTAAAGGCGGTTCAGTTTTTTTCTAAAATTTTCATTCACTCATTTTAATGGCCTCTTTATATTAAAATTGTATCCTAGCAATAGTGTATGCACGTGTGTGTATAGCTGCCCATAATTATTTTACAATTGTGGTACACATATATGTACGTTTATATAATATACACATCAAAATAGATTCGTGGCCAAAACGTTAAAATTTTGTAAGGCAAAAAAATGAAAAAAAAAAGACATAGTTTCTTAATTAATTATATTTTAGAGAGACCACCCTATATATTTTTCATATTTTTCTTCTTCTTGATAGTTGTGTTAACTATAAGCGAAATATTATTGCTGTTCGGAATTACCTCACTATATTTTATAGTTTTTAATTTAATTTATATTTTAGTGCCTTAAGGGAATATATTTGTTTTTTAATATATTTTATTCTAATTATAATTCGCGCTTCGGGGTTGCAATGGCATGCACCCTGGAGTGCGAAGAATAAACGAGATAGATTCGCTGCAAAGTCACCGCTGCTCGCACATGTATAATTGTTGTTAATTTTATTTACTCGCTTTCGCTTTTTCACTATACAAGTGCTTTCGCTCACCCCGTTGTGAACCACAATATACAGTCCAATCGAAGACCAGAACAACACGATAAAAGTAAGTGCAATTGCAACTCATGTTTTTTCGTATTTATTTTTTTGTTTTTGTTTATTCGCAACAATTGTCCTTCATCATATTTTTCCATTATTTTCTTAGGGTGACCGCCCTGCATATTTTTAATATTTTTCTTCTTTGACAATTGTGTTAACCGTTTGCAAAATATTATCGCCATCGTCAGATTTTTTCATTAAATTTTATTAGATTGACCACCTTTGTCCTATTTTTGTTCTTTGACAGTTGTTGTGTTAACTGCAGGCGAAATATTGTTGCCCTCTATTACGCTTTTTTTTCATTATTTTTTTAGGGTGGCCACCCTGTATATTTTTCATATTTTTCTTTCTTGACACTTGCACTTGTGTCAACCTCACGCTAAATATTACTATTTTCCGACACATTTTTTTCATTAATTATTTTTTTCTGTCTTCCCTGTATATATTTCACTGGACGTATATCCCAGTTCTTCATTAGCAATAGCATCAACTACCTTCCGAACATTATTATCCATTATTTATTGTTTTTTTAAAGGTGTCGGACTTTATATTATGCGTTGGGGAGCCCAAATACGTGAGTGTTTTAAAGTTTGATTTGTTAAGAAAACGTGGTCTGAATATAGCATATATATGACAAATATTTCTTTATGAAAGTGTATTAAAAATAATAAAGACAAAAGCCTAAAGAGAATGATAAATCAGGAGTCTATAAGTTAGGTTCCAGTTGTTAGCCTAAAATATACAGTGTGTCCCAGGATAGATGTAACAAGAGGTGTAATGGACCAAGAATTTTGGAATGGTATTTGGGGATTGGGTCCTGCTTGTTGTAAACTAAAATATACCAAAAATGACTTGATTTGGTGTTCTACAGGGTGTTTTATAAGCAAAGTTGTAAAAATCCTTTGTTTTTCAAAATATGAAAAAATTCCACTAAGAAAAGTTATTTAGAATGAAATTTTATACCTCCATACCAAATTTCAGGAATATAAAATTATTTTTGTGAAACTTCCCATTTTTTCAATAAATTAGTATTTTATTTTGAACCATTCAATTAAAACTGCAAAGAAATTATTTTTTGTGAATTAATATTTAAAGTTATGTAGAAGCTAAAAGTAGGCCCTGAGAAAAGCAGTGGATGATTAACATTTGCTCCTACACAACTTTAAATATGAATTCAACTCTTAATTCGCAAAAAATGGGAAGTTTCAAAAAAATAATTTTATATGCCTGAAATTTGGTATAGAGGCATAAAATTGCATTCTAAATAGCTTTTCTTAGTGGAATTTCTTCATATTTTGAAAAATAAAGGTACTTTATTAGTGGTGATTTTTACAACTTTGCTTATAAAACACCCTGTAGAACACCAAATCAAGTCATTTTTGGTATACTTTAGTTTTACAACAAGCAGGACTCAATCCCCAAATACCATTCCAAAATTCCAAAATTTTTGGTCCATTACACCTCTTGTTACATCTATCCTGGGACACACTGTAGATATATAGGGCAAACAGGTAGGACATTCAAAACACTCATCTGAAGCATGTAAGTAGCTACATAAATAATAAAACTGACTCTACTTTCGCAAATCAATTATTAGAAGAAAAACATTCCTTTAGAGAAGATTTTGATGTGTTCCTTGTAGACAGTAAAGGATTACAGTTGTCTTTATTGGAAATTAGGAAACATAAATATATGGTCTCTTGTTGAATGACCAGACTCACTTCAATCACTCTCCATTTCTTAACATTATGTTTAAATACTTTGTGTAGCTGGTAGAAATATCAAATATCAAACGCGTTTATTATTAGCAGGTAAATCATTTTAGTTAATTAATATTTATGTAAATTAATCTGATATATTAAATTTTGACAAATGTTTACAGCAGCGGATCCAGAATAGATTAACAGGGGGGGCACAACTATTAAAAATGCGCCGCAAGTTTTCACTCAGAAATGAATATTAATAATCGGGGGGGGGGGGTCATCTGCAATGCATATGTATATATAGTACAGTAACAATTAATATTGTTTTTCATAAATCACTATTATTTAATAAAAAACGAACACCAAAATAAACGACAGGGGAGGGGCGGGTGCTTCTGTGCCTCCGTGGATCCGCCACTGATTTATTTAGTATATTTTAACAGAATATGCAAAATTTAAATTTAGTAATTACCTCACCATCTGAGGAAGCCTATATATATTAGGCGAAACAATTGGCATGGTATGGTAAAAATGAATTATGAAAATCTTGCTTTTGTTTAATAGAAAGTATATTAGATTCCTTCCTTGACAATTGTGTTGACTACATGCCAAATATTATATTATTTCCCACCGTCAGATTTCTTTTATTAGTTATTTTTTTTACTGTGTCTGCCCTGTATATTTTTCACTAACTTTATATCCTATTTCTCCATTGGCAATACCGTCAGTTACTACCAAATATTATTCATCTCTGTCAAATAGTTTGTCGATATAGGGTCAACGACAGACATCAATCAGACACACTGATGGAATTGAAAAATTTTTTTTTCACACAAAATCTCGGAGAATTTTTTAACGACTTTTTTACTTTCCTTCACTTCGGTAAGCAAGGAAAGTAAAAATAAGATACTTGTGGTCTGTAGGTACTTGTGCCTGTTTTACATTACTTGCTGACTCCCGTATTCCAACTTTCATATTCGTTTTGTAATGAAGCCCTTTCCACACTTGTATTGCAATGTACTATTCATTAATCTACATTATTTCGTGTATTTCTAGTAAATAATTTACGTTTCGTATAATTCATTCCCGAGGCTTATAAATGTATTGCCTATTTACGAGATATTCTTGATTTCAAAAATAGCCTGTGTTCAATACAATTATTTCCTTTTATTTTCTTAGGATCAATTCCAAGGAATCTTAAGTAAAAACAGTAAAATACGATCTTTTACTTTTTATGCTTCAGTTTCAAATTTCATTAGTAGTTTTAAAAGGGTCTTTGTCGTACTAAATTAAACACAACTAGCATTCTACCCCAATATGTAAGTGATATATTCAATTTCACTATGGCGGCTCATTGAAAGTAAGGGAGTGTTGTTTTTATTTGTTTAGGATATTTGTTTAAGAAAGACCTTTCAAAGTGTAAATACATTTTGTTGATCTTGATTATAAAAAGCAGAGTTTTTACAGGGGTCATGTTAATGTATTATGAAAGCAAATAATAACGAATATTAACAGAACATCTGACCATAAATCTTAAGTTTTTAACTTTATACGTCGTGCAAAGCAATTAAATTTATAATAATAAATAAATATTACACATATTCTAATATTTTGGAAAAAAAAACAGTTTTATAGCAATTATTTATTATAATTATTTGATTTAATGACGTATGGATATTAATTGAATTTAATACTTAGTAGGTTATTGATGAAACATTAAATAGAACGAGTAGAAGTTATAGCGTGACCGAATTCGATTAACATTTTTGTTCGAATTCGGAACAAGAAATATTGGCTGTGTACTTAATCTCAATGGCACCACACAAAAGTGAATTGAGGTCAATTATTATTCAATTATTATAGGTGCTGCAGTTGGCAACACTCTACTGCGACTTTCAATTGTATCGTGATACTCTTATTAAAAAGACCTTATAACATTTTAAAGTAAAACAGATATATGACATCATTTAAGTAAAGTTCGTTTTAATCTGAAAGTAGTGCATATTTAGCATTTCCAATATTTTATTCTTTCTTTTGGGTAACCACGCTGTCTATTTTTCTATTCACTAACAATTTACATGGTTTCCTTGTGTCCCTGTAAATTTTAATATCCCATTTTGTTGTTGGCAACAGCGTCAGGTACCTACCAAATATTAACTTTTTTCATCAAACCACAGGCTCGGTGGCGCCGTGCTTAAGATGTTAGGCTTGCGACTACGGAGTAACGGGTTCGAATCCTGGCTAGGGTATGAATGTGTAGTGGCGTTTTTCACGTGTTGCTGAGGCGGTAGCAGTGGGCTAGATTGCGGTTGTGTGAGAGAAAACACGACCTAGTCGTTCTCCTCTCCTGAGTTCGAGTCTCAGCTGCGACAGGTGGCAATGTCGCAGGGAATGGGTGTTGTGATGTTGTCTATGTATGTGTGTGTCCATCCTGGTTGAATGGTAGAATAGCCAGGACACTAATATAAATAAGGCGATTAAAAAAAATAATAATAAAAAATAAAATAAAATTTACGTAATCTAGATAGTGTAAAAGGTGAAAATCCAAATAAATCTCGAAGAAAACTTTTTTCACAATTAGAATATTTTTCGGCTAACGGGAAGTAGAAATCCTAGTTAATTTTTTCTCTAGAGTTGTGATAATATATAGTATATATAAAACCTGACTGTACTCATGCCTCTAACAATTACCCGGTATCAGAACATACTAAAATTGTCATTTGTAATATTTATAGACCACCTAGCGGTGATATAAATGTATTTTTTAATAATCTCATGTCTGCGTTAATGCTAGCCAGCAAAAAATTTGACTACATCATGGTATGCGGTGATCTTAATGTAAATTTACTCGAAAACACTTTGTCTACTAAAATACTCTGTGATATATTCGACTTTTTTGTTTAAACATTACATCCAGAGAACCAAAGCGAGTTTTTATAAATATTAGAGGGCAAACAAGTTCTACATATCTGGATTATATAGCGACAAATATATCGCCTGAGTCATATAATGTTACTATTTTTGACACTATGCTATCTGTTCATTTTGCTCATTTATTTTATTTCAGCTTTGTAAATAAGCCAAATTTAAACGGTTCAAATAATAGAGAAGTATATAAACGTGATTTTCAAAAAGATAATATACAAGAATTTAATGAGCGACTAAAGATGGAAAATTGGTGAGAAATGTTAAATCTAAGCATAACTGATGCATTTAATTTTTTCTTTGATAATATCACATGGTGTTTTAACGTTGCGTGTCCACTAAAACAACTCAAAAAGCGATCCACTTCTAAAAACGATAAAGGATGGGTAACAAATGGGTTAATCGAAGAAGGTAACAAGGTTCGCAAAGTTTATTATGATATGAAAAATTCCAACTGTCCGGAAAAAAAACTGTTTTATAATGAAATCAAGAAAAGGTACTAGGAAAAACATCAAAATTGCTAAGCTAGAATACTACAACAATAAAATAATAGATGCAGACAATAAAACCAAAGAAACCTGGAATGTCATTAATAACAAACTGGGAAGGACAAGGGCCAGTCCTTGCCATATAAGCCTAAATATCCAGAACAAATTATCTTCAGACGGAAATCAAGTGTCAAATTGATTTGCTTCATATTTTTCCAGGGTCGTCCCTATTAATGAACATTTTGGGCAAAATTTATCTAAACCGTGTACATTATTTAAATATATCCCAAATTCAATATTTTCTTATCCTGTTGACGAAAAGAAACTATCAAACGTCATACATAACCTCAAAAATAGGAAATCACCTGGTATGGACGGCATTACTGCACACATGATAAAAAATATATGTGACAATATACTACCATCACTTTTGTACCTCATAAATATGTCACTGGTTAGCGGAGAATTTCCTGAATTTCTTAAAATCGCGTCCATAATCCCCATTTTTAAAAAGGGCGATAAAAATAATGTTGAAAATTACCGGCAAAATTCTCTTTTAAGTGTCTTCTCGAAAATATTGGAAAAAACTATTTACGACCATATCATATCATTTATAGAACAAAATAAAATACTGACCGAATATCAACATGAATTCAGGCCAAGAAAATTAACTGAAACGGCATTGGCATATTACTTTAAATATATTTATAAAGAATTAGATGAGGGCAAATATGTTGTGTCGCAGTTTTTCGATTTATCGGGAGCTTTCGACTCTGTGGACAGACATATACATATACAAAAAAATGGAAGCTATTGGTATACGAGGATGTCTTTTAAGTTGCATTAACTCTTACATGGAAAATCATAAATTAGTAGTAAAGTGTAATGAATTTCAATCAAATATCCATGACGTAACCCTTGGGATCCCCTAAGGCTCAATATTAGGCCCCCTATTATTTTTTATTTACATTAACGATCTGCCAAATTACATTCAACATGGCGTTACCACGATGTATGCAGATGATACCACTGTCTCGGTATCAGTTGTCAGGCAGGAAGAATTATATCATAAAATTTATGTTACACTAGACGATGTACACGCATGGTGCCAGAGAAATAAGCTAATTTTGAATGATGAAAAAACCGTTTTTATAAATTTTAATTTTATTGAATCAACAAAATTCCTAGGCACCTACATAGACAGCAGGTTAACATGGGAACTACATATAGAGCACATTTGTAAATTGCTTAATATATCCTACTTCGCTGTTCCACAGTTAAAGGATACAATTGCCCGGACGGGTCTGTTAAGTGTGTGTTATGCTTTAGCATATTTACATTTATCATTGAATATATTAGCCTGGGGCCGGTCAAGTCATATACAACGAGTATTTGTTTCCCAGAAGAGATTACTAAGACTAATTTTTAACCTAAATAATAGATCTAGTTGTAAGGAATTATTTAAAAAATATAATATTTTTAGAGTTCCTAGTATCTATATCTACAAATGTCTGGTATTTGCAAAAACAAATTTGTACACCTTCTCCACTTCCGGAGATAATCATTTATATAATACAAGACATAAAGATCTGTTGGTGATTCCAGTGCATAAAACAACGACATTCCAAAACTCACTGCACTATAATTGTATTATTTTATTTAACAGCGTTCCTAAAACTATGAGAGAATTGAACTTATCTTTATTTAAAAAAGATATAAGAAAACTATTGATAGAAAGTGCATTTTATACAGTTGACGAATTTTTAACTAGATAAATTTTATTATTATTATTATTATTATTTTTTAATCTATTCTGTCCATACAGAATTTTTATAAGAGGTTTGTTTGTTTTTATACATATTTATAAGTTCTTTTATTGATGTGTATTTTTGTGTATTTGTGTGTTTTATTTTAAGTTTTATTGCTGTAATGAGACAGACAAATTGTTTATTTCAATTTGTGTGAATTATTTAAAAAGTATTATTATTTAGACGTGCCAAATGTACATAATCTATGTATCAAAGAATGGCGAAATAAATTCTATTCTATTCTATGACGAATATGGCCCAATATCAGTACACAGTATTTTACTATATTATTTCCAAATTTGAGATAAAATTTTTAAGTCTAACACAAGCTATTGCTTTTAATAGTTATTCACATTATGTAAAGCCCGTAACAGTCACATTAGTACTTGAATAAATTTTTAAACTAAAACTGGTATATAATTTAATCTACATAAAGAATATGGAATACACACTATATATCGAGCTATATATTGCAGATATCTTGCACATCTTTGTATTTTTGGTGTCGTCAGTTAAAATAAGATTTTTAAACATTTTTAACAAAATATAGTTTATATTAAACGTGGCTGCTTACACGCTTCTGACTGATCATCCTGTATGTCGAATATGGTCTGATTTTATCATGCTACTTTGCATACGTTACAAGTTTAAAATAAATATTTTAGGACTAAAGTTATTCGTATTCATTTGCGCCCGACTGCAACTTTCATTTGTTTTATAATAGTTATATTAAAAACACCAATGACAGCAATTTAAAATAAAATTGATGTACTTATCTTTTAGTCTACATAAAGGTCTTTATATATTATTCAGTTTCAGCATTTTATTACTTCGTATTTTTGTATGCTTGATCAAAAACATTTTCCTCAAAAATTATAATGTTGACAGTGATGATAATGATGAATTTATGGAGTGGGAGAGAAGACCAAGTGTAGCGAGATAGACAGAGAGACTTATAATTATTTTGATGACATACATTTCCTCTTTTTCTCGCCAAATCACATCCGTTTTTTTTATTTTGAAATATGTTTACATTTATTTGCAACGCGTGCACTAAAGTTTGCCTTTTGGCATTACTGAAATTTGCACTTCATTTTTTTCTTTCCATTTTCCATTTAAAAAATTGAGCTGTTGATATAAAAAACAAATAACCATTGAATTTAAGGTTATTTTGTCAAATCAAACTAAGAAAGCCTTCCAATTAGCAATTTTGACAACGCATTGGTAAACCGGCCATAAATAGGCATTACATCAAATTTCAAGCTAAATCATTACCTTTTGAAATGAACTCTTTCTCGTACTCTCTCAGCAATGAGTATGCACAGGATTGCACAGGCATATTCAGTGTGGAACAGTCAAATGAAATAAATTCAGTATCTCAATTATTGTATATATTTATAAAAAATCCCGAGTCAGGTCAATTTTAGATTTTGAAATAACATCCTGCAACGTACAAATTTCATCCCTAAATTCAACCCCCTTCGAGTGGCTAAATTTTTAAATGGGAAGTGGGGCTTGTGATGCCTCATTTGAAGGTCTTTTCATTCTCTATTCAAAAAATTATGGCTTTAATATTTATTGCAAGGATTAACGGTAAAAAAATTAATTCATGTGGTTAAAGTAATTCACTGCAGCAAACTAAAAAAAATCTGAGGCGTGACCGACCCAACCACATCCGTTATTCTTCTTCTTAATTCAGCTATATCGCATAGCTTAGTTATGTGCACCATACTTTTCACATATCCCCATAGAAAGAAACCTAAGGGTGTAAGATGAGCAGAATGTGCTTGCCATTCTAGCGATCCTCGCCTCCTTATCCACCGATTTGGACATGTTAAGTCGAGGTATTGTCGGACATCGATTCGGTAATGAGGTGGTGCTGTATCCTGCTGGAACTATATTACATCCGCTGGAACTTGTGGATTTGCTTGAGCAGGATATAAGTTTGCCAAAGTTGGCACGACATTATTTGGAGCAGAGCTAAGTAATTACCTCCATTTAAATAGCCGTCAATGAAAAAGAGACTAATGATATGATATCCAATTATCCCCGCATAAACATTAACCTTTTCACGATTTTGCGTATGTAACTCTCTCATCCAGTGAGGATTTTCATTAGCCCAGTAGCGAGAGTTTTGGCGATTAACATGGCCATGAAAAGTAAAAGTGGACTCATCCGAAAACAAAACATTTTCTAGTTGGATAACATTGTTATCTAACCCTTGCATCATTTGTTCACAAAAATACGTTCTTCTATCAAAATCGTCTTCACTAAGCTCCTGAGTTGGGGTCAGTTTATAGGGATCCATTTCATTCTCTTTTATTACGCGAATAATTAAAGAATGGGAAACATTAAACGCTGAAGCTGCTAGTCGACTTGAACTATGTGGATGTTCTTCAAACTCAAGCAGTATATCTAATTTGGTATCGTTACTCATTGTATTGGAAGCTTTTTTTTTATCTGCCGTACATGTCCATTTTCGCGAAACTGCTTTTCAATTTTGCTAATTGTACCTTGGGATATAGGTGGCAAATCAGGAAATCTTTCTTGAAGTAGGCTAGCAACTTCGTCCTTTGATCGCATCCTATTTCCGTAACCAACCATCTATAAAATTATTATTTTATGCATTTTGTTTAAATAAACCACGTGTAGAAATTGCAGTTAGCAAAACTTAAACAATACGCAAAACACTCACAACTATTTATTGACAACTATGACAAATATTTATTGCTGTCAATCGCCACGGCGCGGCGCGGCGTTTTCAATAAAACTAGCAATGCCAGCTATGAAGAATTTTGATGTTTTTATGTCTTTTTTGTAATTCATAATGTTGAAAACGAACACTGAAATTGTTTTTGCTAGCCTGCAAGAACAAAACGCTTAAGTTTTTAAGTTTTTCGTTTGTTGTAGCGAATTCCGTCAAGCATACCACTAATTTTTGCAGTAAATATTAAAAACATTGCATTTTTGAATAGAGAATGAAAATACCTTTCAAATGACTACTTCCCATTTAAAAATTTAGGTGTTGCAACTACAACTCGAAGGGGGTTGAATTTAGGGATGAAATTTGTACGATGCAGGATGTCATTTCAGAATTCAAAATCGACGTCTCGGGATTTTTTATAAATATGTACAATAATTGGGATACTGAATTCATTTCACTCGACTGTTCCACACTGTATACTATTACTATACACCTACACATTATCGCTAGAGTATATATACCTATAACATCTAATGGAATTACTTCATAATAATATGTTTTTTTTTATTTTACACCTTTGAGCACAGAACGATTCTGTGTTGACTCACTTTAATACCATTAGTTATCTAAGTAATTTTCATTTTTTATGGTTTTGTACAGTTTGCATCGATAATGGGTAATTTCAAATTCAAATACTATAATACAAATCAATACTAATAATGCATATTTACTAACAATAATTATAACATAAGAGTGCCTCAAAATGAACAGATTCGATCGTAATATGTGCCTGATATTTTAAAATGTCATTATTTCTCTAAATATGACAATATCGTAAATAAAAAGAACAGTTATATATTAGTTTCTTCTAACTCTGAATTACCAAACAGTGTAGTAGTTAATAATACAGGGGGATATTACTGACCACTGTTTGGTAAATTACAAATTACTAGGGTTTGCAATTTACCGGGAATTTTAATAACCGATAAATCGGTAAATAAAAATGTAAATAACCGGTTAACCTTTAAAATGAATGATTAGGGTGGCGAAAATTTAGATTGTTTTTGTACAAAATGTGTCTAAAATTATCTAAATTTAACAAAAAAACATTTTTATATACGTATAATTAATGTAATGAACAAACAAAAGGTTTTTTTATCAAAAGGAAAAAATATAAATGAAATACATTAAATAAATACATATTCTGTAAATAACAAAGATATCAACTTAAATAACAAAAATTATACACATAAAATAAAATAGGTCATTTACTGAGTACCTAGTCTAAAAAAACCGCTGCCCAAGGAATCACTACTTCCACATCCAGATTCTCTATCCAAGTCACTCACAACGAAAAAACTTTGTATGTGAAAATAATTGTTTATGGATCTTTAATAATATAATATTTGAAATCCTCTACCCCAAAAACCCATAAAACGATACTCCACATCGGTAGTGGGGTGGGGGTGGTGATAGGGGGGTGGTAGTGGGGGGTGGATGAAGTAAAGAAAATATTTTGAGGTTTCTGGTTCCTGTACATACACTAAATCACAATTTTTTTTTCATCCCCTTTAATAAGGAGGTGGGGGTGGTAATGGGGGTGGCTAATGCCAAAATTTTTTTTGAGACCTTAGCTTCTCTTATATATACTAAATACCAATTTCATGGACTCTTACCTGCTTGATTTACCCATTTACCCCAAATTTACCCCAATTTACCCCCCAACTCTTCGATGGAACAAGATGAAAATATGATCTAGTTCTAGATCTCGTTAAAGTACATATGTGTACCAAATTTCAAGTCAATATCTTAAACGGTTCCAGAGAAAACGTGCGCACAAAAAAAAGTTACAGACAGATAGACCGACAGATAGATAGACCGACAGACAGACAGACAGACGACAGACAGACAGAAATTTTGTTTTCGCTCAAACTTAAAATCTCGACGTTTCATGACATTTTAAGCCTGGACAATAAAAATTTGGACAATAAAAATTTTTAAAAATTTTTTTGTCGTTACTATACTTCCACTGGACGTGGAAGTAATACAATAGTTTTTAAAATAATAGTCCGTTAAAAGGGTTAGTTTTTCAAAACTGCATCTGTTAGTCGTCTATTTGTGCATAGAATACCACCAACTGAAGATGCCCTCCCTCAATCGATTCTGGTAGGTCGATAAGTCAATAAGAATTGGTAATAACACACTTCTAAATGTTTTCCACTGATATTTGCGGTAGTGAAATATTCAATTTCCTGTCGCAAGATATTGTCAATATCTCTTTTACTTGTATTGCTTATAATATTATTTATTGTTAAGTGTTCAGTGTTGGGAAAGCCACTCTGTATTTAGTAAATACTAGTCACTGACATAAATAGAAACGTTGAATACGTGACATATCGTAAGTTTAGAATTTACCGAAATAACCGGTAAAAAATTGAAATAACCGGTAAATATCATGTGTCTTTTGTCCGGTTAACCGGCTAACCGGTATTGCAAACCTTACAAATTACGTATTAAGTAGTAAATCTAGCGTACCGTAGATGGCGCACTAGACTGTTATGACTTTTTTCAGTCTGGTTATACCCTACACCTTTCAGTGCAACAAACCATATAACTAAAAGTCTTAGGAGAGCTGGTTTAAACCCAGTTCCCTAAGACTTTTAATTACGTATTAATAAAAAAATAAGCAACTAACATTGTTGCTCACTTATAGAGATTTTTCTTCATTCGATTATGATTTATTTATTAATGGTATAATGCTTATTGACAGGGATTATATATACACTCTTGTGTATAGTATAAACTTATGTTTGGCTTTTCATCTTATGAAATTTTTAATATACATGCATCTTCAAAGACTGCAAGAATTCGAGATTCCCTTCACCATAGTTGACCGAACGTCTAAGGTGCGCATTAGACAAGTTCTTTGACAAAAAAAAAGAGATCTTTTATAAGAAATGTGATAGTGCAATAGACCAAATTTTATGAAATATCAACCACGTTTTATAAAATGTTGCATATTTCTCATAAAAAATATCTTTTATAAAAGAACTTTGTCCAAGAACTTTTATAGTCTAATACTGGCCTTAAGCATATGATGAAACTAAGGTAAAAACTTTTCAGAAATAAAGGAGAGCAAATTCTGATGATTCATGGCGCGGGTATAAAAAATGGAATCATGTTATTAATAAAGCCAAAAAAAATATATCTCAAAAATTCAATATAGTGGAGTCAATAGAGGCTGAAAATATGCATTATTTCGGAATAATTACGGGAAGCTTCTGTTTTTTTAAAACCTTTTGATATCAATTTTACATAGCTTAAAATAAAAAGTTATAAACATATAATCGTGAAGAAATTGTTTATTAATTATATAAACAAAAAGAAACTTTTTCTTAACAAAATTATTATAAGTAGAAACATTTTAAAGCAATTTAATTCAAATTGACATACAGGGTGATTCTTTTAAGGCGGCCATTAGAATATTTCCCACTTGCAGATAAGATAGAGATTTGAGATTTGGTGCCCTACCATAGTCGACCATTGCGGGTCCGCAAATAATAATTTCAAGGTGGCGGCACTTCCGGAAATACCGAAAGTCGATACCAACTTGCTTATTTTAAATGGAACACCCTATATATTTTCGACTTTTAGAAATGATCATAAAATTCTGAGTCAAAACATGTAGCACACCCTATACCTAAACCGAGCAGTTTCGGAGATATTTGATATTTTATAAAAAATTTGACAGGTGCAATGGTTTGCAAGAACCGTTATAACTTTCTTCGTGTAGGAGATCCTTATTTGCTCTTTGGTACGTAGAAAGAACACAAGATGAGCTACTCTCTACAAAAAAAAAATAGATTCCAAAATAGTATAAAAAGTGTTTTATTTTTTACGTTACATTTTGTCAAATTCAAACCTCAAAAACTTTTTTATTTCAAATGGAACACCCTGTATTTTTTACATCAAATTATGTTAAATTAAATTCCCTTTTTTCTAGTATGCATTGTAGGGGTTAAAGTTACAACTTTTCGAAATATTGGCGATTTTCTTAAATGTCCAAAAATTTTTAATAAAAATTGCCATCAACTTACCCATGATTAGAAACAATCATTAATGTCAGTCATTATTTTATGTTAAAAAACACCAACATTTTTAAATTACACCCACGAAAACTTTTAGGTTTGTTTATTATTTATGGAGAATGTGATAAAGTAATACCAAGAACATGTAACACATTTGCTACTCGATACCCACAAGAACAGAAACCATCCACCATCCACTGTAAACCGCATATTGGATAATTTTAGAATATTTGGCTCTGTCAAATGGCACGTGCTAAATTACTTCCACATCCAGTGGAAGTATAGTAACGACAAAAAAAATTTTAAAAATTTTTATTGTTCAAATAGGCTTAGAATGTCATGAAACGTCGAGATTTTAAGTTTGAGCGAAAAAAAAATTTCTGTCTGTCTGTTGGTCTGTCGGTCTGTAACTTTTTTTTGTGAGCACGTTTACTCTGGAACCGTTCAAGATATTGACTTGAAATTTGGTACACGTATGTATTTTAACGTGATCTGGAACTAGATTATATTTTCATCTTGTTCTATCGATGGGTTGGGGGTAAATTGGGGTAAATTTGGGGTAAATAGGTAAATTAAGCAGGTAAGAGTCCAGAAAATTGGTATTTAGTATATTAAAGAGAAGCTAAGGTCTCAAAAAAATTTTTGGCATTAGCCACCCCCATTACCACCCCCACCCATTATTAAAGGGGATGAAAAAAAATGTGATTTAGTGTGTGTACAAGAACCAGAAACCTCAAAATATTTTTTTTACTTCATCCACCCCCACTACACCCCCTATCACCACCCCCACCCCACTACCGATGTGGGGTATCGTTTTATAGGTTTTTGGGGTAGAGGATTTCAAATATTATCTTATTAAAGTTCCATAAGCAATTATTTCCACATACAAAATTTTTTCGTTATGAGTGACTTGTATAGAAAATCTGGATGTGGAAGTAGTGATTCCTTGGGTAGCGGTTTTTTATTATGGCAATCGATGTAGAATTAAATTTGAGATGGACTTATATCTAACACATGTACTTTGAATTTTTCGCAAGTTTTTGTTGAAAATTATAATTTATCCAAAAAAACGTAGAAGCCTATGAAATAATTGAAACAATAAAGTGGGTATCGATTAGCAAATGTGTTACATGTTCTTGGTATTATTACTTTATCGCATTCTCCATAAATAATAAACAAATCTAAAAGTCTTCGTGGGTGTAATTTAAACATGCTGGCATTTTTTAACAAAAGATAATGACTGACATTAATGATTGTTTCTAGTCATGGGTAAGTTGATGGCAATTTTTACTAAAAATTCTTGGACATTTAAGAAAATCGCCAATATTTCGAAAAGTTGTAACTTTAATCCCTACAATGCTTATACTAGAAAAAAGGGAATTTAGTTTAACACAATTTGATGTAAAAAAACACAGGATGTTCCATTTGAAATAAAAAAGTTTTTGAGGTTTGAATTTGACAAAATATAACGAGAAAAATAAAACACTTGGTATACTATTTTGGAATCTATTTTTTTTTTTTGTAAAGAGTAGCTCATCTTGTGTTCTTTCTACGTACCAAAGAACAAATAAGGATCTCCTACACGAAGAAAGTTATAACGGTTCTTGCAAACGGTTGCACCTGTCAATTTTTTTATAAAATGTCATGTATCTCCGAAACTACTCGGTTTAGGTATAGAGTGTGCTACATGTTTTGACTCAGAATTTTATGATCATTTCGAAAAGTGGAAAATATATAGGGTGTTCCATTTAAAATAAGCAAGTTGGTATCGACCTCGGTATCGACTTCCGGTATTTCCGGAAGTGCCGCCATCTTGAAATTATTATTTTCGGACCCGCAATGGTCGACTATGGCAGGGTACCAAATCTCAAATCTCTATCTCATCTGCAAGTGGGAAATATTCTAAAGAATCACCCTGTATAAGGGGGTTTCGAGGTCGCTGAAACAGCGACAACAACATGATGTCAAAAAAAGGTAATTCAAAATGGCTTATCCACAATGGCCGACTTCTATCAAGCAATAAAATAATTCAAGATACTATTCACATAAAAACTTTAAAAGAAGCTAAGAAAACGTGATATTGCATTACAAGAGATCTGTGAAAAAGTGCCAAAACTACTTTTAGAATGCTCTGCGGAGACACACACAGCGCAGCGTGTGGGGCAGGTGATGCGTACTGCTTGCCGCGAAGATGTTTTACTTTCAATCTCTTCCTATTATTCAAACATTATAATTTGACTCATGGCCATGTACCACGTGAATATTTTTAATATGTTTTCGATATTTTAAACAGGATAAAAATTGTAGAAACAATCAACATCGAGTCGATTTACCGAGAAAACTTGATTTTTTCAATATTTAGTGAAAAGTATAGATTTATATATATTCCAAAATTTTTTCATCACCAGATTTACTTATGTTGAGGTCCTTCTATAAACGTATGTTACATAGGTAGGCTAAATAAATTTTGTATAAAAGTTATTAACGTTTATATTACCCACAATTTCACGAATTTTGGAGCAAAAATATATACATGTATATTTTTATTTTTCGTAAAAAAGGGGGTTAATTTAATTTTTAAGGTAAATCCCCTTGAAGCATCTTAAAGTACACATTTCAAATACAGATATCTAATAACGCGATTTAAACCAAAGAAATAGGTGGTTAAAGTTTGTTATATATATCAAATTTTATCATTTTCTCAAAATTTTGAAATTTTGGAAGTGTACATCTTCAAAAATAAATTTTTGAGATTTTTTTTCACTCATCGGATCTTTTTATACATTATTTCAATGGTAAAATGCGAAAGACCCCAGTATTTATCTTTAAATTTTTCGAAATGGTAGAGCTTTTATCTATTTCATCGCAAATCTCTTTATGTTCCCTCTTCATATATGTACTATTCTTACATACATTCATCTTTATATTTGAAAATATAATAATCCAATAGCTACATGTTTCTTCTTTCATTTAAGCTTTTGTGAGGTCAATTTCATCAATTAGTTCAAAAGTTACAAGAAATTTAGTGTAACGCGCCCGAGACCGCGCGCGGTTCGCTCGCCGTACTTACGTGTCTCCGCGTTCTATTTGCGTACGTTAAACAAAAAAATCTGGAGCCTACATTTTTGATCGTACAAAAAAACTTCATATACGTTTTTGATGTGAACTTTCGAATGGCGCAATTACTTTTTGAAGGAAAAAATATTTTAAGATATATTTGACAAAGACTGGTATTTTCTATTGACTCCACTAATAATGAAAAATACTAGTGATTAAATACACAGGCACACAAAATAAAAAAAGTGTAAATTTTCTGAGGTTTCACATATATACTCATATGTATTTTTGACCGCTGAACACGATCCCGATGTCAGTTTTTCTCTATCTGGTCAGGATTTTTTTTAACCACGAAAAACAGGGGAAAACAGGCCAGAATAGGATTTGAAAAATAAATTAAAGATTTTAAATAAGTAGACCATGTATTCGATGTATTTTTGGCCACTGAACACGATCCCAGTATCAGTTTTGCTCCACTAGGTCAGGATTTTTTTTAACCACGAAAAACAGGGAAAACAGGCCAGAATGGGGTTTAAAATATAAATTAAAGATTTTAAATAAGTAGACCATGTATTCGATGTATTTTTGACCGCTGAATACGATTCCGATGTCAGTTTTGCTCTATCAGGTCAGGATTTTTCTTAACCACGAAAAACAGGGGAAAACAGGCCAGAATAGGATTTAAAATGTAAATTAAAGATTTGAAATAAGTAGACCATGTATTCGATGTATTTTTGGCCGCTGAACACGATCCCAGTGTCAGTTTTGCCCCACCAGGCCAGGATTTTTTTTTAACCACGAAAAACAGGGGAAAACAGGCCAGAATAAGATTTAAAATATAAATTAAAGATTTTGTATAAGTAGACCATGTATTCGATGTATTTTTGACCGCTGAACACGATACCGATGTCAATTTCAACCAATCAGGTTATGACTACTTATTTACCCTGATTTATTATTTTCTGCAGTACCGTACCCTTTTGTCTTCAAATGATTGCGTAATGGTTTTCTTTTTCGTTTTATTACTTTCGTTTTCACATCCCTTTTCAATGTCCAACAGCAGTTTGCCATCATATTAACATCCCATCGACCATGATATCTACGCTCCATTTTCTTTATGTCTTGGTGAAAACGTTCACCATGCTCTTCACTACATCACTTAAATTTTCTGGAAACTGGTATATATGAGAATGCAGGATATGCAGTTTTAAATTCATTAGGCAATTTTCTGAATTTTCCTGCTATGTTGGATACTACTTCTATGTAGTCTTCGTTCTTATTGTTTTCTAAAAATTTATCAACAACTTCTTTAAAGCTCTGCCAGCTCCCCTTTCCGTATCTGACATTGTAGTGATGAATTTCTTATCTCCTACATCGAATACATAGTCTACTTATTTAATATCTTTAATTCATATTTTAAAATCCATCCTGGCCTGTTTTCCCCTGTTTTTCGTGGTTAAAAAAAATTCTGACCTGATCGAGCAAAACTGACATCGGGATCGTGTTCAGCGGTCAAAAATACGTCGAATATATGGTCTACTTATTTAAAATCTTTAATTTATATTTTAAACCCCATTCTGGCCTGTTTTCCCCTGTTTTTCGTGGTTAAAAAAAAATCCTGACCTGATGGAGCATAACTGACATCGGGATCGTGTTCAGCGGTCAAAAATACATGGGAATATACATGTGAAACCTCAGAAAATTTACACTTTTTTTATTTTGTGTGCCTGTGATTTCGAATACTTCTGTCTCAAGTATTGCTGATGTCAATGAATTTTTGAATCTATCTTCAGGCCGATGTTGTATATGCAGATGCACTTGCACTTGGCCGCTGATGATGTGAATTCTATATATTTGCGTAATGATATTATATTCTCTGAAATTTTCTGCGAAAAATTTAACTTTTAACTAAACTAATGTAAATTCTATTGCCAAAAGAACGGTGCTATACTTATCAATCATAATCAACTCACTAACTTATTGCCTGTTTTGTTAAATGTATTAGAAAATATAGTGTATGATCAGGTAAATGATTATTTAAATAAAAATTTGATTTAACCTATTTCGCAGTCTGGAGTCATAGCACGGCTACAGCTTTATGAAAAGTTTCCGACGACATGCGACATATTTACTACATGTGATAATAATTAGAACTGTTGCTAGAGACTACGCGCTTATAACAAGGCATTCGATACCCTTAATTACGCCACCCTGTATACGAAATTAAAATACTATGGTTTTGATAGTACGACAACTTCTTTCTTTCGTAATTATCTCAGTATTCAGAAATTATATTTTATGACAACATTGCTAACACGGTTAATATTACGAAAGTTTTTTTTGGTTATTTTGTTCTTTGTAACACAGATTCCATTTCAAAATTGTTTTATTTTTTGATTTCGTTAATAAACAATAATTTGAATCGCGTTTTTAAATTTTATACAAATATCATAGACCAGAGAGAGGATTATCATTATTTATCTGTTTGCCAACGAATAACAAATGATTTTAGAACCGGCTCATGAAGATGAGTTTTTAAAATTTTTCGCCATGATATACAAGGTCATTCACGGAAAGCGGGTATTAGACGTTTCTTGGGATCTGTCGAGTTTGGAAATTTGAAAATTGGTATGAGGAGGTTTTTAGATATGGCGGATTCAACGAAAATATTTTCATGCTTGTGCTACTTTCGCTTATACCGGATGTAGCACCTAACTTTGTTATTTTAAATGGAACACTCTGTATTTTATTGCATATTTCGATTCCTCATAAAATTTTAGCTTAGGTTTATGTACCATAACATACTCTTAAACATTCCGGTTTTCGAGATAATTAATATTTTTGGAGATTTTTGACGGTTCCCACCCTTCGGAAAAAAAATCAATATCTTCTATCATGTAGCCGATTAGCAAATTTTCTTTTCAAACTCTTACAAGTACCTATGACCTAACTAAAAGTTCTCTTATGTTTTCACAATATCATACAGAGTATTTTATTTTCACAGTCGAACATTGTTTTAGTTCAAACGTCAAAAAGTCATTTTTTTCAAATGGAACCCCCTGTATATTTTCACAGAATCTAATAGAGGATTGAATTCTGCATCGACTGATATTACCATTCCCTATGCCTATCTCTCTTTGTTTTCTTATTATGGACGAATATTTGTAAAACGTACAAACAAAATCAGCACTGTTTGTTAGTAGGCAATACAAGTCATAACTAGGTTCCTTTTTTATCATAAACGAGAATAATCATGTAGATAATTGATAATCATTTGTTTTTGACAGCTTCAAAAACGAGAGATTAGATTTATAACAAATACTTTGGCACAAAAATTTACAAAATTAATGAACACTGAATATAAATATTTAATGCAGCAACTGTTCAAAATGCTCTCCATTCTGCTCCAAACAAGCCAATATCCTGGAATTTACGGCACTTACAATGGCTCGGCGAATTTCGTGGGTATTTATTTACTGAAATGCAGTCCCTATTCTCTTCTTTGGATCTTCTTTGGTGGTAGCCGTGGTGGCATAAACAATATTTTTGATAGTATCATATCTACGAGGAGAATTTAAATAGCAATAAATATGCGAAAATTTTGCGAACAGTAACTTTTATTGATAATTTGCCCCTAAATATTTATAATTCTATGTATTTTCAAATGAATGGTTGCGGTCCACGGGAAGTTTATGACGAATTAGTAGCGACGTTCGAAGATAGGTGGTTTGGCTACCGAGGACCTTGGAGATGGCCAGCAAGGTCCCCTGATTTGACCCCCTTAGACTTTGGACCTTTGGGGTATTAAAAATATTGTTTATGACACCCCTGCTACTATCAAAGAAGATCCAAAGAACAGAGAACGGGCTACATTTTAACAAATCCCCATGAATTAGCCAAGCCACTGTAAGTGCAAGTGGAGAGCATTTTGAACAGTTGCTGCATTAAATATTTTTATTCAAAGTGTTCATTGATTTTGTAAATTTTTGTCCCAAAATACTTGTTATAAATCTAATCTCTCGTTTTTGAAGCTGTCATCTTGATAATAAACAATTGATTATCAATTATCTACATGATTATTCTCGTTTATGATAAAAAAGGAACCAAGTTATGACTTGTATTGCCTACTAACAAACAGTGCTGATTTTGTTTGTACGTTTAACAAATATTCGTCCATAATAAGAAAACAAAGAGAGATAGGTATGAGGAATGGTAACATCAATCGATGCAGAATTCAATCCTCTATTAGATTCTGTGAAAATATACATTTGAAAAAAATGACTTTTTGACGTTTAAACTAAAACAATGTTCGACTGTGAAAATAAAATACTCTGTATGATATTGTGAAACCATAAGAGAACTTTTAGTTAGGTCATGGGATACTTGTAAGAGTTTGAAAAGAAAATTTCCTAATCGGCTACATGATAGAAGATATTGATTTTTTTTCCGAAGGGTGGGAACCGTCAAAAATCTCCAAAAATATTAATTATCTCGAAAACCGGTATGTTTAAGAGTATATTATGGTACATAAACCTAAACTAAAATTTTATGAGGAATCGAAATATGCAATAAAATACAGGGTGTTCCATTTAAAATAACAAAGTTAGGTGCTACATCCGGTATAAGCGGAAGTAGCACAA